>CM062292.1:25561826-26161826 GCA_031216915.1 Pictodentalium vernedei | reverse complement strand
TTTTGTCGCCATAGTGCCATTTTTGGAGGCAGAAATTTAAAATCTTTTCCTGCCTCCAAAAATGGCACTATGGCGAGAGAAAAAATGGCACTATGGCGAAAAAACCCTATGGAGAATCCTATCTAATTTTTTTTTCGCCTTAATGCCATTTTTGGAGGCAGGAAAAGATTTTAAAATCTTTTGCTGCCTCCTAAAATGGCACCATGGCGAAACAAATGGCACTATGGCGAAAAAAACCTATGGAGAATCCTATGTTAATTTTTTTTTCGCCATAGTGCCATTTTTTTGGAGGCAGGAAAAGATTTTAAAATATTTTCCTGCCTCCCAAAATGGCACTATGGCGAAAAAATGGCACTATGGCGAAAAAAACCTATGGAGAATCCTATGTTAATTTTTTCGCCATAGTGCCAACATTGGGGTATGGGGAATTCAGTGTTACATGCTTTTCGCCATAGTGCCAGCCTTCACTACTAGTATAGAATCTTGTTCAGTCACGTGTTCTCAAAATGGATGTTTCTGTTAGATTTATTGTACTTTTTGCATTCTCTATGCAAACAGTATTCGAATCCCACCTGCTGCAACCGGGTTGTGTCCTTGGGCAAGACACTTCACCCCCATTGCCAACGTGGTACTAAGGCGTACTGCACGTCGATGGTGCACCTATCTCAACCAATGCTAACCCTGCTTGTGTGGAGTTAGTATGATGGGGATCTGACAGTTGCTCGCCCCTGCTCGGTGGTTATCTCCGGGTACTCCGGCTTCCTCCACCCGTAAAACTGTTGTGGTCATGATTAGCCATTGTGCAGAAATATGTGACCTGAAACACCAATAAAATAAATAAATAAAATATGCGAACAGTTCTTAAATTATGTTTACATTTTAGCATTCGAGATAAAAATTTTTAGAAGATAGGAACGGCTGTTTAATTCGTGATTTTGTTTTTGTAAGTGGAAAGAACACTAATACGTCATCCAGAATTGTGTATTTGTCACGCATATTGCATTAGCTTACAGGACCAATGTTGTAAATATCACATTCGTTTTGTCTTCTTGACAATATGTTGTCGTAAATGTTGATGTATATGTCAATATGATTAGTTAAAATTTAAATTTAATATGTTACTCTTCTTCTTCCTGATAACTCTCCCTCTGCGTCATCAAGCAACAAGTCGCTTCAATTGATAACACTTTCAAGCCCCTGGTCGCGTGCAACATTATTAGTTATACAGTTTGTTGGTGGCCTAATATGGTGTATATAGTGTCAGTTAATTCCATATTGGACGAGAGCGAAGCTCGAGTCCAATATGGAATTAACTGACACCATATATACCACTGTGCAACGAATATATCTTACCGACTGTTGCATCGATGCACAGAACTAATAACAACAGCGATCAATGTGTTCACGAGTCTTTGCCTTGTTACAATTTATGGGAGAGTGCAGGCAAATTCACACATTCCAAACAGTTTCATTTCGAAGGTAACATGACACACATCCACAGAATATGAAGCCTTTTAAGTTGCCTAACCTGCTCTTCAGACCAAATGTGGGCTTCCAACACTCAATCTTTCAACTTGAAGCGTTTATCGGCTGCCGCCATTTTGAATAATCAATGAACAAAGGGGATCTTACCCATAGCTGTCAGCGTATGTTGATGTTGACAGGCAGTATATGGTTTTATATGCAGTCTGCATGTGACGTCTTTGAACCAATGAAATTCCCAGATACTTGTAGGAGGTAAGATATATGCAAATACACAGTGGGGAGCCTAACTCCCCTCCCAGTTCAACACGCTGAGTCTTTGTGAGGGTGTGGGATAAAAATACTCACAACGGATGGATACACTGCTTGAGATCAAAGGTATGTACACGACATTTTTTGAAAGCATCAAATTTCCCCTGTTTCAGCCTCTGTTGACCCATGAGTGCACTCAGCACTTTGCACTTAGCAGCTCCATCGCGGCCACCTTCAAGTCCTGGATTGAGTGCCCCCTCTTAATGAAATGTTGGAAGCCCGGTTTGTCCAGGTGCAACCTCATGTCCCGCAGCCTTACGCCTTAACATCGTACATGTATTGGCCCGTAACAAATGTGAAACAGCGGTGTATGTTGGGAAAACAGAGAGGCAGTTGAGGGAGCAGATCACGGGACATTTGTGGAACATAAGGTTGCACCCGACAAACCGAGTTTCCAAGATTTCAATAAGAGGGGCACTCAGTCCAGGACTTGAAGGTGCAGCAAGACGAGAGTTATGATTCACATCAACCCTAAATCAACGGAAATAAAAAAAAAGTTATTGGTGTAAGATAAACCGACGCCATTAGAAAGTTTTTCGAATTTTGTTCTTCATTTTAAACACTCGGGTGTTTTTATTTATTTATTTATTTATTTATTTATTTATTTATTTATTTATTTATTTATTTATTTATTTGAAGGTCACTTTCGGCAGTTATTGCTATATTATGACCGCATCATAGGTGTGACGTCAAATCTTGTCAATCATTTCTATCTCTGGTGCCCAGTTCAGAGGACTTCCAAATTTTGGCTACCCAGCCCATTCTACCAGTAAACCCAAACTTATTTACCACAGTAAACAAGAACTGCTTCAATTCTCGGGGTCTGTGGGAGGGACCTGACGCTGATACTGCGATAAAATAGTCGTGATAATGCGAAATCGAATCTTGTATGATAATCGGGAACGTTTTTCGCGTGTTTCAACTTTATGGAAAAAGTGCATTCCATCCAGTGATCAGTGTTGTACAATATTAGTTGGCGTGGCCATGGGACGGTTGAGGGGGTACATGCTCCCCAAATTTCTGCCCCCCCCCCCCCCCAACCCCATGTTCGTCCATATAGGGAACATCAGCTAAGAAATTTTAATATCTAGCAATTTACTTGATTCTGAGTCCGTTTATGTCCATTATCTATAAGTTCTGAAAGGCATCAATAATTAGGCCACCTTGTGGCCTAATTATTGATGCCTTTCACAACTTGTTAGTCCACACTGTGGCCTAATTATTGATGCCTTTCACAACGTATACATTATGGACATAACGGACTCAGAGTCAAGGAAATTGTGGGGGGGTCTCGAATTTCAAACTGTTTGCCCTCCAATGAGAGGGGGACGCCCCTCTTGTGCTCGCCCACATCTTGCTGCTGCAGGGCTCGGATGATGCAGCGAATCATATTCTGTATGCCCCCTACCCCCCATAGTTATTACTCTTGCCTCCCTAACTGTGATATCCTGACTACGCATCTGTCCAATATTAATATTTGTTCGCGTTATGACAGTTTAGGAGGAAAATGTTGTCGTTGGGTTACTGATTTGTACCAATGGGTTTGTCTCGTGATGGATGGACGGTTTTCTCGTCAGTTCAAGAGAGAAATGGGGAAATGAAGCAATATGATTGAACATTTTGAATGTCTGAGAGAAGGTATAGCTAGGAAGTAGTGTTGCAAGTTAATAGTAATGAGCTAAAGCTGCAACAGTGATAGAAGACTATTGTATTGGGTGACCAGAAGTAACGGTTGTTCAAGGCAGTAAGAGTGGTAGAATACTACATTACTGAGTGACTGCTGTAGAAGCTAATGATAGGGCAGATTGACCATAGACAAGTAGCGGCCTTGGAGCTTTGGAGATAAGATGAAAGTCGTTGGTAAGACTATCTGTAAAAGAGCCATATAGGAGCTGTATTGGAGCTGGGTCATAGGTATCCTCAAATACCGAAATGAGGCTAAGAGGGATAGTAAATTATACCTCACTGAGGGATTTTCTCATGGCCCTCATGACCTCAAACGAAAAGAGGCTGAGAGGAATAGTAAATTAGACCTCATTGAGGGCTTTGTCATAGGGCTCATGGCCTCATGCGACTAAAAAGGGGTGCCGAAGGCCAAACGTTTTCCAAAAATGGGATTCCATGGGATATGTCTGTTAAATGCCGAGATAAGGTTAAGAGGGATAGTAAATTATACTTCATTGAGGGATTTTTTTCATGGACCCCATGGCCTCAACAGAAGTGAGGTTAAGATGGATAGTAAATTAGACCTCATTGAGGGTTTTTTGCATAGCCCTCATGTCCTCATACGACTAAAACGGGATTCTCCAGAAGGTATCCTCCATAGGTATCTTCAAATAATACAATACCATGTCATAGGTATCCTCAAATACCGAAAATGAGGCTAAGACGGATAGTAAATTAGACCTAATTGAGGGATTTTTTCATGGCTCTCATGACCTCAATCCAAATGAGGTTAAGAGGGATAGTAAATTAGACCTCATTGGTTTTTTTATCATAGCCCTCATGGCCTCATACGACTAAAAAGGGATTCCATAACCAGAGACGTTTCACAAAAAGGTTTTCCATGCGACGCGGCCATTGGATATAGAGGTGATGAGAATCGGATAGGACTTTGTTGTAATAAGGGGAGATAACTCTGCATAGAGATTACGAGGGATAAAGCAATCTGATTGGTTAGTTAGCGCCAGGAAGGGGAACGGATTGGCTGATCTAGATAAATGAAACAACAAGAGTACTCGGAATAGGGTCCGAACAAACAAGAACAGACCAGAAAAGCTAAATATAGTAACAATAAGCAAAGCTGTTCCACATGATAGTCTCTTCTACTCTTCTGGAGTATACTCAGTACAAACGAACATGGTTGGGTAGACGGAAACTATTGAATAGATAGATATAATAAGAGGATTCTGAAAAATTCGAAATAGTAGAACTTGTCGGGTTGTTTGTGGTAGTTCTACGAATCGGGGAAATTACTCTTGTACAAATGAACATACTCTCCGAACATACCCCTGTCTTGTTGTAAGCCTTTGGGTCACATAGCAACCACGTGCTACCATAGAAACCAAGATGGCGGCTCCAGTATACAAAATGGACGACGGAAACATGTATCACGCTAACAATACGTGCTGCGCATGCGCACTCACATTACGTATCACTATGGGGATGACGTTACAAGATGGCCACTCACGCGGGTGACCATGACAACACAACATGAAGTCCTGGGTCACGACGTGGCATGACCCACTCCGCCTCCGGCTCCCCCCTCCCCGGCCAATACGGCCCGATCCATCGCTCTCCTACTACTTCCGACAATTATTCAGTTGCTCAGTGATTCTTTCTGAGAACTATAGCTTCCTCTACCCAAAACATTGGCCCAGGCTGTTGAAAGTGTCGTTAAAGCCCCATGAACAAACAAGCAAACATATACATGTACCAGGCGAGTAGCCTGAATTCTATAATGGGGGTGCACTAGCCAGTTTTTTTGTGGGGGCAGGGGAGGAGGGCAACGATGATATTTGAAAAGTCGTTGTGTGGGGTCGCAGGAGCCTCCCCCTAGTTCTAAGGTGTGTGTTGCCCCAATAATGGAGCCCATTTTGGGGCTCTATGTTGTGCGAAACATGCATTGGGCCAGTGAAATGTACACATTTAACGTTTAAATATGTTGATGTATATTCGTCTAGAAAGATATGCTGAGATGTGTTATTATTTGTCCGCAATCCTGTTTGCCATTGGTGAAGATATCGAATACGAGCTGGGAACAAAAAATTCTGTGTGTACACAAGTCAATCAGATATCATGTAGATTATGTAGCGGATTTACACTTATCACGTGATCTGACGATTAAACTCAAACTTTGAAACCGAAACAGCACGACCGTTTAATAACATTTCGGACGTACATCCAAGGTGTACGGTGTTATGCTCTTGTGAGAAATAGTAATCGTTGACAGTGACACTGATGACAAGAAATGGAATAAAATCACACCGATTGATACAAAATGTAATGAGAGTTTTGAACCCTTGTTTCAGTAAGATTCTACCCATCAATGCTTTAAAATAATTAAATCATTGAGGACTATTTTTTTTATTGAAACTCAGCCAAATAACGCATTAAAGCCCCCAGGCCACCAGTCCAATTCTGTATGGTATTCGACGTTGTTATGGGTCTAGTTGTTAATTTGTTCCCCAAAACTCAGAAAAAAACGTGTGAATCAGCCCCCACCCACCCCCGTTCCGATTCCGTATCAGACAGATTTAATTCCCGGTAAATACTGCACTATCACATATATGCATTGTTATTTCGCATTAAAATATAGTTCCTGAAATTAAAAATTTTGACCAATTTCAACTCCATTTAAACTAAAAAATGGGGGAAACGGGCTTTATGTAACGGGATTGTTAGATACATGCATTATCATGACCAAGTGCATGTTTTGTAATTTGTATCAGATTCTCTGTCGTGTTTATAATCAAGGCCTCGAATGTTATACAAATTACAGGACATGCACATGGTCATGATAATGTATATTTTCCCAATTTTCGTGGAGATTGCGCGTAGACTATCGTTGATTTAATGTGACGTTCCTTTACTAACAGATTTTACAAATATTCTTTCGAGCTTCAGTAAAATACATTTCAATCAATGAATATTTAATTCGCCTTGAAAACATGACGTTTAACACAATTTTGCGGAATTACGCAGCGTTATGATAAAACTACAGTTGTGATGAGTCTTTATTCATAAATATTTTTAAAAAATGTTGTCTTTTATTATTATACGTCTGTTCTATAACATCTTCATCTACAGCAATACTAAATCATGTGGAAAATGAAACTCAAATATGTGCGGAACGGAAATCGTAGATGGACTATTTTTAAATAGAAGCGAAATTTCACAGGAATCTTCTACAAATCGTGCAACGCAATTAGAATTTGAGTCGCTAGTGGTAGCTGAAAATAGTCACCTGAGTTCCAATCTGTTCTATGTGCCGGTAGGCTGCCGGTAGGTACATAGAACACATTGGTACTCAGGGGACGAAATAGTAGCACGGGTTCCCCTCACAAATTTGGTTGGCGATTAAAATATGTTCTTTTTGTTGATAGTTATCAAATGAATTGCCGACTGCCCTTCTAATGATTGTTTTTCATAGATGTGAAGGCATGTAATAAACACAGAATGACACGCGGCTGTGAATGGGTTAAGCAATATGGCGGAAGGATAAAACTCAAGGCCTGCAGCGTCTCGTTTTATCCTTCCGCACTGGCTCTCGTGCCATGTCGATTAACCCATTCACACACGTGTGTCGTTTTGTGTACGTATTGGTAAAGTCATTAAAGATTTGGTCAAATCAAGTCTCAATTGAGAAAGATTTCTTCCGTTGATTCAAAAACAAATGAATGTTTATGGTATTTTTATATTCAGCCATACAGTTCACAGAAATGTATAACATTTGTCATAACGATACAGTTCACAGAAATGTATGACAATTGTCATAGCGATACAGTTTACAGAAATATATAACATTTGCCATAGCGATAGAGTTCACAGAAATATATAACATTTGTCGTAGCCATACAGTTCACAGAAATGTATAACATTTGCATAGCGATACAGTTCACATAAATAAATATATAACATTTGTCATAGCGATACAGTTCACATAAATATATAACATTTGTCATAGCCATACACTTCACAGAAATATATAAATGGGTGAATGGGTTAAGCAAATAGGCGGAAGGATAAAACTCAAGGCCTGCAGCGTCTCGTTTTATCCTTCCGCACTGGCTCTCGTGCCATGTCGATTAACCCATTCACACACGTGTGTCGTTTTGTGTACGTATTGGTAAAGTCATTAAAGATTTGGTCAAATCAAGTCTCAATTGAGAAAGATTTCTTCCGTTGATTCAAAAACAAATGAATGTTTATGGTATTTTTATATTCAGCCATACAGTTCACAGAAATGTATAACATTTGTCATAGCGATACAGTTTACAGAAATATATAACATTTGCCATAGTGATACAGTTCACAGAAATGTATAACATTTGTCGTAACGATACAGTTCACAGAAATGTATAATATTTGTCATAGCGATACAGTTCACAGAAATGTATAACATTTGTCGTAGCGATGCAGTTCACAGAAATGTATAACATTTGCCATAGTGATACAGTTCACAGAAATGTATAACATTTGTCATTGCGATACAGTTCACAGAAATATATAACATTTGCCATAGTGATACAGTTCACAGAAATGTATAACATTTGTCATAGTGATACAGTTCACAGAAATGTATAACATTTGTCGTAGCCATACAGTTCACAGAAATGTATAACATTTGCATAGCGATACAGTTCACATAAATAAATATATAACATTTGTCATAGCGATACAGTTCACATAAATATATAACATTTGTCATAGCCATACACTTCACAGAAATATATAACATTTGTCATAGCGATACAGTTCACAGAAATGTATAACATTTGTCATAGTGATACAGTTCACAGAAATTATAACATTTGTCACAGCGATACAGTTCAGAGAAATATATAACATTTGTCATAGCGATACAGTTTACAGAAATATATAACATTTGCCATAGCGATACAGTTCACAGAAATGTATAACATTTGCCATAGTGATACAGTTCACAGAAATATATAACATTTGCCATAGCGACACAGTTCACAGAAATGTATAACATTTGTCGTAGCGATGCAGTCCACAGAAATATATAACATTTGTCATAGCGATAGAGTTCACAGAAATATATAACATTTGTCATAGCGATATAGTTCACAGAAATGTATAACATTTGTCGTAGCGGTACAGTTCACAGAAATATATAACATTTGCATAGCGATACAGTTCACATAAACAAATATATAACATTTGTCATAGCGATACAGTTCACAGAAATGTATAACATTTGTCATAGCGATACAGTTCACAGAAATGTATAACATTTGTCACAGCGATACAGTTCACAGAAATGTATAACATTTGTCATAGCGATACAGTTCACAGAAATGTATAACATTTGTCATACCGATACAGTTCACAGAAATGTATAACATTTGTCATAAAGATAGAGTTCACAGAAATATATAACATTTGTCGTAGCGATGCAGTCCACAGAAATATATAACATTTGTCGTAGCGATAGAGTTCACAGAAATATATAACATTTGTCATAGCGATATAGTTCACAGAAATGTATAACATTTGTCGTAGCAGTACAGTTCACAGAAATATATAACATTTGCATAGCCATACAGTTCACATAAATAAATATATAACATTTGTCATAGCGATACAGTTCACAGAAATATATAACATTTGTCTTAGCGATACAGTTCAGAGAAATAAATAACATTTGTCATAGCGATACAGTTCACTGAAATATATAACATTTGTCATAACGATACAGTTCACAGAAATATATAACATTTGTCATAACGATACAGTTCACAGAAATATATAACATTTGTCATAGCGATACAGTTCACAGAAATGTATAACATTTGTCAAAACGATACAGTTTACAGAAATATATAACATTTGTCATAGCGATACAGTTCACAGAAATATATAACATTTGTCATAGCAATACAGCTCACAGAAATGTATAACATTTGTCATAACGATACAGTTTACAGAAATATATAATATTTGTCATAGCGATACAGTTCACAGAAATATATAACATTTGTCATAACGATACAGTTCACTGAAATATATAACATTTGTCATAACGATACATTTCACAGAAATATATAACATTTGTCATAATGATACAGTTCAAAGAAATATATAACATTTGTCATAGCGATACAGTTCACAGAAATGTATAACATTTGTCATAACGATACACTTCACAGAAATATATAACATTTGTCATAGCGATACAGTTCACAGAAATATATAACATTTGTCATAGCGATACAGTTCACAGAAATATATAACATTTGTCATAATGATACAGTTTACAGAAATATATAACATTTGTCATAGCGATATAGTTCACAGAAATGTATAACATTTGTCATAATGATACAGTTAACTGAAATATATAACATTTGTCATAATGATACAGTTCACAGAAATGTATAACATTTGTCATAACGATACAGTTCACAGAAAGTAACATTGTCATAGAGACAGTACTCCATACTATTGGGTCGATTTGGGTGTCTCATTGCGTCTTAATTCCTGTTACAGATACCAAGTTTGGGACGACAGGCACAAAACTGTAGCTACCTGTCATAGGGTCCTGCGAATATTCGAGGTTCGATGCGATGTCGATACCGCACGTCTGCTTCGAGATCGATCCCGAATCAGTCTCAAAATTCGATTTTTTCGAATCTCTCGTATTGACTTCAATTTGTTACGTATCCAACAATAATTTAGAACGTGAATAGTAACAAGTTAAGCCTTTAAAAACTAAAACTATGGATAATGGGCCTAGCTGTTTCAGCGACGGTGTCACAGAGAATATTTATTTATTGGCGTTAAGGTGTTCAGTCTGTCTTGTAAGGGTCGTCAGAGTGTACCGTAACTTCCGTTTGGTGCAATATGGAATAAGTTGTCTATTAAGATTCGATTCGAGATTCGATACGAGATCGGTATCAGAGACAAGATTCGATTCGAAAAGAAATTGTGATTCGCAGATCCCTAGCCTCTCACAATGACAGGCACGAAAATATATATACACCTGGAACTTTACTAAGCACCCCTGAAATGTTTCATGACACTGAAGTTGCTGTTGCTGATTATTATGGTTTAATGATTGCTATGTCTTTCAGTACATCTCATCTAGTGAAACATGATGCTTCTGGTTAATAGCGTACCCCAAACACATCCCCACGTCCACTTCCAACGAGTGTCACAAAACGCTATCATCCACATGCAATATCTGGGTATAAAACAAGAAATTTTACCACTTCTCTTATCAATAAATGTTGAAATGGCAAGGGGGAGACCGTCAGAGGCACTAAGATGGCAAACCGTTGGCATGCATGCAACACGTATGCCCTTCAAAGCTTTTGAAAGGCAACTTGGCTATAGTCATTCTGTCATCAGCAGACTTGTCCGAAAATATCAACAAACCAACGATGTTAAAGACCGACCAGGGCCTGGACAACCCCAAAAGACCCTCCTTGGGAAGATCGAAGTCTGACACGCCTCTTTAGGCGTGAGCCCTTTGCTTCAAGTGGGGTTTTGAAACGCTTTTGGCTCCCAACAAGCGTTTGTGCAACAGAACTGTCCGAAACCGTCTCAAAGCACCGGATGTTAGGTCCAGTGCTGTCGTGCCATACACCACTCCACACGTCGTCAAAGATGACGTGTGGAGTGGTGTATGGCACGGCAGCACTGGAATCTCAGGACGTGGAGGAGAGTCCATTGGTAAGACGAGAGTAGGTTCATATTTCAAGTCACACTGTCACAGATAGTCGCGTGAGAGTGTGGAGGCATAGAAATACCGCTTACGTGCCCAAGAACATTAGACCTATTGTTCCGTATGGTGGAGGATCAGTAATGATCTGGGGATACCTCTCTCATGATTGTAAACTTGATATGGTGACTGTACGTGGGAATCTCAGTGGTCATCAGTACATCCGTGACATTCTCAATCCGGTTGGCGTGCCTCATTTTGACAACCACCCGTTGTCAACTCGCCTTGTATTCATGGACGACAATGCAAGGTCAAATCGTTCCCATGCTGTGAGTGCATTCCTTCAGAACAACTCTATTACAACACTACCTTGGGCTGCAATGAGTCCAGATTTGAATCCCTTAGAACAAATCTTGTACTTTCTTGTTCGTCGTGTGCAAGCAATGGAACCGCCTGTACATAATTTGGCCGATTTGAAAGCTGCATTGCATGAGGAGTGGAAGCAGTTGACTCTGGGTCGTATCAGAAGGCTCACTGGTAGCATTAGGATGAGAGTTCAGGCTGTCGTCCGGGCACTTGGTGGATACACTCGCTGCTGATGCCAGACACTGCAATTGTGTTCAGAAGATCACAAGTTGCATTTGTGGTCAGTCATTACCGGCATTGTTTCATCATGGACCGTTCCAGCACCATACTTGTCGAGAGAACATTTTTCCATCAAAAACATTAGTGACAGATATGTGTAATTAGCGCCATTAAATACTGCATATTTTCATCATTGTGCTGTCTTTCGTTTGTTATTAGACCATTCTTTCCGTAAACAATCACTTTTGGTCATCTGAAAGATTGCATGAAAGTAACGAGAGTTTCTATTAACACCACTGCGTACAAACAGGGGGTGCTTACTTAAGTTTCAGGTGAATATTATTTGGAGGCTTGATCAGACCCTGTTACTAATCATTAAACACATACTTCAAAATGGGAAACCGCGATCGTTCAATAATATTATTGAAGTAATTGATGGTGTACGCAGTAGTACAGTTAAAACTAGAAGTCCTGTCACGAACTGCGCGCTTATCTAGACTTAATTGCGCGTAGGAATTGCGCGCAATTGCCATATGGAATGGCATCCCTAGCACGGCAGGTTCTCCTGTTTACGCATAGCAAACACAGGCAATGTTTCTGCCAATGGACCTCCGGATTACCCGGAGGTCCATTGGCTGAAACATTGCTTGTGCACAGGCCATATGAACAGAATTTAATAGCCTTACCATAGCCATGACGCGTAGATTAACACGCAAATCGACGTGCTATTTGTGCGTATTTCATGACAGGACTTCTACTTTTAACTGTATTCGTGTATTAGTCATTTGTTTACATTTCTTACGTTAAGTAGCTGTTATGTCTTCAACCACTGTTTCAATTAAATTCTATTTTTCAATGCTACAAAATATCTACGTCACTGGGGACTATTTCTCGAGCGAAAGCTCTACTAAACAACACACTCTTTTTATCAACGTAATTCGAGGCATGTTTGAAATAGAAGGCGTGATGGACCATTGGTCTGCGCATTGGAGTTGTAGTCGAAATGTTGGGAGTCCAGTCCCTACCCCTTTCTTTTGCGCTGTGTCTTCGAGTAAAACACTTACCCGTAGATTGTTCCAATGGATGCGAGATTGCACATTATGTCTTCAACCAAATTAATGCAACTCGGACTCAAACACCACTTGAGGACAGAGAGTACGTTGGAACCAATGATCTCTACACAAATGGATTGCTGGGAAATCAGCGAGAAACATCGCCACAAAATCTACTCCCTAAGATGACATCAAGTCAATCAACGCGATAACTCCTCCCAATACATGAAGTTTGGTGACGTTAGAGCTGTTACGCTGTGACTATAGTTCCGCAAAAATATTTGCACATCATCAGCATATTCAAAGACATCAAATTATATTCCTTAACCCTTTACCTAACACGAAAGGTAGACGACACTTGCAAACAAAATTCTTGAATAACTAAAAATTTCAATTTTTTGTCTCCAAAACATAGCTTATGATTCCTCGTTGGAACGAGCTCAACGAGTTCGTTCCAATGAGGGGGTCATAAGCTATGTTTTGAAGACAAAAATGAAAAAAATAATGAAAACTGTATGGTGTTTTTTATAAATAGCGCTGGCCGGTTTTGGCCGTTATGTTGGGTAAAGGGTTAAAAAGAGACCGGAGATTACGATACGTCGGACTCCCGCGTTGTGTAGTTGGGCAAGGCACTTAACCCCGATTGTCCACATGGGGGCACGATGATGCCGTGCACTAAGGCGTACTACACGTCGATGGTGCGCATGTCTTCAACCAATCTAACCCTGCCTGTGCTGCAGTGCGGAGTTACGATGTTGGGGAGCTGGCAGCTGCTCGTCGTTGCTCAGTGGTTCTCTCCGGGTACTCCGGCTTCCTCCACCCGTAAAACTGTCGTGGTCAAGGTTAGCCATTATGTGACCTTAAACACAAATAAATAAATAAATAAATAAATAAATAAATAAATAAATAAATAAATAAATAAATAAATAAATAGATAAATAAATAAATAAATATTGCGATACGTATGGAAACTGAAATCCTTCGAGGAATTTATTGTTGTTGGGCATTGTCTATGTATAGAAACTTCTGTCCCCTTCCCCCTCCCCCTAAGATGGCAGCTGATAAAACATATTTGCATATGTTACCAATGTGCGTTTCCAGCAATCCAGTTGTATAGAGACTGTTGCTTTCTTCGACTTCCTCACACACCTGAGTATGTAAGCGAACAAACAGAAAAATATCGGATCACAAGTGGCCTAGCCCCGAAATGACCCCCGTGGGCGTACAACCAATTGAAAGCCTGTGTATTTTTTCCTCTCTTTTTTTCGCAATTTAGGAATTCTTTGTCGGGTTTTGGATCAAGTGATAAATAGAATTGTCATCTCGTTTATAATGAAATTTACGAAACACGTGCAATAAACTTGGTCTGGGTCTCGTCGAAGGCTTGGTCCAGACCTGTATCACTGAATGTCTGTCGTAAGTGTACAGTTAAAACTAGAAGTCCTGTCATGAAATGCGCACAAATAACACGTTGATATGCGCGTTAATGTACGCGTTATGGCCTAAGTAAAGCTATCAAATTCTGTACATATGGCCTGTGCACAAGCAATGTTTCAGCCAATGGACCTCCGGGTAACCCGGAGGTCCATTGGCAGAAACATTGCATTTGTTTGCTATGAGTAACCAAGAGAACCTGCCGTGCTTTGGATGCCATTTGATATGGCAATTGCGCGCAATTCCAACACGCAATTAAGCCTAAATAAGCGCACTATTCGTGACAGGACTTCTAGTTTTAACTGTAACTATAAACCGGGAACTCGTTGTTGATTCGCTAATTATTATTCCCTTAACTACAAGCACTCAAGCCACTCAACAAACTCTTAATCCTTTTCCTAACACAGTATTTTTAAAATATAAATTTAATTTCACATTTTTCGAAAACAAATTTCGCAATTTTCCCAATAAAACCATACTAATATGGATACCATTAGAACCAGCTCGACGAGCTAGTTTTGAACGATATCCATATTTGTATGGTTTTATTGAGAAACTTTCGAGATATTTTAGGCTGTGGTAGGCTTTTTCTGTTTAATTTTCTGGCCATTTTTTTTTTTTGCCGCTATGTCAGGCAAAGGATTAAACAATCTGACACTGTTGTGGCCTGAAACGCTGCTCTCCCGGTTCTGAAATGCGATCACGATACCCGAGAAATTCACAGATCATGCTTTTAATGACTGCGTATTATGGTTTATGAGATTTGGGCGAATATCAATTTCATCCGAGACCAGCATCGCTGTCGGAGATATGATTTAATCTCGCGAACGGAAATATCCAGGTTATCGTTTCTGAAAATCAGTACTAATGCCCTGGAAATTCACACTAGAATCGGATATCAAAGGTTGTTGAACGCAACCTTTGATACCCGGTTCTGTTCTATGAATATCCCGGGTATCGGGACTGATAATGAGAAACGAGAAGCGGAAAATTCCCAGTATTGTGACCGACTTTCCAGTTATCGGTTCTGAAAATCAGTGCTGATGCCCTAGAAATTCATAGACAAGAATCGGGATACCCGGTTCGTACTATCCTATGAATTTCCGGGTATCGGGACTGATATTCAGAAACGAGAACCGGAACATTCCCGGCATCGTGAGTGACTTTCAAAAACGGGAACCAGAAAATTTCACACTGATAAGTCAAGCATTACAGATCTTGGAGTCGATGTTTCACTATGTAAACTCCTTGAACGGAGAATAAAAGCCACAAGGAAATTTTTATCCCATGAACTTCACGACGGAACCCTGATGTCCCTTGAACAAATAAGAACACCCCCCCCCCCACCCCCCCCACCCCCCGCCCCCCTCGCAGATTTCTCGAGATATTGCGTGGGAAGAAACTTTTTGTCTGGTGTGATGACCTATTGTATTAAGTGTGAATTTTGAGAGAAAAATAAAAAAAATCATATTTTCCAGGAAGAGATATTGGTACTGTTGACTACAAACTGTGTTATGTACAGGTACGTACGTGTATTCTGTTTAATAAAAATGATAATAAATGATAAATCGGGACTCCATGTGTTTTACGGATACAGAGTTTTGGGAAACTCCTCGATAAACATATTTCCGTGTCGCTGGAAATTCCCAGTCACATGATCAAACTCAGTATCCATCATGTTTCCATGAATGTAGGAAATGACTCTTTAAGTGGGCAAACTTGTGTTTAACCTTTTAGTGATTAGAGCATTGATCTTCAAACCGAAAGGTCGACGGATCAATCCTGATCAGTGCTAACTGCGTTGTGTCTTTAGGCAAGACACCTATCCCAATTGGAGAAACGGTGGCGCTGTGTACTGCATTTCAACGATAACGCAACATGTGCACAGTTACTAAGTTGGAAAGTCTGACAGTTGCTCACCGCTTCACGGTGGTTCTCTCCGAGTACTACGGCTTCCACTACTTGTAAAACAGTCCGACACGATGCAACCCTGGCTGTTGAAAGTGTCATTAAACCCCAATAAAAAACAAAACAAAAACAGTGGACCGTCGACAAAATAGCAAACTTTGCTTTCAATGAATAATTTTCTTAACCCCTGAGACGAATAGAAGACGACACCTGTAAAAATATTTCCAGAACCCATTACATAACGTACCGTCAAAACCAGTCTGTGCTGTTCACAAACAATACCATTCAATATTTTCTTTTCTCTGAAAAACATCGCTTATAACCCCTCACTGGAACGAGCTCGCTGAGCGCGTTCCAATCAGGGTTATAAGCTATATTTTTGACGCAAAAATTAAAAAAATAATTATTCAAGAAGTTTGTTTGCAGGTGTCGTCTCTCTTTTGTGTTAGGCAAAAGGTTAAGAACTTAGCATTTTTATTTTTTGCCACAAAAACATTTCTAATGTCGTCTCATTGGAACGAGCTTGGAGAAATGTTTTTCAATATGAAAAATCAGCGTGTTTTAATGAGAAATCGTAATCGTAAGTTCGGATAAGGAAAAATGACCGGTGAAATGAAGAACACAAATTTCCAGTGACGTAGTACCCCATTCGTAATTCTCATCAGTCGTCGTTCATTGTGCCAAAGGTCTCTATTTTTAATAATTCTTACTGAACGGCATGTTAACTAGACCAGAATGGTGGTTCTCAAAGACTAGTCCTGTAGCGATCGAGGTATAAGGGTCATTTACCAGCCTAGCTTGGTTGGTTCGGATCCTTTAGTCTCGTGGTGAATCGGTCGCTTTGTGTACTAGAGGTCGTCGGTTCGAGCCTCGACTCCCACACTTTTCTCTTGATCTGTTATATTGGCGCCGTGTCCAGCCCTCAGCAGTTGGTGGCATTATGGACGCTGGGGTGAAGCATGGTGGATGTTTCGCCCGCCCTGAGGTGGAAGCTGGGGTGAAATTCTCCGTGGGTGAATCTCGAAGAAGGTGAGAGTAGTGTAGCGGTCGAGGTATAAGGGCAATTTACCAACCTGGTTGGTTGGTCCGAATCTCTTAGTCTCGTGGTAAATCGGTCGCTTTGTGTGCTAGAGGTCGACGGTTCAAGCCTCGGCTCCCACAGTTCCTTCTCGGTTTGTTTCAGTCCTCTAGCCTTCGGTGCGAAGATTATTGTCCCTCGTTGACAACTCGCCCCATGAGTACCAATGTGTTCTATGTGCCAGTAGGCACATAGAACACATTGGAACTCAGAAGACGAACTATTTTGGCATGGTAAACTTTAGGACGTGCAAATATTTATTATACAACCAATGTGGCCCTGAGACGATTAATACATGAATGCGAAGTGCAATTTGACTAAACGTTCTCGCTATTTCTCCAAGGTTTAGTGTTCTAGGCGATCGAAAAATGTTTGATATGGACGATAGACAAACGAAGCGATCGTTCGTACAAATGTTTTCTGGCCCGTGATATTTTGTTTGGCATCTAGATCGGACTGGAAGTCTGCATTCTTGGAAGGAGGATTATTTCAACTATAGAAACAGCCGTGAAATTTGAAGATAAATCCAGCTCCTCGATGTCTTGCGTATCTCTGATAATAAAGGCTATCAAATACCCTGATATCGTAGACCTGGAGAAACTATTCAACAATCAAGATCTTCCTTTTGAAAACCGTATTCTGTGACAAGATAGACAGAATATTCAGGAGGAGACGACCTAAAAATGTTCATCAGTTCTTAATAAAGTCGCAAGTTAACAGTAGCACTTGGGAGGCGACGAGCTGAAGATAAATGTCAATGGTGGAGATTACCTCTTTCATCACTGGACGCTGAAACCCGAAGATATAACATCTGGAGAAAAGGAGTCAACCGCGCAGGTATAGTCTCTCTCTCTCTCTCTCTCTCTCTCTCTCTCTCTCTCTCTCTCTCTCTCTCTCTCTCTCTCTCTCTCTCTCCACAGTGTGGAATCCGATTCCGTATCATTTTAGTATGACGGACTATTTACGGGTGCGTTCGAATTCGCATAATTAGCTGTTCCGATCGCAGAGAGTATTTTACTCCGAGTTGGAATGGATGCAATCGAACTTTGGTCCGGTTTTTTTTTTATCGTATTCATATTTTTTATCGTATTCATGCGACGGAGAATTCCCCGAAAGTGTGCACCTGTTACAAAAATAAGTGTAAACAAAAATAGTTCTTTTTTACTTCAACCCACTTTATCAAAAACAGGTTGGGGAATTGTTAATGCTAGTCTTGGCATGCGATGTTGAGCTATAAGTCATATAATAAACTTTTTATCGCTACAGTGAAGTGATCTGGGTCGTCGCATCACGTCGAGTTGAGGAGATCAGATCGCAAGATCAAACTCGCTGCCTGTTTGATCCGGCGATACTACGGCCCAGATCACTTAACTGTAGCGATAATATGTATATATGTCTCATAATCACGTCCAATTGGGGCATTGTTCTCTGGTTACATAAAAATCATCTTTTCCTCAAAAGGTACGACATGGCTTTTGGCGAAGTGCCGAATGCATTGGATGTGGCTACTGCATAATAACATTTTGGTAATGCGAAGCACATGAATACACTACGAAAATTCGAATTTAGTTTCCCTGCTTGTGACGAGGTGCACCAATGTCAGTTGTGTGGCTTCTCGGCTTTCCTGCTGACGTGGCAATCGAAACGGGTTGGAAGGGGTCATCGCCCAAGAATTCTTTGAAATTACAACAGTAGCACAACATAAATGTCGATAGTTATCATTATACTGTTTTAAATGTTGAATCGGCCACGTCAATTTGCCATTGCTTGTTTTGAAATTTGGTATCATGTGGGTTTATGTTGTGTGAAAGATCTGTGACCTTTCAACCATTCTTTAACTTTCTGTGATGGAATATATTTTGGTTTATCGGGCTGCTTCATACATACAATACCACAAGATTGATTTAAGGATGCAAAGCAAATCATGAGGGCGTTAGTCATCGAAACACAACCAATGCCATGTTTTGGACCAAGATGAAGGTATGTGCTTATGTTAAATATTTTATTGACTTTAACAAAACATAACATTGACATTTTGGTCACCACCGCCACTTTAAACTTGATAGCATTGAATATTTTGGAACAATCACTTGATTGCATCTTTATGCATCGAAGTTGAAATCTTAAGTTTTCCGGCACTCTTTCGACATTAACCCTTTCCCAACGAATCCCCCGCATCCGCCCGCGTAATATGCAAATTCAGCAGCTGAAAAAATATTATATTTCGAACAATTTCAACAAAACCATATCATGTGACCCCTCTTTGGAACGAGCTCGTCGAGCACGTTCCAAAGAGGGGTCACATGATATGGTTTTGTTGAAATTTGTTGAAAAAATTTAAAAAATGATATTTAAAATATTAAATTTTGAAATCTTCTGCGTTGGGTAAAGGGTTAACGTCATAGCGTTAAATAAGTTCCGGCAATGTTGATGAAAATGTGACAGCCAGAGATGTGGCTAGAGGGTTTCAGCTGGGGGTGGGGGGGGGGTGCCACCGCTGTAAATTCCAACTGTGAGTGGATTCGAAAAGTGGTTACTCTGCAGCGCTGGGTGATATCTTTTAACCCTTTACCTAACGAATCGCCCGCCTCCGTCCGCGTAATATGCAAATACAGCTGCTGAAAAAATACTATTTTTCGAAAAATTTCAACAAAACCGTATCATGTGACCCCTCTTTGGAACGAGCTCGTCGAGCTCGTTCCAAAGACGGGATTACATGATATGGTTTTGTTGAATTTTTTTTTAAAAATTAAAAAAGTGATGTTTAAAGTAATGAATTTTGAAATCGTCTGCGTTGGGTAAAGGGTTATGAACCCTTCTGAAAATTTTCACTAGTCCTGAAACGGAAAAAGCACCATTTATAATGTATCTGGGTCAGAAAATTTACCGGATTGATGTCAGAGTCGAAATTTTGAGGTCATGTTAATTTTAGAGTAGGACATTTGAAACTCAAGTTTCCAGTTGGAAATGAAAGATCAAAATTTCTCATCATTAGTTGGAATTTTAATATTTTTCATGAACAATGTTAATTTATTGAATTTCCAACTATTTGATTTTTTACCTCGGAATTTCCAACTATTGAATAAACCGCTGAAACCCCCCACCCACACCCCCCACCCCACCCCCTGTCGCCACATCCCTGGTGACAGCGTACCAGTTCATTGATTCTTTTTGCTAACTGTGAAATGTAGTAGTATATTAGTGTGCGTTGCATTGAGCTGGCACAAACTGGACGTGTGTAACGCCTGATGGTATTCACTTCATATCTCTGGTATTTGAGGTCGGATTCTCAAAATGTTATCAGTCTTCCATTTCGGATCACGAGTAATATTTAATACCTGGAAAGGGAATTTCACGGCTCTGTGGCTCCGGGTTCTGAAAGTCGATCACGATACCCGGGAAATTCACAAACCGTGCTATCAATGATTGCGTATTGTAGTTTATGAGATTACGGCGAATACAGTTTCTTCCGAGATTAGCGTCGCTGTTGGAGCTATGATTCAATCTCGCGAACGGAAATATCCAGGTTATCGTTTCTGAAAATCAGTAGTAATGCCCTGGAAATTCATAGACTAGAATCGGGTATCAAAGGTTGCGAAACGCAATCTTTGATACCCAGTTCTGTTCTATACATATCCCGGGTATCGGGACTGATATTGAGAAACGAGAAGCGGAAAATTCCCAGTATCGTGACAGACCTTCGAAAATTAGAAGCGGAAAATTACATTATCGTGACTGACTTTCAAAAACGAGATGCAAAAAATTCCCAGTATCGTGACTGACCTTCAAAAACGAAGAAGCGGAAAATATCCAGTATCGTGACTGACTTTCAAAAATGAGAAGCGGAAAATATCCACTGGCTTTCAAAAACGAGAACCGGAAAATTCCCAGTATCGTGACTAGCTTTCAAAAACGAGCCCTAGAAAATTTCCAATATCGAGACTGACTTTAACTGGTAGAGTGCTGGAAGCCCATATTTGGGCTTTACTCCGAGGTGAGGGTACTGCAACTTAAAGGCTTCATACATGTACTTAGTGGATGTGCTTTGTATTATCTTTGAAGTAATATTATTTAGTCTGTAAGTACATGTCTTGTTACAGTTTATGGGGCACTCACCCATACATTGTAACAAGGCAAAGATATGTGAACAAATTTTGATGGCCAAAAATAATTTAACACTCTACCAGTTAAAGTAGCTTTGTGAGTTGGAACATTATTTCAACTATGTTCAGCTGTCTGTGGAATAATGTAATGGGATATTTTGCAGTTGTTGAGGTAGGGGGTGACACAAAATGTATGAGGGTATGATTTTCACGGTTTCTTACGTTATGAATTTATATTATTTATTTCAGCTGGATAAAAGTGACAAAATTGCACCACGATCAGACGCACTTTGCTGTTTTGTACGTTGAAGTAAATAACGTCACTCGAAAGTTTGACCACAACCGTTAAGAATTTCGCAATCCGACAACATATTTTCGATATGGTTTCTATAAGAGAATGTATCTGCAAACTTTCAAGAAGAGATGATTGATACACGAGCTAATAATAAAAGATGAAGAAAAAACGTAAATTTCGAATCTGTTTTTGGATAAAATTTGAAAATCAAACATGTAAAAACGATACCTTCAAGTTAATTAACATCCAAGGGGTTGTGCCAAATTTCATGAATGTTTTCATTTTTGTTTGGGGTTTAGGACCTCATAGAGTTTTATGTTTTACATAGGAAGGGACAGTACGCCTGAACTGTGTTCGCCGAGTTAGCCCCCTCAAAATATCAGATCTTTAGCCTGTGAAGTTTTCCCGTTGGGAGGAGTGGTGGTACGCAGAATTAGATACTCATCTTTAAATGTTCTCCATAACGTGAACACCGTTTTTCATTACACTGAATAGAAGAATAGAGGATATCTGGTGTTTTTGAGTGGATACCTGAAATTATCTCATGAGTGACCGAGACAAATGTTTATATTTCGGAGCGCTTGCGCGAGCGAAGATAACCATTTTTCTCGGTCACGAGTGTAATAATTTTCGGTATCCACTCAAAAACACTAGATTTTCTGTTCAATACACGATTTTTATAAGAATCGGATCATTCCTCCCGATAGTTCCGAACGTCGTTTCAACCTTGAATTAATGCATGAAATTAAACAGCGCATTGATACGCGGAGCTGATTTGATCGATACGCGGAACAGGTTGCGTCCTGCGATCTGATTCGGGTTTCATGCATCAATTCAAGGTGAATACGTGTTGACTTATTGCTGGAAATCATCGTTATCCACTCAAAAACACTAGATTTTCTTTTCATTATACGTTTTTAGAACAAATTGATCATTTCCAGTAATAATTTGACTCGTATTCACCTTGACGAGATACTTTGAAAGACGCCATTTTGATTGATACCGTGAAATGGAAAATTTCTATATCTTCACAGTGGGGGATACGATTTCTATATTTCCGTAATTTTTCTGAAAATCTATCGTTTAGTGTATAATAAATATAAATTATTTAGAGGTAAAAATTCACATTTAACTTATATTGTTTTGCATCACCAATACATCAATAGGCTCTCTGGTAAATAGATTTAGATGACCAACAGGATAGGCGCAGTGTTTTTGTTTAAAATAAGGGCGGGGTGAAAACACATAAGTATTTTAATTATTTTTTGTAAAAAATATTTTCCAAAAATTTCACCAAAACCATATCATGTGAACCCTCATTTGAACGAGCTCGCTGAGCTCGCTCAAATGAGGGGGCCACATGATATGGTTTTGTTGAAATTTTTGGAAAATATTTTATTAATTTCTGTTAATTCAGTACCTCTGTGAAATAATTGTATGTTATTTGCACCCAAGAGTGTTTCGTGCGGCTGAACTGGTGAATGGTGGAGAGAGGCATCTAATTTGATTCAAACTATTGCTTAAAATCAATATCTTTTTGTACACATTCGTTTCAGTTCAAATTTCCAAAGAACTTCTAAAGTATACCCCAGAGTCTGGAATAATATTACGATTTTTGGCTCCTTGATACGGAAAATGCCATGAAGATTGTTTTTCTCGGTATTGGGTAGAATGCAGGGCAAGAATGAATAAACATTCATAATATTTAATTATGGTGTTACTGTCTTCACAAAACCTGTCCACAGTTTTGGCCAGAAATTTGAACTTTCTCCTTGTAAAGTGCATGCTAAATATGAACTTCTCTTTCATTTTCTTCATGCTGACAGACTCGAACACTATCAATGGAATACAAGTCTTCATATTGATAAAGTAATTTGAAATATGACTCGCAGTGTTAGGTGCCATAAAATTTTTATCCCAAGCCTTATCACATTCCAGATGCCGTCGTGTTATAGTTAGTCATGTCGTCTAAAAAACTTCACACAACTTTCTTAGAATGTTTCTGCGAAATGCAAAAAGTAGAACCTTATAAGCTTTTGAAAGAAAATTGTGTTGACTCTGTGAATCAATTGGCAGTATACAGTATATGTACAAGCTGGAAGAGACGGGATTTTATTCCTCCCTCGATAAATAACATTCTGGTCAGCAATACCCTTTCAACTAATTATCTCAAAATAAATTGAACATCAACCACCCTTGAATTGTGTGCAATAGCTTGGTCCCTAATGACACCATTGAGCAGCCAATCACAAACGTTCTGTCAAGTGTTTTATCCCTTTACCTAACACGAAAGGCAGACGACACTTTCTCGGCGGAACAGTGTACTTAGAATGCACCTATGTCTCCAACCCTTTCAAGCTCCAGAAAGTTATACAATAAAATACCTAGCTACCCACTGACATCTCCAGAATCGAGTATGTGAGGATGGTTCATTCCCACTAGACCAATTCCCTTTAGACCAATTCCCACGAGGCCAATTCCCAAAAGACCAATTCCCCTTAGACCAACTGATGTGTTCTACTTTTAAAATAATTCTATATCAATAATTTGATATATTTATAAATATTTATAAATGTATTTAATGTTATTGATATTCAAGTCTGAAAATAAGCAGTCTGTCATTTGCAGAATGAGGACCCCAGAGGGTGAATTTGCTGATGCTATCCCATATAGTGAGCCAGTTTATCCTCTGGGTACCTCTTTCTGTTTATGTTTGAGACCTTGATTCAGGTTGAGGTTCACAGAGGGTAAATTTAGTGATGCTACCCTGCTGTGCAGGGTAGCATCACCAAATTCACCCTCCGTGGACCTCATTTTTGTAAAATGTTATATGTACTGAGCTATGCTGAAATGTTATAAACCTATATTTTTTGTATGTTATGCATATAAATATTTTTTTTATCAAATAAAGTGCTTATCAGTAAATAAATATTTTCTTAATTATCCTTAATCAACCGTTAATCAATAACAATATGTAGTTAGTCTAAGAGGAATTGGTCTTTTGGGAATTGGCCTAAAGGGAATTGGTCTAAAGGGAATTGGTCTAGTGGGAAGACACCATGAGGATTGCCTCGAAACTCTGCGAGCTGGGAGTGGTCCGCCTCGAGGAGAAACGCCCCTAGTCCCATGAATAGCAACAATCACACAACAGTTACAATATACAAAGGCAATTCCTCATCTCTCACTACCTATAACTGCTCTAACTGAATACTCTCAAATTTTCTTGAAACACTCTAACCAAGAAGACGCATGGTAAAGTAGACGAAACGCAGGAGGGATTGGAACAAGCTTACCTGGCTGGGACCAGTGTACATTATAAATAAAAAAGACATTTGAATAAAGATGTAACAGCCCTTTTAAGGGCTTTGGGGTGTATGTCTGCGAGTGTGTGGATTTTGTTTGTTCTTTTCTGGGTTTTATTTTTTGTCTGTTTGTTTGTTTTTTGTTCTGTCATGTGTTTCCCCTGAAGGCAGACCAGATGGTCAATGTTCAGCATCCACTCTCCCCTGAAGGCTGATGTATGACGCCCAGCTCTCAGAAACACATTTTGGTGGACTTGTTCCTTTTTTATAACCGTTTCGGATAATATGCTGGGGCTGCTCCGAAACCAGCGAGCTGTTTGGGTTTCTTTCTCTTCTCTCTAAAACAAACCATCAAAATTCTTTTCCAGTATTACCATAAATATCTCCACGTTTCTAAATGAAATACCAGAGCAAATGTCTTGCAATTATGCACAATTTCTAGTCACCTTCCAGCTCGAGATTATCAGGAGTCTGGCACCACTACCCTATCATCAGTTCGCACACTCAAACCAATAAGGTGCTTGGCCCTCACATCCGTCTGTCGTGTCCTCATAAGCAAATTTAGTTACTCAGGTTGTAAGGGATTTCATTCCCACATCGTCCCTGGGCGCCTCCGGCGCGCTGAAACCTCCATTCAATTCGTTCCTAATTAAACTTATTCTATACTGTCCAAAACAAGTTAAGCCCCCCCCCCCCAACCCCCTCCCCCCACCCCTATAATACCTGTGCGTAGGTATACAAATAGCTCATATTATGACGTTCTGCATTCCTCTCTCGGATCGGGCATACATTTTTAAAACTGGTGAATAATTGCTGGCTATTGACCACTTCACTGCCATGTGCTTATAGACAAGTGACACATCACAGTGAGGGAAATTCGGAAGGTCATGGACAGCATGCCACACCGATTAACCCTTTCCCAACGTAACGGCCAAAAACCGGCCAGCGCTTTTCTCAAAAATCGCCAATTAATTTTCATTATTTTTTTCATTTTTTGTCTCAAAAACATTGGTTATGACCCCTCGTTGGGGTAGTCTGCTTTTCGTGTTAGGTAAAGGGTTAAGATGTGTTAGATATTCTCGAGGCTGTTCCATCAGGTACTGAACAACGTGACGTTTTTTATCGTTGTCATGACGTCCCCGGTGCCAAATATTCATTCAATAAAAAAGAAAACTCTAGAAACCCTTGCTTCACTAATAAGGCATATTCCCCCTACTGCAAGTAGCAGCTTTTCTCAGTATAATTTATCCATTTACTGTGTACCCACTGGTATTATAGGGAGGTGGCGGGGAGGTGGCGGGGAGGGGGGGGGCTTGACTTTTTTTGGACAGTATATAAATGGGGAGTGATTTTATAACACTAACGTTCTGACTTTGAAGCGAATATCTCTAACTATCTGCAACCAATTTGTTAAAAATACGAATAAATAACGGACATTAGTTCCATTTCCATTTTTATATTTATTTATTTATTTATTTATTTATTTATTTATTTATTTATTTATTATTTATTTATTTATTTATTGGTGTTTAAGATAACATATTTCTGCACAATGGCTAATCATGACCTCGACAGAGCACCCGGAGAGAACCACCGAGCAGCGGCGGGCAACTGTCAGCTCCCCAACATACTAACTCCACACAAGCAGGGTTAGCAATGGTTGAAGACAGGTGCACCATCGACGTTCAGGACGCCTTAGTACACAGCGTCATCGTGCCCCCACGTGGGCAATGGGGTGAAGTGTTCCATTTTTATATTTTTCTGTTTTCGTATAGATCTGTTACTTGTGTTTGCCAATCACACTTTAGTTTTGTTTTTGTTTCTATTTCAAGAAGACGATCAATAACAAAAAGTTTTAAAGTTTGAAACATTCTTTGTATTATGTTTGAATCTTCAAATGAATGGATTCTTTGTCATAGAGGCGTTTGAGAAACACAGAATGGCAGCTAATTTCTTAACAGTATGAATAAATAACCTATTTGGACACAATTTTCATTTCTATTTTTTTTTTGTTTACGTGTCGATCTGTCGCACGCTTTGCAAATAACACCTGAATTTTGATTTGGTTTCAAGCAGACGATCAATAATTAACAAAGAGTTTTCATGCTTGAAATTTTCTCTGTGTGATGTTTCAATTTTTTAACCCTTTACCTAACCTGAAAAGCAGACGACACTCTCCAAAAAAATTCTTGAATAACTGTTTTTTTTTTCAGTTTTGTCTCAAAAACATAGGTTATGACCCCTCATTGGAACGAGCTCGACGAGCGAGTTCCAATGAGGGGCCATAACCTATGTTTTTGAGACAAAAAATCAAAAAATAATGAAAATTAATTGGCGATTTTTGAGAATAGCGCTGGCCGGTTTTGGACGTTACGTTGGGTAAAGGGTTAAGTAATGAATTCAGTGCTATAGATGCAGATAGATAGACAGAACGCGATGTGTGTTTGAATCTGTGGGTGTTTTACATAACTCGTTAAAATTTTAATTCCGATGTTTAAACCCAAAGGTTAGGAGACTGTTTCTTTTGACTGAAGCTATACTGATCAAATGGACCGATAAAAAATCAAAACAACCTTTTCGGAACCAGCGTTTGTTGAAATTCGTATCGCTGTTTCTCTTCGGCTGGTGCCCATTCACGCCTAACCATTTGGTGGCTATTACTGTTAGTAAAAATATAAATACAAATTTGTGCAGATTTGCAAAACAGCTGGGAGAAACATTTTTAAAAGAAGTTCGAAGCATGTCAAGAGTACGAAGATTTACCGAAATAAAGTTGACCAATTTAGATATAACGGATCCACAAAACGAGACGGTCACGGAACTAGTTGGAAATCACTGGGGGTTTTTTTTAAATATTATCTCATTTTTTGGTTAACTAATTTTTTGTGACCCGACTTTATTTTGCTTTGGACGTTTTCATTTTCACACTAGGCGACAGACTGTCGATAATTGTATAACGACATTTGGAAACTTTTCGAAGCGTAACTAATGACTCGATGGGAAAGGAACTAGTATGAACGGTGCTAGAAAAAAAGTTCCGGCTTGTACATCACCAATTGAATACAGAATTATTTATGTCATGGCGGCTATTCCGTTAAATACAAGGGGTTAAAGTTGAATGGATGTGCAATAATAAACAGAGAACGCGACGGTGTGTGAATGCGTTCGTCAATACGGCACTAATTCGATCGCGGAATGACAGAACTCAAGGCTGTGCCTTCCGTTCTGCCCTTCCGCGCTGGCACTCGTGCCATATGCCGAACGCATTCACACATGTGACGTTCTGTGTATTTCGCCACTGTTTCTCTGTACAGCTGATTTGGTGTGCCGCAGAATGGTCACAAACAGAAAAGAGTCACAGTTTCCGCTACCCGACGTGGGCATTTATTCCTATTACTAGACCATGCTCAACCAATGTGTTCAATTCCCAACACCTCACAATTGCTGATTCCCTTTAAAAGAATGCACTTTGACGTCTGTGATCAAGGAATATGTTGAGGATCTTCACATTTTTTACAGCACTACAAATTAAATATTTACAGCATAATGTGGGTATTATTCACAAAGACAAGTCCTGATATTGGAAAGTCGTCACTCTGTCACGGGTTTGTGTGCTAGGCTTTGGTCTGATAATATGAAAGTTGTTATACCGTCACTGCCGATGTGATTTATTTTTAGATATGTTTTTGGTTGGAGAGTATATTTCTAAAATGTTAAGGGGAATTTAATAGTCAAATATTCAACGTTCATGAAAATAACATCAATACGACGTTATGCTGAGGAACGGTTGAAATTTGAAATTATAACAACTGTCCACCATTAAAGTTATAGTATGGTAAATTTTATAACCCTGTGTATTATTAATATTTATTACTTTCCAAAGTGTTATTTACTGTGATTTCCGGGTTTGATTATAAACGATAACTTCACAAGTGAATTATGCAATCAACAATTGGGTCATGTATCCGTGGGTGTAATGGGGACTTCATTGTTTTTTGTTTCTTTAACCCTTTACCTAACATGAAAAGCAGACGACACTTGCAAACAAAATTCTTGAATAACTATTATTTTCATTTTTTGTCTCAAAAACATAGGTTATGACCCCTCATTGGAACGAGCTCGACGAGCTCGTTCCAATGAGGGGTCATAACCTATGTTTTAGAGACAAAAAATGAAAAAAAATAATGACAATTAATTGGCGATTTTTGAGAATAGCGCTGGCCGGTTCTGGTCGTTATGTTAGGTAAAGGGTTAAATAATATAATTATCGTTAATAATGAAAAGTAATAAACAGAGTAATCGCTTGACTGGACTGGTTACGTGAAATAATTCATTCCAGGCGAGGGACTATATTGTAAAACACTCGTGCGCATTCGCGCACTCGTGTTTGTACAACGTCCGTTACCTCTCATGAATTATTTCACGTAACCAGTCCAGTCACACGATTACTCCCTATAGAGTTATGTGTATTAGAAAATCGGCGTTTTTGATGCCAATGTCCATAAAGAATCCAACATTAAATCCTAATCCAACATTAGAAGTGGCATTAAAGCCTAAAAATGGCGATAAATCGAAACAAAATAAAAAACAGCTATAATTTTATTTTGTTAATTCAACCACATACTAAAATTTTATTGAAATCGGCCGACATTCAAATTTTGGCGATGGTGACGCCAATAACGTCAACCGAAATTTCGGCCATAAGGCCACACAAAGTAGATCTTCTATTTCTCGGGACATTATTTGTAAAATTGCATGCGGGCGAGCGGTTTTTTTATTTTAATTTTTATTTCTATAATTATTTCTTTACCTCCAAAATTCATGTTCTTGGTTTACGTTTCAGACCTCATAATCTACAGAATAGCATGGGTGGTAATGTATTTCGTCCCTTGAGTACAAGAAGGCTTTGCAATGCTAAAGCATTGCAAAGCCTTCTTGCACTCAAGGGACAAATTTATCAATTTTTTTTAACTTGGATAAAATATCAGACATAAACCATTTAATTTTTTTTTTTTTTTAAGTTTACATTGGTTATGAAAAGAGAGCATGCGGCAGCCAAAATGACCATGTGGGAGGGCCTGAGAAACAATTTTTTTCATTTTTTAGGCCTAACCGATAACAATTTCCTAGGTGGGTACCACATTTTTAGATATGCATTGGAGTGTTGCTTGATATGACGCCATTTTTCGACGACGTCCCAGCAATCTCTTTAAATAGTGATTAATGCCTTCCACACGAAATATATTGTTGATTTGAATATTTTTCAATCAACAACCCACATGGTTTATCACAATGAAAAGGTTTGATGTGTGTGTGACAGGATTATAATTGCGCCAACACACTTTCCATATCTGTTTTATGTATTTATTCATTTTCCATATCCTTCATTCATACTCTACAAAAATCAACCGATCACATCGACCTAATACCTTTCAAACAGAGACCGGTACTATAAAACGTTTACAATTGTATTTCCTAGGATTGTATTTTATACCTGTTAATGTAACTGACTAAAATGAATCATTAGCATTTTAAAAGATATGGTAATTTGCCAACTGGCAAACTGCCAGATGTTCACAGGGATGTGGCGACATGGGGGTGGGGTGTGTCTCCCCCTCCCCCGCTAGGAGTATTTTTTTCAATAGTTGGAAATTCCGAGGTCAAAAATCAAATAGTTGGAAATTCAATAAATTAACATTGTTCATGAAAAATATTAAAATTCCAACTAATGATGAGAAATTTTGATCTTTTATTTCCAACTGGAAACTTGAGTTTCAAATTTCCTACTCTAAAATTGATATGGCCTCAAAATTTCGACTCTGACATCAATCCGGTAAATTTTCTGACCCAGATACATTATAAATGATGCTTTTTCCGTTTCAGGACCAGTGAGAATTTTCAGAAGGGTTCATAACCCTTTACCCAACGCAGACGATTTCAAAATTCATTATTTTAAATATCATTTTTTTAATTTTTTTTTTTAAATTTCGACAAAACCATATCATGTGACCCCTCTTTGGAACGAGCTCGACGAGCTCGTTCCAAAGAGGGGTCACATGATATGGTTTTGTTGAAATTTTTCGAAAAATAATATTTTTTCAGCAGCTGTATTTGCATATTACGCGGGCGGATGAGTGCGATTCGTTGGGTAAAGGGTTAAATGTTATCACTCAGCGCTGCAGTGCAACCACCTATCGAATCCACTCACAGTTGGAATTTACACCGGTGGCACCCCCAGCTTAAACCCTCTAGCCACATCCCTGGATGTTGAACATGCCAATTCATTTTAACCCATTTAAAGACATAACTAGAAAATACAATTCTAGAAAAAAACAATTGTAAAAATTTTATAGTATTTGCACCAGTTCGTGTAAATATACAGATAAAAAATAATAACTCTAAAACAGACTACCAAACGCAAACTCAATTTAACACTATTTAAAATGACACGAAATGGAAAAAGCTCTATAAAACACACCGACGCGCACACGGACACATTCACAGACGGTATCCTCCCAAAACTTAGACATCCCATAACTTAGACAGCTTAAATCAACAACATTCACACTTTAGTGTACAGCTAATCCCCTGCTTGTTACCCATTATTCTAATGGACTAATCTGTGAAATATGCACACAAAGTCTGATTTATGGAAAAATGTTTATTGCAATTTCAAATTCAATCATTATTCTTTTCAATCACATAAAAATACAGAATATAAAGCATTTCAAAATTAGGTAACAAACTAAGACATTTGGGTGTCTGTGGGGCAATGTTCCTTTCAGGCGATTGTGGAAGCCTTCTAGGTGGTTGTTTGTCCTGGGACCTGTTGTCTGGGGGATGTGAATGATCAGAGATATCTCTGACAAAGTCTCCAACGGTGGTGCACCTTCCCTTGCAAGTAGAATGTATACATCTCCAGTGAGTGCAGCTCTGTCTTATTTTATTTCTGTTATATCTGTAGCCGTCCAAAAGTTCCTGTGGCGTGCCCTTCTGTGCCCTTCTGTGACATTACAAACTCAACTTTCTTAACAGTAGCCATTTTCAGGATATGATTCCCAAGTAAAGTCTGGCATCTTATATAGAGCACTTTTTTGACTGTGTGTTTATAACATAACTGAGTTCACTGTAAACATGTTCTGTTTGATCTTGATTAGAAGATAAATAATAATAATGATAATAATTAACAACTTATTTGATGTTTTGTTTGTGTGAACAAGTTTTTCTAACAAATAAAATCAATTCTTTGGTAATTCTCTTGTTTGGATAAACCTGTTTTCATTAATATAATATCAGTCTATTCCATTGTAATAGTCGGTGAACATAATTAACTACTTTTACTGAGTGTCTGAGTTATGGGATGTCTAAGTTATGGGATGTCTAAGTTTTGGGAGATAACCTCACAGACGCGTGGACAGCCGCATTCAAAACTGAGATTACAAATACATTATTAATCTCCCAACACACTCGCCGTCAGAGCGGGTATTGAACCAACCGAAATTAAAATTATGGAAATAACCCGATCCGCCGAGATTGTGTAATTAAATCATTAATTTTCCGAATATGGAAATTTAGTTATGTTCCTTTTTAGTTTATCTCGTCGACGCAGGCGTTTCGGCACTCGCGTTGACAAAACCCCAAACGGAAGATTCGTTGGGCGAGCTGAACATGTTTGTTGTTAAACACAAAGAGTCAGTTTGAACGAAACAGCCAAGTAAAGCTATAAGAGCTTGCCTTGGCAGCATCTCGTGCAACAGGATCACATCAATAAAAATATCATCAACGCTATTATCCAAAGACAACGAAGCGTCAATTACACCCTCTTAGAATAACCAGATGCTCGATGTGCCTCTAAGGTCAGAGAAATACCAATTTAAGCTATCACCGGTGATAGAATTTCCCACACCAATGAATTCATCTGAAAGAAAAAATAAGTGGAGAGGAATCGCTTGGCTGGACTGGTTACGTGAAATAATTCATGAGAAGTGAGGGACGTTGTATAAACACGAGTGCGCGAATGCGCACGAGTGTTTTACAATATATTCCCTTGCCTCGAATGAATTACTCTGTTTATTACTTTTCATTATTAATGATAATTATATTACTCAACCCTTCACCTAATGAAACGGCCAAAACCGGTCAGCGCTATTCTCAAACATCGCCAATTAATTTTCATTATTTTTACATTTTTTCTCTCTAAAACATAGGTTATGACCCCTCATTGGAACGAGCTCGTCGAGCTCGTTCCAATGAGGGGGGTCATAGCCTATGGTTTTGAGACAAAAAAATGAAAATAATAGTTACTCAAGAATTTTTTTTGAAAGTGTTTTCTGCTTTTCATGTTAAAAAAACAATGAAGTCCCCATTACACCCACGGCAAAGCGTCTTCGTTTGCGCACACGAATACATGTCACAATTGTTGATTGCATAATTCACTTGTGAAGTTACCGTTTATAAGCAAACCCGGAAATCCCAGTAAATCACACTTTGGAAAGTAATAAAATAAAAAAAATAACACGTTACCTCATCTGTGGGTTCAACGTCTTCACCGAGATTTTGTAAATATTCTCCAAATCACAAAAAATCTTTCGACAGAAACTTAAACTTGTCATCTTTCCGCTTGTATCTGCCCATCAGAAAAGATTTAAGGCAATGCGAGGATACAGGAAAAGTTCAAAGTGATTAATCACAATTAAGTGAACTGCGGTGTGCAGAATGCGCTCATCGATGACCAGTTCAGAGAGCATTGTTTCAAAAAAAATGTTTTGACCTCTAATAAAATCAACCCAATATTAACCCATCAACAATTTACAATTCTACTCCATTCGTACACCATATCTTGGGTGATTTCAATATCATACAGAACAAATTCTATCACAGACAGATCATTAGTTTCTTCAGGAATATATTGTCGAATGAAACACTCGTGATTTGAATCATGAACAATATGTTTGCTTAATAATGATGGCACTTCAAAATTAATTCAAACATCGTCTTTTTTATTTTTTATGTTTATCAAAAGAGGCTGGGTTCAGTGTCCTTAAAAGATTTTTTTTAAACTACAGGTTTGACAATTTCTATAACAAGAACAACCAAAGGTGCAACGATAAAGAGAGAGTTATCGCTTGACTGGACTGGTTACGTGAAATAATTCAAAAGAGGTGAGGGACGTTGTACAAACACGAGTGCGCGAATGCGCTAGAGTGTTTTACAATATAGTCCCTCGCTTCGAATGAATTATTTCACGTAACCAGTCCAGTCAACCGATAACTCTGTTTATTACTTTTCATTATTAACGATAATTATATTATTTAACCCTTTACCAAACGTAAAGCCCAAAACCGGCCAGCGCTATTCACAAATATCGCCAATTAATTTTCATTATTTTTTCATTTTTTGTCTCTAAAACATAGGCTATGACCCCTCATTGGAACGAGCTCGTCGAGCTCGCTCCAATGAGGGGTCATAACCTATGTTTTTGAGACAAAAATGAAAATAATAGTTATTGGAAAATTTTGTTTGCAAGTGTCGTCTGCTTTTCAAGTTAGGTAAAGGGTTAAAAAAAACAATGAAGTCCCCATTACACCCACGACAAAGAGTCTTCGTTTGCGCGCACGGATACATGACACAATAGTTGATTGCATAATTCACTTGCGAAGTTATCGTTTATAATCAAACCCGGAAATCCCAGTAAATCACACTTTGGAAAGTAATAAATTTTTTTATTATACAGACGATTATAAAATTGTTCATAAATATTTGTAGCCTTGGGGACTTCCGGAAAAGGTGATGGCGGACGTAAAAATTTGAGCAGAGGAAAATCAACATCGAAATCCAGTCTTTATCACTAGAATTAAACGACATCAGGCAACTATAATAATTGAAAGTGACTTTGCCTGCATATTTTTACCTTCAGGCCATTATTTATCTAAAATAGCTTATTTTTCTGTCAAAATGTATGTTTTGTTTGGGAACCTGCCACGAAACTGGAAACAGCAACCTCGCACATGGCAACGATAATAGAACTTATAAAAGAAGTCCACTTGGCTGGATATTCTCACTCTTTGACCATTATCTGTTTCAAATAGCTTAATATAATATTTCTTTTTATCGAAATATACGTCTTTGGGAATCTACCGCGAATTTGGAAATAGCAACCTCACATATGGCATTGATAATACAGCTCACAAAAGAAATTCACAAACTGGAAGAGGAAGAGAAAGAAGATTGTTGGACCAGTTGTAGAAGCGAAGTATATTTAGTTGCAGACAGTAAAGGGAGATATCTAAAAAAATCAAGTTTAAAGAAATGACCGAATAAACATAAACTTCCTGTACGAGAGCGGGGCAACACCTGAACAAAACAGACTATTAACCCTTTACCTATCATGAAAAGCAGACGACACTTGCAAACAAAATTCTTTAATAACTATTTTTTTTCATTTTTGGTCTCAAAAACATAGGTTATGACCCCTAATTGGAACGAGTGCGGCGAGCTCGTTCCAAAGAGGGGTCATAACCTATGTTTTTGAGACAAAAAAAAAAATAATGAAAATTAATTGGCGATATTTTGTGAATAGCGCTGGCCGGTTTTGACGGTACGTTATGTAACGGGTTAAGGTAGTTATGGCTCCTAGTCTGACATACTAGGCCACCCCCGCACCATTCATAGCTCAAAGGCCACTACTTGTCCACAGTCACCACCATCTGTCGTGTGTTCCAATACTATTTAATAACTATTTTTTGTCTCAAAAACATAGGTTATGACCCCTATTTGGGACGCGCTCGACGAGCTCGTCCCAAAGAGGGATCATAACCTGTTTTTGAGACAAAAATTAAAATATAATGAAAATCAATTGGCGGTTTTTTGTGAATAGCGCTGGCCGGTTTTGGCCGTTACGTTGAGTAAAGGGTTAAGAGCCATCTGAAATAAAAGAAAGCCTATAATTATCCTTTGGTTTGGCACATGCGAACTTACAATATAAAAAGGTCAACTTATCGAGTTGAAACCAGAAAGTGAAAGGCCAACAGAAAGTGTTATGGATGGTTATAACAAACTAGAGATCAAATACAACACGTGAATCGTGAATCAAACAGTACTATTCCTGGAATGTCCACACTACTCCATACATAAGTGGAATTACATGAAAGGAAATAAAGAAGAGACAAACTCAGAGAAACCATTATTCGAAGTCACCGACAAGCTAAATGCCAAAACCGCTGAATTAAGCAGTCTACCTCTTCCTAAAATCACCCAAGATCAAGTAGAATTCGAAGTCACCGACAAGCTAAATGCCAAAAAACGGCTGAATTAAACAGTCTACCTCTTCCTAAAATCACCCAAGATCAAGTAGAATTCAGCAAACAAACAAAAAACAAACCAGCACACGGACACATCAAATTCAACCTCTTAGAAGATGGCATACACCCATTCTAGGCTCTGGCTGCTAAGACTGTACAGATTAACTCGCAGAATAACATAGAAAAAAGAAAACCAAAAACACCAATCTGTTGGAAGAAGAAGATTGCTTTGTTTCCTAACTACCAGTAACAACTTTGGGAGACCGAGATTGCTAAATAACTCTGGAGAACTGAAGCATTATTGTGAACTACAGCTTGGGAGATCGAGATTGCTCTCTTTTCCCATACAGACCGAGATTGTTCTGTTTCCTGAGTAACTCTGAGAACTGAAGAATTATTGTGAACTACAGTTTGGGAGATCGAGATTGCTCTCTTTTCCCATACAGACCGAGATTGTTCTGTTGCCTGAGTACCTCTGGAGAACTGAAGAATTATTGTGAACTACAACTTGGGAGATCGAGATTGCTCTCTTTTCCCATACAGACCGAGATTGTTGTGTTTCCTGAGTAACTCTGGAGAACTGAAGCATTATTGTGACCTACAACTTGGGAGACCGCGATTGCTCTGTCTCCCCATACAGACCGAGATTGCTCTGTCTCCCCATACAGACTCGCAGTTCAAGTCGTCTTTCTGTATTATAACTATAAAACATTACATAGAACTACTGAAACACAACTTGGGAGACAGAGATTGCTCTGTTTCTCATATAGCACTGGAGTTTTGAGTCGTCTTTTTGAACTACAACACAACACTACGTAGAATTACCAAGGGCCATAAAGTCTAAAAATAGGAAGGACGGCACTTCACCAGATAAATGTGGCAGCTGTAACAAACTTCTTATATCAGAAAAATGATGATGCACTTGAATGTGAAATTTGACATCTATGGTACCACACCAAATGCCAGAAAATGAGTAAAGAAATCTACAATTTTCTCAATGGCCAAGCATCAGATTCAGGTGGAAATCCTTCACCCATCCGTCACCCATCCACTGGTATGGTAGATCCTGCAGTGTGAGAATTATGCAAATTATGGGGAGACTGACCAAAATAGAAAATAGATAAGATAAAATGGAAGATGCCTTAAAAAATCTTCGAGTGAAGGTCGAAACACTAGAAAGTGGGGCGGAAAGTAAATCAACTGATAGGTCAGCCCCGAATATTAACACTGAAACAGAAGTAAAAAACATAATCACAGAGGAAAGAAAGCTGAATTAGACAGCGAACAAAGAAAGAAAAATTAAATAATCTTCGATATAAAAGAACACGACGACAATGATGGCGAAACACGCAAGAAGGACACCAAAGAAGTTAAAGCCCAAGTATGTGCATCTCTCGACTCCGTCCAAGAAGACTCTCATATTAAAAATGTCATCAGACTTGGTAAAAGAGGCGATAAGCCAAGACCACTGAAAACTACTTTCCGCAGGGAGGACAACACAAAAAGACATCGTCAGAAATAGTCATAAACTTAAACAACTTGGGAACAACACATAGCATTCAGTAATGACCTGACAAGAGATGAATGCGAGGAGAAGAAAAGGCTTCTGAAAGAGGCACAGAAACTGAATAAAAATTTTCGGGACTGGTTCTGCAGGGTCAGGAGCCCACCACTGACCCTCCAAACGAGAAAAACTTAAATGGAAAGAGAAATGAACAAAGTGTAGATATGTTGAAAAACACTAAGTTAAAAGAGCACTTGGTTGAGGGTTTGCACGTTTTACTTTTAAATGCTGATAACATCAACAATAAACTGCATTTCCTAGTGGAGAAGGAAGGGCACGACGTTATTGGAGTCACAGAGGCAAAACTGAAAACTTACTCCCTACATGTGGCTCTCTCCGCTCGCAAAATACAATATTGAAGGATATGACTTACACTACAAACACTTGAATACAAAAGGGGAGAGGTGTTATAGTATACACTAAATAGAGAGTTATCGCTTGACTGGACTGGTTACGTGACATAATTCATGAGAGGTGAGGGACGTTGTACAAACACGAGTGCGCCAATGAGTGTTTTACAATATAGTCCCTCGCCTCGAATGAATTATTTCACGTAACCAATCCAGTCAAGCGATTACTCCGTTTATCACTTTTCATTATGACTATAATTATATTATTTAACTCTTTACCTAACGTAACGACCAAAACCGGTCAGCGCTATTCTCAAAAATCACCAATTAATGTTCATTATTTTTTTCATGTTTTGTCTCTAAAACATAGGTTATGACCCCTCATTGGAACGAGCTCGTCGAGATCGTTCCAATCAGGGGCCATAAAGTATGTTTTTGAGGCACAAAAATGAAAATAATAGTTATTCAAGTATTTGTTTTGCATGTGTCGTCTGCTTTTCATGTTAGGTAAAGGGTTAAAAAAGCAACAACAAAAAATAATTAAGTCCCCATTACTCCCACGGCAAAGCGTTTTCGTTTGCGCGCACGGATACATGTCCCAACTGTTGATTGCGTAATTCACTTATGAAATTATAGTTTATAATCAAACCCGGAAATCCCAGTAAATCACACTTTGGAAAGTAATAAGAAAAATTATTCTCAGACCGCTCCAATCGCGAACTATAATATTGGAGGATATGACTTACACCACAAACACTTGAATATAAAATTGGGGAGGGGTGTTATAGTATACACTAAAAAGAAATTAAAAGCAGAAGTACAGATGGGCGAGAACTTTTTGGAGGCAACATAGCTTACGATTAAACTTGACAGAGGTTATCGATAACATCTACAGAAGCCCAAACACTAGTTCCGCAGAAAACGATGAATGTCTAGGATCATCTATTTGGAATATATGCAACAGCCAAAAATACTCACACATTCTGCTTATGGGTGACCTGAATTACCCACACATAGACTGGAAAACGTGGTCGACGCAAGATTCCCGCAGTAAGATGTTCCTGAACATATTATAGTCAAATTTTCTCCATCATCATATTACAAAGTCAACAGGATATACACAAGGACAAGGGCCTAGGGTATTAGATTTAGTTATCACAAACGAAGAAGGTATGGTATCAGAACTGGAAGTGATTAACCCAATAGGAAAGGGTGATCACTGCATGATTAAATTTAGATTCAATTGTTATTGCAACAATGCATCTGCCAAAGATACTAGACTGTATAATAAGGGAAACTATAATCAAATGAATAATGACTTGGATACAAATTGGCCTGAACTATTTGTAGACTGCATGGATGACATAAACACACAATGAAAAAGGGTCTGTCTCAAAGTGGAAAAAGCAGCTGAAAAAAACATTCCCAAAGGAAGATTGTTAAATAATCAGCCGACAAAAGCACCAATAAATAAAAAACTAATTGCAACAATAAAAAAAAAACATAGAGCCTGGGCGAGGTATATTGAAAAGAGAACACAAGAATACCACAACCAGTATGCTATATTCAGAAACCAAGTAAAAACACTGACAAGACAAAACAAAAGAAAATTTGAGAAAACAATAGCTGAGGATGCGAAATCTAATCCGAAGAAGTTTTGGAAATATGTACCTAGCAGAACAAAAACCAGAACTGGAATAGCTGATCTAGAAAAGGAAGATGGCACACGTACAAAAAAAACGATGAAGGCAAAGCAGAAGTCCTTGCTACACTCTTCTCAAGTGTTTTTACAAGAGAAAAAGATTATGAACAACTATATATCGAAAACAAATTGACTTCACCAGCATCGGATAGTTTAAATACAACAGGGGAAATGGTGTACAAAAAGCTAAACATTTAAACCAACAAAATCACAAAGCCCAGATAATTTACATCCAAGAATCCTTAAGGAAAGTGAAAACCAGTTAAGCACCCCACTGACTATAATTTTCAACAATTGTCTGGTACTACACAAACTACATGACGACTGGAAAATGGCAGATATATCGGCAATATACAAGAAAAGTCAAAAAATCAAAAACTTGTAACTACAGACCAGTGAGTTTGACCTGCATTCTTTTTAAAGTAATGGAATCCATAATTAGAGATGAAATAATTAAACATATGCAAGATAACAAACTGTTTAGCAAAACGTCGCCTGAGTGCTAGAATGTTCTATGTCCCCCATGGGACATAGAACATTCTAGCACTCAGCCGTCGAAGAGGCAATTTGGCTTCATAACTGGAAGATCCACTTCTCTATAGTTACTACACTCCCTAGAAAAATGGTCAATGAGCATGTATGACAACTTACCAACACATGTGGCCTACATGGACTTTATGAAAGCCTTCGATACAGTCCTGCATAAGAGACTTCTAAACAAAGTTAAGAGTTGCTCGATACAAGGGGATATCGCTGACTGGATAGAAGACTTCTTGTCAAACAGAAAACAAAAAGTAATTGTGAAAGGCGTCCAATCATCAGAGCACTCTATCATCAGTGGAATCCCACAGGGTGGTGTGTTAGGCCCGATATTATTTGTTATATACAAAAATCACTTGCCAGATAACATCCCATCAGATATACTCATGTTTGCCGATGACACTAAAGTTTTCAAAGTAATAAAAACCGAGAGACAAATGTCAGAGCTCCAGCTTGATCTGAATAAGCTCCAAGAATGGTCCGATACTTCTGAAATTACATCCAGATAAATGTATGGCAATGAATATTGGCTGCAAGCGATTCAAAAAAAAACTACACACTCAAAAGACAAGATGGAAGCCTGTGTAAAAATTGTCCTGGAAGAGAAAGACATTGGAGTAATAACAGATGGAAACCTTAATTTTGACCAGCACTAAGGGAGAAAATTAATAAGGCAAACGTAGTACTCGGTGCAATCAGAAGAACTTTTACACACCTGGACAAACAAACAATGGTTAAATTATACAAAACACAAGTGCGCCCACATATAGAATATGCACAATGTACTTGGAAACAGCACAAAAGAAAGTTCATAGATGAGGTGGAAATAATACAGAGACGGGCAACTAAGCTATTCCCAGAATTGAAGGAACTAAACTATGAAGAAAGACTAAAAAAATTAAAATTGCCAACATTGCAGTGTAGAAGATATCGTGGCGACATGATTGAGTGTTACAAACTGCTCCACCACTACGACAAGGAAGTCACAGGAATAATAAAAACTAATATGAGTGGTACAACTAGAGGATATACATATAAACAGTACAGAGATAACTCCAGAACCGAGGTCAGGAAAAATTCATTTAGCCAGAGAGTAGTTAAAACATGGAACTATTTACCAAGGGAACTATTTACCAGAATACGTGGACGATTCACCAAACATAAATATATTTGAAAATAGAGTCGATAAGATATGGGAAAACCAGGAAGTGAGATACGACTACACAGCAGAACTAAGTACTGGCAGATACTCAAACAAAACGTACACTGTGGCAGCTAAAAACGCTGTACCTATACTAGACACCACAATGAAGACAACCGAGATGGGTCAAGTGGCGGACAACGACAGCGTCCATTATCAACATAAGTAAACATAAGTAAGAAATCCTTTAATAGGTGTGATTGTGTCGAGGTGATTACCATGAAAATAAATATGAATAACTTTTCTATCCAATAGTGTATTTCATTGAGTAAATACAAATTCATCTTTAATCCTTTGAACACCGATGTAAAAGGAATGGAGGTCCGTAGGAACTACTATTCCTAGAAATGTTAGACCTAGGACTATAATTCTGCGGAATAATAGTCCAGAAGGACTAATTTTCCTACGGACTTCCATTCCTGTTACACCGGCGCCCTGAAAGGTAGCAGTTTCAGTCAATATTGTCAAGGGCGAAATGGGCGAAACCACCCTGGTCTGTCGGGAGGTTCAGTAATAATTTAATCCAACAGCTCGACAGAGCTGTTGGATTACATTATTACCGAGCCTCGCTTCAGATTGTTTGCTCTTTGTATCGTCTGCTCGTCTACTACCAATTTTTTCTTCACGCAAAAATTTATGCACACCGGTTGAAAGTTTAAACGTGCTGACTTCCAATGTTTAATTAAATAATTTGATTAAAACAAGTCTCAAATTTTCTAGAGTTATTGTATTCTACATACGATTAGCACGGATATGGCTAGAGGGTTTCAGCTGGGGGGAAGGGAGAGGGGTACACCGGTGTAAATTCCACCTGTGAGTGGTTTCGATAGGTGGTTGCACTCAGCGCTGGGTGATGTCTTTTAACCCTTTACCCAAAGAATCGCCCGCATCCGCTCGCGTAATATGCAAATACAGCTGCTGAAAAAATATTATTTTTCGAAACATTTCAACAAAACCATATCATGTGACCCCTCTTTGGAACGAGCTCGTTGGGCTCGTTCCAAAGAGGGGTCATATGATATGGTTTTGTTGAAATTTTTTTTTTTAAATTTAAAAAAGTGATATTTAAAATAATGAATTTTGAAATCGTCTGCGTTGGGTAAAGGGTTATGAACCCTTCTGAAAATTTTCACTAGTCCTGAAACGGAAAAAGCATCATTTATAATGTATCTGGGTCAGACAATTTACCGGACTGATGTCAGAGTCGAAATTTTGTCAATTTTAGAGTAGGAAATTTGAAACTCAAGTTTCCAGTTGGAAATAAAAGATCAAAATTTCTCATCATTAGTTGGAATTTTAATATTTTTCATTAACAATGTTAATTTATTGAATTTCCAAATATTTGATTTTTTACCTCGAAATTTCCAACTATTAAAAAAAAATACTCCTAGCTGGGGGTAAGATACCCCCATCCCCACCCCCCTATCGCCACATCCCTAACGATTAGTGAATAGAGTCTACGGCGTTTAACAAGTGTTGCCCTTTGCAAAAACTTTGGTTGTACCCGGTACTTCATTAATTAAATTTCTGATGATTATTCCTATAATTAGTGTTTGGAGTCAATGTTATTACATTCGTGGAAATATTGCCCACGAATGGAAAATGACCAGTCCACGGAGGTTGTACTGTACAAAGCACATACAACCATGGAAATTGTTAATTTGAGTAACACTTCTTTTGACTTCTGTCTTATCCTCAATGTTGAAAATTCTCTACAATGCGGAACATTTTTAACCAAGTATGTTTCTATGGGTGACTTCCATCAACAGTTCTCCATCATTTATGAAAAGTTGTGATTAGACTGTTACCATTTTTGTAACTCATCTGATATTAGTGCGCCATTCAGTAAGTGCCGTCGCATAAACGAGACAAATATTTCAACTTCGAACACTGGGTGTCAGATTCGTGTTCAGAGCATACTATTTCATTTACCAAATTATTAAATAAGGAATCCACAAATGTGGTTTGTTATTCTCAAAAAAATCTCTCACTTTTAAATCTATCATTTTTAAATGAAACAAATCAGAAGTTGTGTAAAATTCTGTAGAATGTCAAACGTATATAGGATAAACGAATTCAACACACGTGAACAGAATATAGTTTTGTAACATCATTTATCTATTGACTAAAGTGAATTTTTTTGATTTGATTTGTTGATAGATACGTGGTATGAGACCATATTCATTGAAACCCACGATACGTCCGCCCAGCCACTGACAAATTTCCCATACCCAGTGGAAGCCTCGTTCCGAAATCTACAAATTGTCCATACCTCGTAGAAGACGCGTTATTCCATTTTTACAGTGTACATGTATTATATTTTAATTTTTTATCTCCAAAATATAGCTCATGACCCCTTATTGGTATGAGCCTGTCGAGTACCCTCCAATGTGGGGTTCATAAGCTATGTTTTTGAGACAAAAAAGAAAAAAAGAAATTCAATAATTTGTTTATACTTGTCATGTCGGCATATTTTCACAAAAACTCTTTTGCACAAAAATTCCACAGAAACCTGTATGGCTCAACAATGGAAGATAAAAGATCTCATGCTGTGTGTGTTCACACATGAAATAGACTGTACTTCTAAAGTCAATAGATAAATTCGTTACCCCGTGTCTGATCACGTGGTACGGTTTTTTACCTACCCGATGCCAGCCGTATCCCATGAGGTTTGGCCTCATGGGATACGGCTGGCATCGGGTAGGTAAAAACCCGTACCACGTGATCAGACACGGGGTAACTAATAATATCTTTGTTATAAAATTATGTCTAACAATCACAAATTATTACTCCGCAAAAACTATTGTTTTGAATATAACGAATCACACAAAAAAGAAGAAAACTACAAATATATACCTTATGTCACTCAGTACAGTACAGTCACCGTGGACTGGTCGCAATCCACGCATGGACAGTGATGTCCACGCATGCGTTTACCAGGTAATAAAATTCATCATCGGCAAAACTGTAATTAACTAGAGGTACTGTGAGCAAGCTCACAAAGTTATACCCCCCGAATGTATAAGTAGATTATCTCCCCTTGGAAATTGGAATTATATTGCTTCATGCACATCTTCATATGGAGTTCTTCCATTGTGTAAAGTTTCATGAAAATTCTTCAAACGGTTTAAGAGGAGTTGCGCTTATAAGGATGGACAGACGGACGGACGGACGGACGGACGGACGGACGGACAGAGTGATTCCTATATACCCCCCCCCCAAACTTTGTTTGCGGGGGGTATAATGAAGCATCGGATTTCACTCACAAACAACATGAACTGGAGAGTTCCAAATCAGGCATGTCAAACGGTACCTGTACCGGTACCACCGGTTCACTCATGCTCCAACCGGTACCGGTACTGAAGCTTTTGTCCCGCCGGTACCGGTACAAAATTATTTTATCGGGAAATTCTTAATTGAACTAGGTTAAACAGGCTAATAATCGTGTACGGCACACTTGAATGACTTACTTTAACTTATTTGTGAATTAACATATAAAATCACTCAACCTGTGCATGTTCTGTCAGCACCATGACCACGATAAGGCCGGCCATTTTGACTTTTCAAACGTCGTATTAAAGACAACGAAAGCGGCGTCATCGGCTACTTCAAAGAAATTATTCTGTGGTGACATCGGAGTAATCATAAAGCACGATTACTTTGATGTCGCCGCAGAATAAATGGCACGATGTCATATTTATCGCGCGATCTTCGGGCCTGGGTGGTTAATTTCGAATTTGTCCCATCTGATTGTGATATGTCATCCAATTGTTGATTTGTCCTGGTACCGGTTTCGGCGGGACAGGCTCTGTCCCGTTCCGGTACCGGTTATGCTGGTACCGGCGGTATTCTGACATGCCTGTTGCAAATGAACACATCTGGGTTGATCCCTCATTAATGTCAAATTCAATTATAACACGTGAAGGGTAGAATGGTCATCATCTTACTGCGTTAGAAATTTTAATAGCATTAAAAGGGACACGAAGGCTATGGGAAAACAATAAAAAAGGAGTGATGCTTAACCCTTTAATACTTGTGTACGTCTTGTGACGTTCGAAATCAAACAGCGCGTTGATACTTTGTGGTCATTTGTTTTGTTATTATTTTTCCATTTTTTAAAGTTTTAACCTCAATTCCTATTTTCTCCAGAATAGTGCGCAGTGACAACCGTTGAGCCAAATGTTATCGCAGCTTAAAATACTAATATAATCCTGCTGTCAAGACTTCTTAACTGGTTGAGTGCTGGAAGCCACTATCAGGGCTTTCAAAAAATGTTGATATCAGAGTAAAAGCCAACACTTTCCTTGCTAAAATTTTATATTCATTCAAACACAAATAATATTTTGTTTATATATATTTGTTTGATTACAAATTATTGGAGAGTGCCTGTGGGCACTCTCCAATAATTTGTAATTAAACAAGTTTTGAATAACAAATTCTGACCACCCAAAATAATCTAGCCCTCAACCAGATAATCACTAATGTGAAAAATATCTTGTTTTATTTAATGCTCAGGCATCAATTCACGCTGAAAAATTAAGTCATATTCCCCTGTCGGTCGGCAAAACGAAATATCAAAATGATATTTAGAAATCGATATTTCATCGTAGGTTCGGATGACGAATCACATGTACTTTAAACGAGTCAGCACATCAGTAATGAATTCCAGAGTCCCAAATACAAACGAATTCGAATAATTGATAGTGACAGTGACTAAATCAATTCATTAAATCAGCGGTTTCAAAGTTTGACTTTCTCATTCACCTTCCAGCGAAAAGCCGAAATCACTTTCAAATTTCTTCAGTTCAACTTCACACGTCTTCAGTGCATTGAGTTCAAAAAAAATAAAATGACGTGTCTTGTTATTGAAAATAAGAAAGTGGTGTTTTTTGTTATTGTTCTATTTCTTGGAAACACATTGCGATTATTTCAATTCGCCAGTCTTGGTAAATCGTAAAGTTAGGGGAGAAATAAGACGGGACTACTTTTTGTGCGGATATTCACACATTCCAATGGTTGGAGTTTGGTTGTTGTAATTTTTGTATGGACGCCGTTTCGGCACATAAATTTTGCGCCTTAATGGCAAATAAAGGCCACAAATTGGAGAGTTTGTAGTCGTAGAGCATTAAATAAAAAGAAAATTCACGAAAATTTGATGAATACCGAAAATATCTCGTTCGTGGCTACAAGAAATATGAGGATCTTCACTCTCGACTGCGTCGCTCGTGAAGATCCTCATATTTCTTTGTAGCCACTCACGAGATATTTTCGGTATTCATCAAATTTTCGTGAATATCCTCTATATTTATACTTTCCGACGTTTGACGTCACATTTTGAAAAACGTTGAAGAAACTGAATTCCCAGTGACGTTTGAACGTCAGGATAATTAAAGTCTGAAAGGGTTAAAGCTATTGTATTCCATACTATTCTAAGATGGCTTAATCTTATATAGAAGCATTGAAACCAGTGCGGCGCCACTATTTATTACACGCCCATTACTTTTCTTCCATTTCCATATTTCCATATCCGTACGGAACACGTGGTCCATATGCATTTCCGTTGACGGACTATTTTTCCACCTGGCGTCATAGATCCATCATAAGAACTAAACTCGGCCCATTTTCGTGATAGGCAAATCGAAATGTCTCATTCTGACTTAATTAATTCGGAAGCTGCGGAGACAGCCAATAAATAGAATGTCATTTGAAAAAGGTTTTTGCTCAAATTCACAAAAATTAACGAAATTAAAGTTACTGTTATATAACTGGGGTTAATTGATTTAGTGAAGATCAGTTGCCAAGATCCAGCCAGTGAACAGTGTAGTAATGCTCGGTTGGTTTGTAAGTTTGATTGAGATGTTAGTTTGGGAGCAATTTGAGTGTGACTTTGGATGTTAAGCCGTACGGACGTTTATTTCGACCGTGTGTCAACCTCTGTTTATTGATACTGCTGTGTGTGGTATTCCGTCACTTGTACTGCTGTGTGTGGTATGCTATCTATAATACTGCTGTGTGTGATATTCCGTCTGCTATACTGCTGTGTGCGGTATGATATCTATAATACTGCTGTTTGCGGTATTTCGTCTGTTATACTGCTGTGTGCGGTATGCTATCTTTCATACTGCTGTGTGCGGTATTTACTGCTGTGTGTGGTAAGACTGTTATGATTTTCATGTATTTCTAAATTGATAACTCCCATGAATTTCATCCAAATTCATTGAATCTTAATCAACACTGAAAATACAACATTGACTAAAACTTAAAGAATTCGACGATTGAAAATTATTCCTTTTAAATTGGTTTAACATTTTATGAAAATGTCCATTCATAGAGTTGTGATTTGAAGGTTATTAGCTTTCATTCACGATAATAAAATCTGTTCATGTTTAACACTCGCCTGAAGGTCAATTGCTTTCACGGGTTGTATTATTTTACTGTCTGTTGAATTTTTAAATATGTTTTACTACAGTACGTGGAGAGTGGATTGTAACTAAATCACCCATGGAGTGGAGTTATCACCCAAGCTATAACTTTAAAATTTTAGTTCATATTGACAAAAAACACAAGCAATGTTTCAGCCAATGGACCTCCGGGTATAACCCGGAGGTCCATTTGATGAAACTTTGCTGGTGCTGATAATGCTTTGTAACAAATTTGAAATTATTCCTCGGGTGGAATCTCCACTCTGTGGGTGATTTAGTGATAATACACTCTCCACGTACTGTAGTTTTTTTAAATTGTAACTAATCTCTCTATTTTTAAGCAGACTGATGTTGGTGATTTTTGCATGTCACAAGATGTATATGAATTCGAGACATTTTACCCAGACACGCAAACATGGAGGGGTGGAAGAATGGTGTAATCGGTTTGGCCACTGAGAGAAGATAGTGCATTGGTTTTAATCGGGTCAGCCGAACGTCTTTTAACACCGTTAAAGTACGATGTCAATTGAATAAAATTATTAAGTATGGATACCTCCTCATTTCAACGACAGAGAACACGGAAAAGGAGGAATAGCTTGGCAACGACTGGATAGGATTGCAACGATACGTCTCACTCATGCACGATACAATATGTATTGCGAATTTTTTTCACGATACGATTGTTTCACGATACATTACTATTATTAGTAATAAAAGGCCCCCAAACTGTAGAGAGTCCAACTTTCATTTGACCAATAACATCCAATTTCCTTTTTAGTGCTTGAGAAAGACAAGCAAGTTTCAGACAATGGACCTCTGAGAGTCTGGGTTCAACTCAGAGGTGAGAGGTATGTTGCCTCAAACTATGCTTATAATTTAGACAGAGTTGATATTTTACTGAAATACAAATGAATAAGTGGAATCACAGGAGTCTGAAATTCTATCAGTATAGCTATAATTCACTTTCAACGTGATATTTACGTTCCCAACGTAATCCCCTTCAGAATACAATTGATGAAAAACAGTGTACGTTTACTCAGCAATGGTATACAAATATTCTTAAGTGGTAGAGTTATAGATATTCCAAACGGTATTCATTTCGCTTTGGTGACACAATTAACATAATTAGTGGAATTACCTGGCGTAAACATAAAACTACGTCTATGGTGAGGCTCCATTCAAAGGTATTCAGAAGGGGATAACGTTGGGAACGTAAATATCACTTTGAAAGTGAATTATAGCTATACTGATAGAATTTCAGACTCCTGTGGTGGAATTATAAGTTGGAAAGGCACAAAATAGACTTGTTGGGCCTGAAAATGCAGCTTCTGACTACATCATGCCAACCTTCCAGAAGTGTATCGTTTGAAACGTGATACACATGAAACGATACGATATGCGTATCGTGTACAAATGTATCGCGATGAATTGAAATCGTGATGAATCGTTGCAGCCCTACAACTGGACGAAGCCAATTCACGTCAAACATCACAATGTCGACGACAACTTGTCCAGTCGGACCAGGAGAATTGATCAGGAAAGCCCAACTTGCAGACGCTGTAAATTGGCCAATCCCATGGCGACATGAAAGGATGCTAAAACTATAATCAATTCTGCACCGTACACAGACACAACCCAGCATACAGTCATCAGCTCCTTCGAATTGACACTGTCTGTGCCAACACAATTCTCCTCAACCCTGCTGACCCAGTCAAGTGGTACTAAACTAGTTTAGGAAGATCCTAAACTAGTTTATTCTGCAGGTTCGCATGTATCACATTCACCTCTGGATTTTATGTTTACACTGCCAGCAAATTATCCGATACATGAAATTAGGCACGAGAAGGTTCAAAGCATCCCACCATCAACATTTATGCGGCCATTTGTTGCATTTGGTTTGGGGGAGAATGCTATAATTATTTCAGTAAAAAAGAAGTTACCTAAACGCCAGCAACTTCAACACATTTCACCTTTACCAGACATGCGGTCATTTACTGCATCTATTGTTGATGATGAAATAGTCAATGAAAGTGTATGCGAAACTGAAGACTTGAGTAAACCAAGTAATGGTTGGGTTAATTACGATAATGGTTGTGACAGTGCTGGAGTGCCTTCTGGATAAACCACAGGTTTGCGGTCACATAGTGTACTTAATCCGGTTTTCACAAACAGAAGGCAACACCAAAGAGCAGTGTCGGATCAATGGACGGAAGGGCAATGATTACTTTTATCATATCAGAATACCTCCTGATACATCACTTAATCTTCCCGGAGTGAACTTGGGCATCCTGATTCTAACTGAAGTAAACGTGAACCTGCACTTATTTTTTTTAAAGGGAATCATGTGTGTGAATCGGCTGTAAAAAATAACAGCCATAGGAACAAAAAGATAACATAATGATAATTAATGAGGTTATTGGCTTCATTGATTACGAGTGATTAAGTTTTTAAACAAATAATTGTCTTTAAGTTTTTAAACAAATAATTGTCTTTTCTGGGAATTTATGAGTTCGACAGTAATACCTTCTAATACCTAATAATTCGCTTCATTTTTGAGCTGCTCGTAGGACATATTTTATGGTTTTTCACATGATTCTACAACTTATTTTACGGGTTTCCAGTTCGTTCACTACGCGATAAGTCGATGCTCGAAAGAACTACATTAACTTGAACATATTTCACAGTGTTAAACTCCATTGACTCAAGTCCTGTAAAATTACCAGTTGCGCATACTTGGGCGCTAAACGTGGCTCTGAGAGCCACGTTTACCGCCCAAGTGCGCGCAACTGATAATTTTTACAGCGACCTGAGTCAATGGAGTGCCACCTTCACTTTTCCAGTATGAACTGACGATTGCTGCAAGTACGCTCATTTGTAACCTTTACATGACGTTTAACTTGTGTATCCCGTAAAGGGCGTCTAGAATGATTTAAGAATGGACATTGTGGTGGTTTTTCAACTTTATTGAATGGTATCACTGACATCATTTTACATTAACAATTGAACAATTGCAGAATATAATAAGATGTGTTTGTGAATCATCACCAAAATGGTTGGTTACAATCGGTTGAACCTATGTTCAAGGTGCCGTTGCTGTTGTCATCTGATTGCCCACAATCGACCGATTGGGGTGGCCGATTCCGATCATCGGTTGAACACTACAGTCCTCGCCCTCGTATGATTCCGGCGTTTTCACCGCCGATACATTGTAAGAGAACTAAGAACACTGCTGATAAGGAAAACGTTAAACCATCTTTTTATTCTGTCGACAGTGCCAAATTGATCATGTCGAATCTGCAAAAGATATACCGAGGAATATGGTTTGGATCTGCTTTATTGCAAACTGGTTGAGGGCCAATTAGCTCCCTTAACATGCGAAATGATGACCGCCGTTTTAAAACTATAACTGGAGAAAACTCGATTGAAATGCATACCCACGTCTATAAATCAAGATCCTGAATATTTTAGCCGGGTGATTCGAGCTCTCGAACCATCTGTCTAATTTTGTAATGTATTCCACGCTGCCATGGACTGCCTCTTTACCAACTTTCCGTGGAGAACGCGCACAGACTACAATTGATGAAAAACAGTGTACGTTTACTCGGCAATGGTATACAAACATTCTTAAGTGGTAGAGTTATAGATATTCCAAACGGTATTCATTTCGTTTTGGAACTACCTGGCGTAATCATGAAACTACGGCTATGGTGAGGCTCCATTCAAAGGCATTTAATAAACAAACATGTATATTGGTATTTGAAACGTCATCAAAGATTCGGTCAAATCAAAACCTGCTTGAGAAATATTTCTTACATTGATTATAAATGTGAATGTTTATGGCATTTTCCGGTTTAATTGGTTGAAATATTTCAATTGAGAGGAAATCGAACCGTAGGTTCGCTTTTCCGACCAACTGACATATTTCAGTGGAGTGAATCGAAACTGCGCCCAGCTGCGCTAAACACTAACTAAATAACTTAACTATTTAACACTAACTAAATACTTAATTATATACTAGTGGTGTCCCATCTTACGGCAGCAAGTTTGTACATAGACTTCTTGAGTCCTAGCTACCTAATCTCACCCGATTCTTAACATCCAAAGTTGTGTGAGGGCTACTTCACTTTGATATTAGGGGTGTCGGTCCGTCACAATGCGTTCGAGATTTACTGATAAAAGATGTGGATCCATCACCGTGCGTTCGAGATCTGCTGATTGAAAATTTTCTGTGAAAATTTTCGGTCAATAGATTTCGAACGCATTGTGATGAATTCACAATCAGGTGGGACTCGAGCTGATTGGAAATCCATCATAATGCGTTCGAAATTTACTGTCACCCTTCGTAGCTATATTCTCTTTTCTGACGACGAAAAACATACGAGCTTGAATAACATACATGTGGCGTTAGTCCTCTCGTGGCTTATCATCAACAGGTCCTGTTTTAATACAAACTCACACAAATATCTATTCTTCCCAACTGTTTTGATTTTTTTATCCTATTTTTTGTCCTCTCCCTTTTCTTTTCTCTTTTTAAATCTTTTTCACTACTTATCATTCCCGAACACAGGAGTATCCCAACTAATCTTTATGTAAAACAATTTTCTCGTCTTGCTGATATATAAATATTGTGTGCAAATACAACGGAGACAGTTCACATAAGCATATGCTTGCTGCTGAATCCATTTTCCGTTTTTGTTCTACATGTATATATATCATCTGTAATTGTTTTCTATTATTGAGTCTATTGAACTCGGAAATAAATATTGTTTAAACTAATCTAAATATAGGCGACGGACTATTTAAGGCCTAGACGGGTTCTACGCCATAGCAGCGTCGAGTTCTTTACATAGTTTGACTGGTGGATCGAGACCTTGCAGATGGTTTTAACCTTTGATCTCCAAAACCAGTGGAATCAAGTACATTTTCTGCACCACATTTAGTTATCAAAAGTGTGACCATTTTATTCCAGGGTACAAACAGACATGCACGCATACACAAGTGGCATGAGGGCCAGCGCGAAAGGATAGAACGCGAGACGCTGGGACTCGTTCCGTATTGACGAACGCATTCACACATCGTGACGTGTATTTAGAGGACTCTCATCATTTATTTATTTATTTATTTATTTATTTATTTATTTTTATTTATTTATTTATTTATTTATTTATTTATTTATTTATTTCTTCCACCCGTAAAACTGTCCGACACATGGTGATCCGGGCTGACGAAGGTGTTGCTAAACCCAATAAATAAATAAATAAATAAATAAATAAATAAATAAATAAATAAATAAATAAATAAATAAATAAATAAATAAATTTATTTATTTATTTACTTATTGGGTTTAGCAACACCTTCGTCAGCCCGGATCACCATGTGTCGGACAGTTTTACGGGTGGAAGAAGCCGGAGTACCCGGATAACAACCGAGCAGCGGCGAGCAATTGTCAGTCTCCCCAACCTACTAACTCCGCTCCAAAAGGGTTAGCATTGGTTGAAAGCAGTTACACCATTATTGTGTAGTACGCATTGGACGCAGCGCCACCGTGCCCCCAGGTGTAGGCATTAGTTACTGGTTTATGTTATTAACCTTTTGAACACTGGTGATATCCTCCATATTAGTTCAATGACAGTAACAGGAATAGTCCATGTTCATTATTTAGGGGTAGACCAATTAATATTTTCAACGTGCAGCCTTCGGGCTGCACGTTGAAAATATTGATTGGTCTACCGCACGCATGCACTTAGCATCCATTCTATTTAATGAAATCATGACGTATCATGTTCCTGGCCGGAAAAGAGGCCGCTTGGGTTCAAAGGGTAATGTTGAGTGATACTTGTTCACCACAGCAAACAGCCACTGTACCAAAATCGGAGTTACTCGTGGATGGAAACACCAATCTCCCAGTGTTTCGATGGCCGGCTGACTGTTTATATGTTTATTGGATTTATGGCACTTTATGAGTTTATTATGGCTTTACGGTAACCGCAACATTAGTATAAAGTCTGATTTAGCCAATCACTTATGAATGTTGTTATTGAAGACGACTCACCATAGGGTTACTGGGTGGTATAGTAGTTTAGGTTCCGCTCCATACTTTTCAAGGCATTTTCAAAAATGGTGTGCCATGTATTCTATTCCACTGCCAATGAAGCCAAACTCATTTGCATTACCCCTGACATGTATACATTTTCTAAATTGGCTGAACCTAGTGAATACAGCCTGATAAGATAAAACGGATACATATAATTGTGGGAGGCAAACTTCCAGTACAACATGAAGCCCCGCCCAGAAAATTGGAATGAAACATTGCCAAAACCAGTCATTTTCGGGCACTTGGCGGCCACAAAAGCAGAATTTACCCAGGCTTGGAGCACATCATCTCCAATTACCAAAAAGAGAAAAAAAAAATTCTATGTTTCCGTCTCATTTTTTGGCTAGACACCTGTAAACAATCCCGTGTAAAAATGACGTCTGAAAAGTTGGCTTCATTTTCTGAGCCACTGTTTCACAGAAACCCCATGCTATCATGACACTATGCATCAGGCTTCCATCCAATGACCAAAACATTAAAGTCTACTTGCCAACAAGTAGTCTCGTGCTTTCAAATACCTAATACTAAAAATACAGACCTAATTTATGTGGGGTCAGATTCAGGATAGGCCTTTTATTTCAAAATTTACCCCTGTGCAGAAGTACGAAAATATGGAGCGGAACCTTAGCGATACTTGCCCACCATAGTGAACATCATGGCTGACAGATTTTCAGAAAAGTTATCTCCCTTTTTTTCCCAGAGCTATCAGTAAATTTAACTTAATGAGTATTGAAATTTCATATAAAAAAATGAAATTTCAAAATGTTAGCGAATTTGTATCATCAATGGGCGAAACATTTAACAAACATCAGGCATCTTCTTGTTGAATAGTATAAAAATAGGGAAGCTGGCTTTTTGCAATTTTTTTCCCACTCAGTTTGAACGTTTGACTATTTTTCTGTTTGAACCCCATTTAAAAATGAGCAAACGGCTTTTTCACCATCATTGACGTTCTGTAACTTTTTGTATATCCATTATATCAGCAGTATTTGCATCGTGACATATTCAGAGGATATGGAATGAGAATTTTTTTCATATAATATTTATGAAACGAGTCTGAGAATTTTCCGTTTTGGCGAGCCCAAACGGAAAATTCGGACAAGTTTCATGAATATTATATGAGAAAAACACTCATTTCATATTCTATTTATCATATGACACATACACGCACAAATTAGCCACTTAGTATGACTTTTTAACCCATCGCCTAACTTGAGCTGCAGACGGCACTTGGAAAAAAAAACATCCTCTTATAACTAAAAATTTTTATTTTTTGCTTCCAAAACATAGGTTGTGACTCCTCATTGGAATGAGGGGTCATAACCTATGTTTTGGAAGCAAAAAGTGAAAATATAAAAAAAATAAATGGCTTTTTTCTTGTGGGTAAAAGTTTAATACAATATAACCCACCCTAAATAGGACAGATAACGTAAATTCTCCCTACTGAAATTATGCAAATGTGACCCAGTTGTATTTTGTTTAGCCAATCAAATTGTCCAGTTTTGAAATTGACCAATGAAAGCTCCCAACTCTAATTATGCAAATTATGAAAACGTGGCCCAGTTGTATTTTGTTCAGCCAATCAAATTGTCCAGTTTTGAAACTGACCAATGAAATTGACGACAGGCTTTATTTATCACTTATTAATATGAAAACAAAATATCAAATGTTTTTAAGTGAACAAAACTGACGAGTCATATGATAAAACACAGACATTGTCCTTTCCATTAATATAAAAGACTAGGAGGTTAGATTTGCAATTTTGTTTCCTGAGAAGCATAAAAACTTGCAAATTACTTTAAAAACACACTCGCGAAAACACACTCGCGAAACAAAGAGCCAAAGTGAGCATTACTTAGTGTTGGTTGGTATGATAGATATTTTTAATGAAGAATCAGCTTTCCATAAAAAAGCCAAAATTCCTTTTGTAACTTTTAATAAACAAAAACAACAGACGGCTCCCGGGACAGTCTGTTTTCGTTTATTAAAAGTAACAAACGAAAACTTGGCTTTTTTGTACGGATGTCAAAAGTTTTCAAACGTTTTTCACAACAATTACTTGTTTCTTAATTGGTCTTTCCTCGCTCGCTTAATCATTTCAAGGGAGTTAATTTTATCGAAAGTCGATTTTCGTGACGACATAAGTCAGGTATGTGTTCTGCACCGGAACCCGGGTTACTTCACGGGAGGATTCTCCAACCAGCAAGTGTTTCACCGATTGTTTACTTATGGATTTTAAGGTCACTTTCTGTACCTATATAAAATATACCCATAGTAGCTTGGTGTACCAAATGTTTACCACAAGTGGTGAAGTTGTGTTAATCGCGGGCCTTAGTCGCGCGGTTAACACCACTTCACCACGAGTGGTGAACATTTGGAACACCAAGCTAATTTTGGTATATTTTATTTATACCATGATCGTCAGATTAATAAGAATTTAAATATTAAATAAATCAATATTCACACGTGTGAATCTGGTTTTGTATATATAGGCGGTACTTCCGCTGGCAATGTTATCGCCGAAACGAAATAGAAATCGAAATGCGCAAATTACGGGGCCTTTTTCATTTTAATAACATAATAACATACTATTTCGAGTTATGGGTACTTTATTAACATGAGACAACGTATGTTTGTTAACTTTGGTATCTTATGAGGTAAATTTATTTAAAAACGTAATAAATAATTCTCGGTTTCATTTCACTCTTCACGAGGCGACAAGTGATAAATTTAGACAATTTTGCATTCAAGGCGAGGTCACCAAAGGTCAACTTGGATGTAGTTCCACTGTAGGTGTAAATTTTAAATACTGAAATCCCATTGGTGGCGTGTTCACCGCAGTTGGTGTGTAAAGCTAAAATTTATGTCATAGGCTTTTTATATATAGTAGAATAGGTATGGTTTAAATATAGGTTATTACCACCACGTGGGTTTCCGAGATGGTGTATTGAAGTCGAGACTCGTCTTTGGGCCGAGTCCGGGTCTTGAATTTAATACACCATCTCGGAAACACACATGGCGGTAATAATCAGTTTATAGTATAGTTCCCTATTCTACTATATATGAAAAGCCTATGACATAAATGTTAGCTTCACACACCAACTGTGGTGAACACGCCAGCAATGGGATTTCAAGAGTTAAAATTTACACCTACAGTGGAACTACATCCAAGATGACCTTTGGTGACGTCGATCTGAATGCGAACTTGTCTAAATTAATCGCACGTCGCCTTGCGAAGAATGAAATGAAAGTGACAATCATTTATTATGTTTTTATATGAGTTTACCCTCCCCCCCCCCCCCAAAAAAAAAAAAACACCCAAAATTAACAAACATGCATTGTCTCATGTTAATAAAGCATCCATAACTCGAAATAGTATGTTATTAACATGAAAAAGGTCCGGTTTCTTTTTCTCTTTCGTTTCGGTGATAAAATTGACAGCGGAAGTACCGCCCACCGATGCTCATGTAAACAAAAACAAATTCGCACGTATGTACGGCTGCTGCACAGTAAAATCGAGAAGAAATAATAGCGACGCTTAATAATCTGACGAACATCGTATAAATAAAATAAACCCAAAGTAGCTTGGCGCACCAAATGTTCACTCGTGGTGAAGTGGTGTTGACCGCGCACGAAGGCACGCGGTTAACACGACATCGCCACGAGTGGTGAATATTTGGTACACCAAGCTACTGTGGGTATATTCTATATTAACATACAATATTCCTCCCTTTTTGACTTGTTAGCATAATGAAGGGAATGGATGCAATTTTTAAAGGCGTCTGTATTGACAACCGTAGCGTCGATGAACTGATTTTTTCTATAAATGAAGCCCATGAACTCATGGTTTTGCGTTTTTGTGCTATGCATGAACTCATCTCCATTCATTGTTCCTCTTGTACTATAACCGTTGAAGTTTACAGTAGTGTTTCAGCTGTGTATTTTCTTGTTTGCTTTTCCATGTTTAACGCATGGTAGGCCTACATAAAAATATCATCATGTCAAAAATAATCTAGTCTAATTTATTTCGTTGAGCTGGTGATTTATTTATCATTTAGTTACTGTTAGAAAACAACGGTGGCCTTGGCATGTGTGATAGCTTGATGTCAATTGATTGCAGGTAAAAGTCGTTCTCTTTCTGAATCAAATACCCGCGTGTGCGGTTGCTACCCTGAACACTGATTTGTATTTTGTCTAGGCGTTTTTTTTATTTGTATTGGGGAAAATACGTTCTTATAAGATAAATGACTGTATCATGGTCGCAACTTTGAAGAGGACCTCCCTCCACATAGTCATTAGTTACTGTGTCATACTATACTGGCTAAGCGATGATTGTCCTCCTCAATAAACAAACACTTGTACAACTTCTCGAGGTTATCGCTGGCAAATGCTTTAGTTGTAGAAGATACAGTACGTGGAGCGAGTATTATCACAAAAATCACCCACAGAAGTGGAGATTCCACTCGAGCAATACTTGCAAATGTGTTGCAAAGCATAACAAGCACAAGCAAAGTTTCATCCAATGGGCCTCCAGGTTGTACCCGGAGGTCCATTGGCTGAAAAAGCGCTTGTGTTTTTGTCCACATGTACAGAATTTGAAAACAATACTTTGGGTGATAACTCCACTCCCCGGGTGATGTACTTACAATCCACTCTCCACGTACTGTACTACTTATACTGCATATAACGCCATCTACCGCTACATCTTAATTCTAAAACACATACATACAAACATGTACAAGAAATCACATTTCTGGGTTTGTTTAAAATAATTTATCATTCGCCCACGACAGACATCTTGAAGACAGAACCTCCTATGACACACAAAAAAAACTTTAAAATACTTTTTCGCCAGCAGTGAGAGGAGGCAGTGGCATACCTGAGGTATGATAGGTATGGCACGTACCCTGGTCGCTACCATGAGCAGTTTCTGTAAGTCAGAAAAGCCATCCTCGAATAGTGAGGAAAAAAATTTCTTCAGATGTATGATGTGTCTTTCATTATCATGGGTGAGAAGCACATGGGTGGCCGAATTATTAAACCACTTATGCAAATTATTAGGTAAACATACAATGCTGGGAGCAACATGGCCACATACCTCATGGTACCACTGTTCAGCCTTAGTTCCACCTGGTATTAAGACAATTCTCCTGCCCAAACTAGGGAGGTTGTGCTGCTTTTTTGCCTTCTCCGCTGTTTTAACTACGCAAGTCGTGCTTTTTACGACTCAAGGGAATTTCCACCTGTATAAATATCAACAACTCACGCACGATCTCGCTGAAGCGAGATCGCACGTTAGTTGTAGCTATTTATTTTGGTGGACATTCTTTTAGGATGAAAACAGCATGCCGTACTATTCATATGTGTATGCCTTGGGCGCTATTTTCCATAGATACGCCGCTGACAGAAGGGTGTAGCCCCATCAGGGATGTGGCTAGAGGGTTTCAAGTGGGGGAGGGGTGCCACCGGTGTAAATTCCAACTGTGAGTGGTTTCGATAGGTGGTTGCACTGCAGCGTTGGGTGATATCTTTTAACCCTTTACCCAACGAATCGCCCGCATCCGCCCGCGTAATATGCAAATACAGATGCTGGAAAAATATTATTTTTCGAAAAATTTCAACGAAACCATATCATGTGACCCCTCTTAGGAACGAGCTCGTCGAGCTCCTTCCAAAGAGGGGTCACATGATATGGTTTTGTTGAATTTAAAAAAAAAAAATAATGAATTTTGAAATCGTCTGAGTTGGGTAAAGGGTTATGAACCCTTCTGAAAATTTTCACTAGTCCTGAAACGGAAAAAGCATCATTTATAATGTATCTGGGTCAGAAGATTTACCGGATTGATGTCAGAGTCGAAATTTTGAGGCCATGTCAATTTTAGTGGAGGAAATTTGAAACTCAAGTTTCCAGTTGGAAATAAAAGATCAAAATTTCTCATTATTAGTTGGAATTTTAATATTTTTCATGAACAATATTATTGAATTTCCAACTACTTGATTTTTGACCTCGGAATTTCCAACTATTGAAAAAAAATACTTCTAGCTGGGGGATGGGGTGAGACACCCCCCCCTCCCACACACCCCTGTCGCCACATCCCTGAGCCCCATACACCTGCCGAAAGAATATTGCTAAAAATATTTTATTCCTGTCAAACCTTTCAACCCTGACGCCAGGAATGGTATGGGCTTTTCTCTACCACATTACAGCGAAATGGCCGAGTCAGTCTTGTATTTGTGGGGAGGTATAAGATTGAATTATTACTGATCCCTCTGTCCAGGTTTGTATGTATTATCTTGTAATCTTACGGGCTGCCAGCGTTTTCTTTACGCAAAAACATAGCATTTCGGTGTGAAAGTGTTAATTTATTTCATCAGTTCAAAGGAATAAAAACATGGCATCGATTTACATTCCCTCCCCCATTCGAAAATAACACTAGGGGGCAATCAGGGGTGCCGGAAGCACTTCAGGGCAGGGGGTGTCAGACCTCGGGAAAAGGGCATTTCTCGCACTAGTAGCCCCGCCATGACGTGCCGAAGCATGCATGTCTCGAAGGCCGAAGGCCTGAGAAGGGGGAGTCTGAGAAGAGGTGTCCCTCCGTCGGAAAAGAACACCACCTACCAAACTCCCACATTGAATTTTGAAAGCTCCCAGAACGGATTTGGGGTGTATTTTAGCTTTACTTCGAGAATAAATCGTTGAAAAAAAACTTGAGTGACGAACCTAGGAAGGGCATTGTCTGCCCCCTCTCGCCCCCGTTGTCCGAAGCCAGGGAGGTCTGCTGCCTCCTCTGCACCGTGCTTCCGTCGGCACCTATTCCTCCACCTTATTGCCGACGATCTACTTTCCAAGACAGAGTTCAGCTACCGTTTGAAATTGTACGAATGGGGGTTAAGTCGAAACTTTAGCTGCGTCCGTTTGGTTAAACATGTTTAAACAGAACAATAACACTTAGCAAAAATGGAAATCTCCGTCTAAACATCATAAAAACGATTTTTCAGAATTTTCCGCGACATTGATTCGTGGACGTTGATTGAGCACTGTTGCCAGCTTTCATCATCATATGGAAAGTGAATGCAGCTGCGCGAGAGAAATTATTGAGCGTGCGTTCTACATCTTATCGACCCGTACGTACATGCGCCGGCATGGTTTGCCATTTTTTGAATGGAATTGTGGAGATTGTCATTCACAGGGTTTTGCCTTATCGATCTGTATCGGTGTTTTTGTTGGGGATCCACAATGCTCGATCGATCGATGATGCTGTCCGGGATTCTTGTAGTCTAACAAACGCCTACGCAAGTTAACTTAAGGTGGCTCGCTTTGCTCTAGCACATTGCATCATTGGCAGGGGTGTGACGTTTTCCAGCACGTAGTTTCCACAACACTTTCAGTCGCAAGGGCAGGTGTGACGAGCAAGGGTTGGTGCGTCGGAAGATCAGTGAAAATTAGAGGGTGAGATGCATTGGGTCATGGCTAGGTGGCGTGGGGGAGAATTTGAAAAATGGATCCACAAAAAAGTTCTTTCCTTGATGGTGAGGTCCTCATTGGCGTAACAGAACGTGTTCACAAGTGGTTTTTGTTTTGTTTTTGTTTTTTGTTTTTTGTTTTTTGTTTTTTGTTTTTGTTTTTGTTTTTTTTTTTTTGGGGGGGGGGGGGGGTGGGTAGACACACGCATTAATATGCTATACATTCAAAATAGATAACAAAGTCCTTTCATTACACGCCAGATTGCATAATGTGATATCAGCAAATGCACAAATAACTGCTATCCACTTTCCCAACGCACACGATATCAAAAGTGGATAGTTTAACCCTTTGAACCATGGTGGTATCTTCCATTTCAGTCAATGGCAGTAATCGGAAGAATCCATATTCATTATTTGGGGGTAGACCAATCAATATTTTCAACGCGCTTCCTCGGGGCTGCACGTTGAATATATTGATTAGTCCATCCTGCTCATTCACTTAGAAGGCATCCTGGGGGCGCGGTGGCTCAGCAGGTAGAGGTGCAGGCTGCAAGCCAAGAGGTCCTCGGTTCGAATCCCACCTGCGGCAACCGCGTTGTGTCCTTTGGCAAGACACTTCACCCCCATTGCCCACGTGGGGGCACGGTGACGCTGTGTACTGAAAGCGTACTGCACGTTGATAGTGCTCCTGTCTTCAACCAATGCTAACCCTGCTGTGTCGAGTTAGTATGTTGGGGAGCTGACAGTTGCTCGCTGTTGCTCGGTGGTTCTCTCCGGGTTCTCCGGCTTCCTCCACCCGTAAACTGTCATGGTCATGATTAGCCATTGTGCAGAAATATCTGACCTTAAACACCAGTAACTAAATAAATAAATAGAAGGCATCCTGCTTAATGAAATTATGAAGTGTCATAATTCTGGGCCTGAAAAACGGCCTCTCGGGTTCAAAGGTTAATTATTTTTTTATGTTTTCAATTTTTAACAAAATGTTAAACACAGTATCTCAATGTGGCCCCCTCATTGGAATGAGCTCGTTCCAATGAGGGATCACATGATATGATTTTGTTGAAATTCTTTGAATATTTTTTTTCAGCTGCTGAATTTGTTAGTTACACGGGCGAACATGGCCAACAGGGCAGATAAGCATTCGCTATGTTGAGTCACATGAGCGGTGGTGGGACATATCTCATCTTTGTTTCCAAAACAAATACACGTGGATTATTTAACAGGCACACCCCTGGCCAGAAAATGGAGAACGTGAACTCGATTCAGGGTCAAATAAATAGACGTTGGGGTTTTTTTTAGCGTTTATCATTTGTGTTAAAAATATCTTTGAATGAAAGGCGCGCGGTGGCTCAGTGGGTGGAGATGCAGGCTGCAAGCCGAGAGGCCCTCGATCCGAATCCCACCTGCAGCAACCGCGCTGTCCATGGGCAAGACACTTAACCCTTTACCTAACATGAAAAGCAGACGACACTTGCAAAAGAAATTCTGGAATAACTTATTTTTTCATTTTTTGTCTCAAAAACATAGGTTATGACCCCTCTTTGGAACGAGCTCGTTCCAATGAGGAGTCATAACCTATGTTTTTGAGACAAAAAATGAAAATATAATGAAAATTAATTGGCGATTTTTGAGAACAGCGCTGGCCGGTTTTGGCCGTTACGTTGGATAAAGGGTTGATTCCAATTGCCCACGTGGGAGCACGGTGGTGTTGTGGACTCAGGCGTTCTGCACGTCCATGATGCACTTGTCTTCAGCCAACGCTAACCCTGCTTGTGTGGAGTTAGTATGTTGGGGAGCCTGACAGTTGCTCGGTTGTTCTCGCCGGGTGCTCCGTAAAACTGTCCGACACGAAGTGACCATGGTGGCTGTCGAAAGTGTCGTTAAATCCCAATAAATAAATAAATACCTTTGAAAGGAAGTATCAATTGTAATGTTATTAATAAAATGGTAAATCCGAGTTGAAAACAAAACCTCAGGTTAAAAACACATTGAAATGTGGCTTCGCACAGTCGGAATCGAGTTACGTGTCTTCTTTGCTTTGCAAAGCTAAACTGAGCTACCTTTTAGAAAATTGAACATTCGAAATGCATTGATTTAAAACAAGTATTGCCAATACCTGTGTCAATGGCGGATACAGAGGGGGGCGGTGGGGCGGTCGCCCCCCCCCCCCCCCTCCCCCTTTAGCTCGTGTTTGTCTCGTATGTAGGGCGTAGCCAGGATTTTCATTTGGGGACAATACATGAATTGAAGTAAAAACATACGACATTCATTTCCTCCATCACCATTCGCTAGGGAAAACAAATATACCGTTGAAATTATGCAAAATATGTCTACTGGTCGCCTCCATTTATAGCGTCACCGACACAGCATGATTTTGTGGTGTTACATGCCCCTAGCCTCAGGTACCCCATGGCTATGCCAGTTATGGGTCAGGATCTTAATTGGCATAGTCATGGCGTACCTAAGCCTAGAGGGCTGACTGCTGAAAACTTTCAAACGCTGGCAGATCGCAATGTTTTCCTGAGGTTAAGTCGGTTATGACTGTAAACAGTGTGTCCAAAATACAGTATTATGGTAAACGGATCTGAAGAGCATATTTCAAATTTTCTAATTCTGTCTTGAACGTATGACAGAATTTGAAATTCTGAAACATGCTGTTTAAAAAGTGTTAATTAGCCGTTCAAAAATTTAAGAGGATTTCCACCCCAGAAACCACCAGAATGCCCCATTTGGTCGCTCATTTCCAAAATATTTCTGGGGGGAGAACCCCCCCCCCCCCCCCAGACCCCCCTACATACTGTTTAAACAGAACTGGTTCCATCTCAGGGACAAGATTAGAACCAGTTTTGGTTCTAATGAGAACCTATATTTTTTGCAGTGTACTACACGCGTTTATTGTTTTGGAAACAAATGCGACGTGTGTCCACTATTGTTTCCAAAATATCAAAGTTTGTTTCTTTTATTATTTTTTTTTATTATTTTTCAAAAAGTTAAACAAAAAAGATAGCATGTGATCCCTCATTGGAACTGGATCGGCGGCGAGTTCGTTCCAATTAGAGGTAACATGATATGCTTTTGTTGAGAATCGTTGAATGTTTTCCATAGAATAGAATAGAATAGAACAGAATATTTATTTGCACTACCAAAATGCAAGAAGTGGTATGGCATAAAAAAAAATAAATAAATAAACATATACATACATACACAAAAATGAATGAAATGTTGCTTTCTGTGTTGATACGTGAAGGCCAGCGATTCCACCCTGCTGAATACATCGTGGTGCAGTTAGCTCACATCCCAATAGTAAGTGAGTGCACACACACACACAAACACCCACAGCCACAGCAGCAGCAGGTTACGTCACCCGATTTTCAGCCCGTACTTTCGTAGCTCTATATATATAATCACTTAAGGGTTCACTTATATCGTCAATGTTTCTACAGAAAAGGGTTGTGAGTTTCTCAACCGAGTGTAGACAATGGAAATCGGGTCTTACGCATTCGACGGCTTTCCATAAACGATTACGTAATTCAGTATACCGAGGACAAACGAGAAGGAAATGCTTTTCGTCCTCGATCTCCTGGGTAAGACACTGATTACATAACCTCGTTTCAACTGGTATTGGCTTCCGTTTATGATGCCTACCCTTCTCAATTTCTAAATTGGGGCAGCTTAAAAGAAAACTCGTGATTACTTTCCTTTTGTCAAACGGAAGAGTGTCCAGATATAGCGCTTTAGAATAAGTGTTCTTTATGGAGAAGTAAAATATCATCTTTCCTTGTCTCTCTGACTTTCCAACTATGTCAGAATGTTTCCAAGTTTGGAAATACATATCTTGAATTCTAGTCAGAAAAGTATCTGGAAACATATGCTCAGTTTGGAAATCACGCGGGCGAGTGCGACCGATTTGTTAGATAAATGATTAATGGGAGGAAAAGGGGGGTTAGATTTTGTGATAAGATAAAGAGATAGAATGTTGTATTAACACTTTACCCAACATAACGGCCAAAACCAGCCAGCGTTATTCACAAAAATCACAATTCATTTTTTATTATTTTTACATTTTTTTTGTCTCAAAACATAGCATATGACTTCGCATTGGAACGAGCTTGACGAGCTCTTTCCAATGAGGGAGTCATAAGCTATGTTTTGACGTAAAGATTAAAAAAAATAGTTATTCAAGAATTTTGTTTCTATGTACCGTGTGCCTTTCGTGGTAGGTAAAGGGTAGAATGTTGTTTTTATCTCTGATTTTAGTTACAGAAGTGAATAGATAAAAAAATGTTATTGAATACATTTTTTGGATTTCTCAGTCAGTTTCGCGCTCTCGTGATTACTAAAAGAAGTGCGTTATTTTGAAATCGGTAGATTTGGGGGCTTTTTGTGGGGAGGGGGGAGGGGGTTCTTCTGGCCTTTGATTGATATTCAATGGAGTTATCTGTTCTTTTAAAGGAGACATTTTTTCACACCCCAAAATATTTCAAATGTGTTTTTGCTAAAAATGGAATATACCAATAACATGATTTTTGCGGGCGATATGGTTTATTAACAGCCCAACAGAAATGATTAACAGCGCAAGGGTCTATTAGCGGCCCGAGACAAAGTCGAGGGGCGCTAATAGCCCAAGGGCTGTTAATCATTTCTGTTGGGCCCTTAATAAACCATAACGCCCGACAAAAATCATGTTATTTCTATTATTACCACTAATAGGGGAGGACATTCAAGTAACCTCAAAATAACAATGAACGTGTGTCGTCTGTTTGCAAACAATACCATGTGATCAAAACAAGCTAAAGTAATTGAATATTCATTAGTTGTCGGAGTTTAGTTTTGGAAGTTTTTTGAAAACAAGTACGAAATAACCGATGTTAAAAATCCAGGATCGGAGTTTGGCAGCTTCAAAAACAGAATGATACATAAATATACTCACATTATATCAGTATTTGGCCCCTAATGTTTCAGTAAATAGGTTATATTTGGTGTAATCACCTCAAGTAACTGCTGTGAGATTTGTTCACCTCGCACAGCATCCGAACTAACACAGCAGAAAGAGAAAACTGGGAATGGGAGGTAATTCGGTCACGTGACGTGTCGGGCCGCGGCGCTAATGGGAAGGAAACCCCATTAGCAGGTCAGCACGTTACGTGATGACCTGAGCAGTTATAGCGTATTAATGCCCAGGAAATTAGCGATAATGGCCCATGGAACGCCCGCTCAGGTGGTAATAATTATACAATAACATTATTTTTTAGGGCGTTATGGTTCATTAACGGCCCTACGAAAATGATTAACAGCCATAACGCCCGTACAAAATAATGTTATTTGTATTATTATCACATTTCAAAGAGGTTCAAGATTGCTATTTTTTTCATCATTTATATATTATTATCATTTTTCAATGTAGTAGATGTGTGAAATTCCCACACAATCATTGTCAGCAACTAACTCATGCCTTAAATGCGAATGTATATCTTAATTCTTTCACGCCAAAGATCACAAAATTCCGCCATCACATCTCTCTTCTCCAAATATTCCAACTCAAAGCAGTGTTACCTCCCCTACATCCGGGGATGTGCGGGCCGCCGGGCCATATTGAAACGAATTTTTCATTATTGCCCGGGAACCCGGATGTGAATGGAAACATATGAGTTTTGTGCAGCCCCCGAAAATGAAAATATTCGCCAGGGAGTGCCCTATAAAGTGATAATAATATGTGTTAACGCCTCTACGCACAGACACGTCATATATCCATGGTACTACAGGATGGTATTCTCAAAATTACTACAATTTCGTACACTACTGTCATCACAAAAGTGGTACCTTTTCGACCAGGAGACAATAATTATTCTATAGAACCTTTACAATTGTATTTTCTAGAATTGTATTTTCTAGTTAGGACTTTAAACGAATTGTAATGAATAAATAGCATTTTCAAATATGTGGCAAATTGCCATTTTTTAAAAAAATGCTAATGATTAATTTTAGTCAGTTATATTAATAGGGAAATAGAAAATACAATTCTAGAAAATACAGTTCTAGAAAATACAATTGTAAAAGTTGTATAGTATTCACTCCTGGTCACCATCGGGCTGCGATCACTTAAAAACCAATGGAGCTAGATTTCATAAATAAAATATTGTGGAATCAAGACCGAATGAACGAATACAAGCGCAAATAATATATCAGCTTCAATATGATCACATTTCTTTTCCGGCGGGTGAGATTCTACAGTGCTGCGGGTAGAGAAGTGGAAATACAATTTCGATCGGGAACCAGTACTATAAAACTTTTACAATTGTATTTTCTAGAATTATATTTCCTACCTATTAATATAACTGACTATAATGAATCATTAGCATTTTAAAAGATATGGCAATTTGCCAACTGGCAAATTGCCATATCTTTGAAAATTTTAATTGTTCATTTCAACCCATTTAGAGTCATAACTAGGAAATACAATTCTAGAAAATACAATTGTAAAAATTTTATAGCACTGACCCCGGATCGCGATTCTAAATTCTCTGTCCACTTTTGTGATCAAAGTTCTGTATTGGATAATCCAAATTTAATTGATGGAACTCATGAGTTAACATTTTGGGATCACGGTGACTCAGTGGTTAGAGCATTGGACTTCAAACTGAAAGGTCGCAGGGTCAATCCTTACACGCGTCATCTACGTTGTGTCCTTGAGCAACACGCTTAACTCTTAACTCGCTGAGTATTTTCAAGTTATTTTTGCATTAGATCTCATCATGCCTCGTATGAAACAACCATGACTAGATTTTTATATAAACAAAGAATCATAAGAATTTAACTCAAAAAATAATTGGTGAAAACCTCCATTCAATTTACAAGGATATAATTTTATCAAAAGTTCCCAGTTTATAATTATTTCAATGGAAAGAGAAATCCTGCTCTGGGTAGAAATATCCGCCAGTGGCATGCAACGTGATAACACCAACTATCCAAGTCGTAGAGTGGTGGAGTAGTGTGTTAATTGGTAGCATGGACGTAGTGACAGGGAGGGTGTCACCACCCCATCCACCCCCAATCCTGGCCTGAATTTTCTATAGCTGAGGAGGGCAAGTCATGTGTAGTTGGAAATTCTATCTATCTGGATTTTAGAGCTTCTTTGGTCATTTCTCCTTTACTTCCCACAATTCAACTCGGTTTCAAATCGGCAAAAATTCCAACTGTTACTATTTACAACTGCAGTGTACCCAATATCGAGCTTCATAAGTATGCATGATGTCAATTGGTGCGAGATTTCTACAGTACGTTTACTTATCGTACAAAAAAAAATCCTCGAAATGTACTTCAAGAAAATCGCATAATGTAAAATCGTTACCCTGAGTTAATTCCATCATTCACAGTTACAAAATGATGAAACATCGAAAATTGACCATTCCTGCATAAGATCTGATTTAATGTTAGGACAGTGTGAATTGTTCAAAGTTCTAAGCTTGGGCATTTGTTTTGCACATATTCAGTTCCCAGAATAATACCAAATAATAATAACCTGATAATTCTTGCATGAATGTGTTGGCATTTCAGTTACTGGAATCCATTATATGCCCCTTTCATGGCTTCATTTTCTAATTTTTTCTCGGTAGTGAATTTCCAACTAGGGGGGGGGGGACCGGGAGGGGGGAACCCCCTCCCGGTCCCTCCCCCTAGTTCGAACTTCACTACCCTACACACCATAATTGGAAATTTCTGGCCACGTCCCTGACTGGTAGAGTGCTGGAAGCCTATATTTGGGCTTTACAGTGAAATGCAGATGTTGCAATTTTAAAGTTTTATTGTCTTTGAAATGAAATAATTTAGTCTGTATGGATTGGCCTTGTAGCTATTTTTGGCACTCTCCCATAAATTGTAACGAGGCAAAAACATGTAAACAAATTTTGATGACCAAAAATAATTTAACACTCTTCCAGTTAAGGCGTACTGCGCATCGATTGTACACTTACCTTAACCCCATGTCGTGTAGAGTCAGTAGGTTCGATAGTACAAATAGTCAAACCTCGAGATTTTCATACCTGAGAAAATGTTATTTCTACTTTGGAAGACGTCAGTGTGGTCTTAAGTGGTGAAAAAACTATCTACACAATATAACTTAACTCTTTTATTAACGAATCGGCCATATCCGCTCGTGTAATTTTCAAAATTGAGCAGTTGAAAAAAACATTTTTTTTCAAAAAACTTCAAGTGAACCATATCATGTGATCCCATCACTGGAATGTGCTCCAGGGATCACGTGATATAATTTTGTTGAAATGTTTGGAAAAAAATTGAATAAATGATATTTAAATTATTAAATTTTGATACACTGTGCGTTGGTTTATTGGCTTAAATTAAAATTAGAAAAGAAAGAAAAGAAATGCGAGAACAACGAATCTGAGAAGTTAGTTTTGTTTTACCTTGATTAGAATATGATTTTTATTTATTATATTATATTATATTATATTTATTATTTTATAAAACCTTGACTCATTGGTCTGTGCATATAAGTGTGTCCACTGTCGTAGCCGCGGGGGGGGGGGGGGGGGGATCTTGCCTTCCCTCCTAAAATTTCGCCCCTCCCCCCCCCCCATCACCACATTGGCCCAATACAAGTTTCACATAACACAGAGCCCCAAATGAAATCAAATACCTCATATACTCGGTCTCTTTGAGCACTGAATTTTTTTGGCAAAAATTTCTTGGTGGATGTTCAGTTGTAACTAGATCCTTCCGGTAGTTACCCCCTCCTCCCACTTTTACTTTTCTGAATAGGTGTAGGTGGAGGGTGTAACGGCCTACTACTATGGCGAGGCCCCGCAACCCCCTCCGAATTTCATATTTACCCCAACCCTCCAAATGTTTCGCGATCTAATCGCGAATCATTGAAGCGAAAAAACGATTTTGCTCACACAGTACAGAAAAATACAGTACGTGGAGAGTGTATTATCACTAAATCACCCACAGAGTGGAGATCCAACCAAGCAATAATTGCAAATTTGTTGCAAAGCATAACCAGTACAAGCAAGGTTTCGGCCAATGAACCTCCGGGTTAAACCCGGAGGTCTATTGGCTGAAACATTGCTTGTGTTTTTTTGTCGATATGTACACAATTTACAAGTTATAGCTTGGGTGATAACTCCACTGCACGGGTGATTTAATTACAATCCACTCTCCACGTACTGTACATTATAATGACATAAACATCTATGCTACTCTGCATGTGAAACAAAATATTCAATATTTTCATGAGTGGCAACGCTCATGATGAACATTGTCGTCATTCCAATTGTCAAATGTGAATGTTATAGACTTTGAAACACGAATATTTCTCCATACGGGAATTAATTCTTGACGGACTGATATCTGGTGATGTGATTGGCCGAAAGGTTGGACTATGACGTAAATAATGTTATCACATTCTCGGAATCTTCACACCTTGGTTTAGCACGGTGTGAAAACATGACTACGCAAACAATGCGATTATTTTTCAAACTTCAGAAAAAACAGTATACGATAAAGGTATACGTGTAAATATTATTGAGATGAATTATTTGATAATAATAAAAATTATACCTTTACTTTTTTTGTGTTATTCGTGACAAAGAAAGGAACTAACTGAAGGAACTATATTTTAATACGATGTTACCAATCATTTTCGTTCAAAATGTAATCTGTGCAGTACTGGTTTCTCTTTTTCTATATTTTTCCAATAGTTACATCCATTGAGTGTCCAGTTATGCTACCTCAGACCGCACGTCAATGTGACGGAATTCACTTAATATTTTTTTCATATATTTTGTTACACCTCCCCATGAGAATGACTACAAATATAACCCATAATATTTTGTTTGACAGAACTCGAATCGCGAGTAGTATTAAATCCTACAGCTAAAAAATATAAGGAAAGAGCGAAAAGACGTTTCATTTTACATTTTGACCAGGCCTGAAAATAAGCAGTCTGACATTTCCAGAATGAGGTCCCCAGAGGGTGAATTTGATGATGCTATCCCATACAGTGGGTCAATTTATCCTCTGGGTACCTTTTTCTTTTTAGTTTTCAGACTCTGATTCAGATTGAGGTTCACAGAGGGTAAATTTAGTGATGCTACCCTGCTGTGCAGGGTAGCATCACTAAATTCACCCTCTGGGGACCTCATTTTGCAGATGACAATCTGCTTATTTTCTGGCTTGATCTTGACCGACATTAGACATACGGTATATAAAATTCGTCTCTCACTGCAGGTTCAACTAGTGAATCATTGAAAATAGTTTCGACGAACACGGAATAAATTCGCTAAAATATTATGAAAATGAGATATGTTTATTAGTTCATGATAAAATGGCGTTCTCAGTGTTGCTGTTATTATATATTAATGGTCATTACTGTTTCGATGTAGCGTTCAGTGAAAAGCAGGGGGAACTATTTTGTTTCGCGGACAGCACTTCGACTATCCACGGAGGGCTTTAAAACGGAAATAGGATGTCGCGTTCGGAGTAATTACTTGCCATTAATATGTGATTAAAACGTAAAGAATCTTTTTAGAATAGACAACGTATATAATAAAAAGACACCTATCATTTTTTCAAGAGGTAACCGTGACTATTTTATTCGTGACTAGCAGGTGAAATATAAAATTTTGAACTAGCGATTACACTTCGCTTCTTAAAAAATATATTTCAGCTGGTAGTCACGAGTGAAATAATTATGATATTCACGCAAGACCCTAAGGTATCTTTTTTTATTTAATGCTCAGGCATCAATTCACGCTGAAAAATTAAGTCATATTCCCCTGTCGGTTGGCAAAACGAAATATCAAAATGATATTTAGAAATCGATATTTCATCGTAGGTTCGGATGACGAATCACATGTACTTTAAACGAGTCAGCACATCAGTAATGAATTCCAGAGTCCCAAATACAAACGAATTCGAATAATTGATAGTGACATTGACTAAATCAATTCATTAAATCAGCGGTTTCAAAGTTTGACTTTCTCATTCACCTTTCAAGTTCCAGCGAAAAGCCGAAATCACTTTCAAATTTCTTCAGTTCAACTTCACACGTCTTCAGTGCATTGAGTTCAAAAAAAATAAAATTACGTGTTTTGTTATTGAAAATAAGAAAGTGGTGTTTTTTGTTATTGTTCTATTTCTTCGAAACACATTGCGATTATTTCAATTCGCCAGCCTTGGTAAATCGTAAAGTTAGGGAGAAATAAGACGGGACTACTTTTTGTGCGGATATTCACACATTCCAATGGTTGGAGTTTGGTTGTTGTAATTTTTGTATGGACGCCGGTTCGGCACATAAATTTTGCGCCTTAATGGCAAATAAAGGCCACAAATTGGAGAGTTTGTAGTCGTAGAGCATTAAATAAAAAGAAAATTCACGAAAATTTCGTGGCTACAAGAAATATGAGGATCTTCATTCGCGACTGCGTCGCTCGTGAAGATCCTCATATTTCTTTGTACCCACTCACGAGATATTTTCGGTATTCATCAAATTTTCGTGAATATCCTCTATATATATTCCTTTTTCCATTGAACTGAAATTTGCCTTCAAAAATTAGGAAAATAAATTCCTTTTCCGTGCGTATAATAAAATAACAATTCGTCACCTGAGAACCATGGGGTTCTATCTTCCAGTAGAAAATATAACCTTTTGGTTGTCACACGACTAGGATGTACGAAAATTTACACGAATTTGAAAGCTGATTTCAGTTTTCAAACCAGTATCAATTTTTACGCACCCTGAACGAAAAACGGATAACTAATAATCTAACATTGGAAACTGTTCTGGGAATAATATTTGTAACGCCTAATCCATTAACCCTCTGCACTCTGATGTCCGAATTGCAGAGTTTTAAGCAGCAAATATTTCCCATAATGCAGTTTTTGATATTTAACCTAATATACCTTGTTTGACAGAGCTCAGTGAGATCTGTCAAACAAGATATAATTGGTTAACCTTTTACCCAACGCAGACGATATCAAAATTTATTATTTTAAATTTCATTTTTTCAAATTTTTCACAAAATTTCAACAAAACCATATCATGTGACCCCTCGTTGGAACGAGCTCGACGAGCTCGTTCCAACAGGTGTCACATGATATGGTTTTGTTGAAATGTTTTGAAAAATAATATTTTTTCAACTGCTGGATTTGCATATTACGCGGGAGGATGCGGGCGATTCGTTGGGTAAAGGGTTAAATTCATAGTTAAACAAGAAAAAAATAGAGAGATTGGAGAAAATTCTGTTTTTCTACCAAAGTGCTAGGGGTTAACAGACTGCAGTGGAAATAATTTTTGTGTCTTGGAGTTCTTGTTTCATGATTTTAAGAGCTGTGAAACGGTCAATATTTCGTTAAAAAAATGTTAAATAAAATCACTGAATACTTAGACCTGTGATTCAGAGTCTTTGGTATTGCTTCAGCCACATTGCCAACGCTCGTTCATGCAATACCTCCTGTTTACCTGTGTAATCTAGATTTCTTCAAAAGGACAAAACCTTCACTTCAAATGACTAACTAAGCATTGATTTCTAGTCTGGTCTTCGCTGTCAAAAATATCCCCTTTTAAGCCAGCGAAGGCTAGATTGGAAAGCACTATCAAAAACGCTTGATAATTGTCTGAAAGCCACCTATTCTTGTGTCAAAATGTGTATTTATCAGAGCTTGGAAGTCCTCTGAAATAGGCAACATGAGTATACAAGATTGTCTGAAGTTGACTTTATATCCATATTGCGGTCACGATTAGAAATTGTGCAAAAATATTCTAAGGGTTAAAATTAATGGCCACAGAACATCATTACTCCTTTGTTTAGTGTTCTATTCCAGAATTTGAAAAAGATTTATTTATTTATTTATTTATTTATTTATTTATTTATTTATTTATTTATTTATTTATTTATTCGATGTTAAACCATTCTTTTAACAGCTATAGTCATATCGTACCCGAAAGTTTCACAGATGCGGAAGCCGGTGTATCCATGGAGAACAACAGATCAGCGGCGAGTAACTGTCGGACTTTTCATCTTACTAACAGTTATCACGCTGTTGGGTACCAATTCAGCCAACTACACTAAAAAAAAATAATTTGGCACCAAAACATCTTCGTTGACTATAATGTTTGCATCAAAAAGGTTTCTCTCACTTGTGAAGGAAAGGCAACGAGGCAGTAAAGAGCGCGATCGATGACGAAACCCAAAAATGTTTTATCACTTTTTTTGTTTTTGTACAAATAATGTTTGGACAAATTTTCAACATTAATTGTCAGTGAGTGGTAATGAGGTACTGTTTTTTTCTTCAATAAAACATTATTGGTTATCAACTTCACAAAAGGCAGTAATGAACCGGAAAAGTACTTCGTACCGTCACGAGTGACTCACGATGGTACGAAGTATGGTGTCTTCCCACTAGACCAGTTCACTTTCGACCAATTCCCTTTAGGCCAATTCCTAAAAGACCAATTCCCCTTAGACCAACTACATACTGTTATTGATTAAGGGTTGATTAAGGATAATTAAGAAAATATTTATTTACTAATAAGCACTTCATTTGATAAAAAAAATATTTATACGCATAACATACAAAAAATATAGGCTTATAACATTTCAGTTTATAAAATAGCAACACGCCAGAAAATATGCCATCTGAAAAATGAGGTCCCCAGAGGGTGAATTTGGTGATGCTACCCTGCAATTAGTCCAAAATAAAGTTCAATAGAATCCAGTAATCCAGTGATATGAATTTTCCAGTTGTTATTGTAATGTCCAAGAATGTGTCTGCAGAAACACTGTCACTCAAAAATTACAGCACTCTCCAATTAATTTTAATAAAGCACTCAGAAAAATTCAAATGGAATTAATGTCCAATAAGTATTGGCGCCACAGGCAGCTTTAAAATAAACCAATAGGTTCTAGCTTTTATCTTACAATCAACATGTATTTTGTCTGTATTAACTCCGCAACTGTCATGTGTCCGACCCCCTGATACAGATGTTTGTTTCAGGGGGGCGGATACAAACACGTTCCTTTCCTTTTTTTGTTCATCCGTACGAATAAATGGTTCGTTATATATTCGTCTACATTCTTGACTTATCCCCCAATATATTGTAAGATAAAATGATTAAAATAAAATGACTCGTCGTGATCTGCCCTTAGAACCCGGAGCTCGACTCGGATACATATTTTGTACATCCACATAATGGTAATAATCTCTATGTCCAAGAATGTGTCTACAGAAACAGTATCACTCAAAAAATACAGCAGTCTCCAATAAATTTAAATAAAGCACTCAGCAAAATTCAAATCGAATTATTATTCGATAAGTATTGGCGTCACAGGCAGCTTTTAAAATAAACCAGTAGGATACTAGCTTTTCTCAAAAGTAAATTCTCTTTTAGAAACACTTTTGCGATACACAAACAAGCACGGATATTTTTTTATTTATTGGTGTTTAAGGTCACATATTTCTGCACAATGGCTAATTATGACCTCGACAGTTTTACGGATGGAGGAGGCCGGAGTACCCGGAGAGAACAACCGAGCAACGGCGAGCATCTGTCAGCTCCCCAACTCCACACACGCAGGGTTAGCATTGGTTGAAGACAGGTGCACCATCGACGTGCAGTACGCCTTAGTACACAGCGTCACCGTGCCCCCATGTGGGCAATGGACGGGTGAAGTGTCTTGCCCAAGGACACAACGCGATTGCCGCAGGTGGACTTCGAACCGAGGACCTCTCGGCTTGTAGCCTGCACCTCTACCTACTGACCCACCGCGCCCCAAACAAGCACAGATCTTAAAAATATTCCGAACAATATATATAGAATAAACCTATAGTGTTTTCAAGTAAAATTTTTATTCTACGAGTAGGATTAAGAATGAAACCGACGAGCCTCTGGCGAGTCGGTTTCATTCTTAATTCTACGAGTAGAATAATTTTTTTACTTGAAAACACTATACGTTTACTTTGTTTATCCCCTAAATCTTCTACAAGGAGGTCGCGGCAAAATCGTGCTATAATTCGCTACAAAACACAGCGAGAAGTGATGAGCACATTGGTCCAATTCGATCAATCAGCAAAATTGGCAAAAATAAACAGGGCGCAGTAATACATTACTGTCTAGAAATAATTCCTCTACAAACTAGAGCTAAACTTGTAAAAATACTTTATTATATGAGCAGTCGGTGGTGTTTTCTACTGGCATTGTGTAATACTTTCACAAAGATTTTAAAAAATCAACAATCGAACTATTAATTATGCTAGACAAATGTGGTAGAGGCCAGAGGTCAACAAGTCCGTCGCTACTAGGGGAATAAATTATTTCAGTGTTAAACCTATGGGTAAACTTGATCACTCTGCTAGGTGAATAAAGCAAAAATTCATCCAAGGCCTTCATTGTTAAAAAAACGGCCATTTATGGGATAAACAATGAATTCTGCATTGCTTCTATAATAATGCACTGTCCTGTAATAATAATGTAACAAGGGCTGAGAAACCAGTTACCAGCTACAGAAATATTTGTTATTTCTAATTTCAGTTTCATGTTTGTTATTTGTTAAAACGTGTGCCTTTTATTACTTCACACAGAATGACACATGACCTGCAGTCGTGGTATTTTGACCACTGACAGTTCACTGCCTGTACGTGATTCTATTAAACATTACTCACATCTATCCGCTAAAACGTTCCCATTCATCTGTTAACTTCCAAACATCTCGCTCGAAAAATTTTTGTTGCGTACGTTGAACTGTGCATCTACTAATCTGCGAAGATTTGTTTGTATGAATACTCTTCTGCCACATATCTGGTGAGTGTGACTTAGACTTTATACTGGTTGTCGATATTCGATAAAATCGCTTATTACATATTCAGTAGATATTCGATTATCGTTTCAATTCGCTTTCTGCCCCGAGATATTGAACTGTGAATGACTGAACTTATATATTTGTGATATGTATATATTTCTTGGTTTTCTGTTTATCAATTGAAGATACAGTGATGTTATTTTTCATAAATCTTCATAGAATCCGTCTTACTGATTGTGATCAATTTATTTGAGACCTCCCGAGTTACAATAATAATCTCCAATATTCAATGAATGCTGAATGCATAGACAAAAAGGTCTTCTCAGTGTTGTGCATATGAATTAATGCCTTATATGTGACAAGAATTCCTTGATAGAGGTTATTTATATTGTCTTCAGATAGAAAGTTCCAGAATAAGAAATTTCTCCCGTGTTCTATTTTCCATTAATTGCTATTGGCTGAATAAAATCACCTCATTACGCTTCTATATGATTCTGTCTAATTTCAAGTAAACACGTGTGACCCAATTAAACAATCAGTGTGCTAAAAATAGATTCCGTGTAAGAGTATCTGTAAACATTTTGATAGGTATATTCAAAAGTCCCTCAGTGCAAATATAGGATATATCCCTAGTAGCTTGGTGTACCAAATATTCACCACTCGTGGTGAAGTGGTGTTAACCGCGAGCCTTTGGCGCGCGGTTAACACCACTTCACCACGAGTGGTGAACATTTGGTGAACCAAGCTACTTTGGGTATATTTTATTTATACCATGATCGTCAGATTATTAAGAGTCGCTATTATTTTTTTCAGGAATTTGCTGAGCACTAGACGTACGTACATGCCTGCAAATCTGTTTTTGTTTATACGAGCATCTGTGGGCGATACTTCCTCTGTCAATTTTATCGCCGAAACGAAATGGAAAATGAAACGGGGCCTTTTTCATTTTACTAGAATAATAACATACCATTTCGAGTTATGGATGCCTTATTAACATGAGACAATGCATGTTTGTTAAGTTTTGGTGTCTTGTCTCATTTAAAAACGTAATAAATAAGTAGTATCACTTTCATTTCACTCTTCGCGAGGCGACGTGCGATAAATGTAGACATGTTACATTCAGGTCGACGACACCAAAGGTCAGCTTGGATGTAGTTCCACTGTAGGTGTAAATTTTAACTATTGAAATCCCCTTGCTGGCGTGTTCACCACGGTTGGTGTATAAAGCTAAAATTTATGTCATAGGCTTTTCATATATATTAGAATAGGTAATCATGGTACAAATACGTGATCACACAAGCCAAAGTCCGCTTATTCTAATTAAAAATGACTTCAGAAAATATTAATTGTTTATAATTATCAACAAAGGACATATTAACCCTTTATCCAACGCAGACGATATCAAAATTTATTATTTCAAAAATATTTTTTTAACATTTTTCAAAAAATTTCAACAAAACCATATCATGTGACACTCATTGGAACGAGCTCGACGAGCTCGTTCCAAAGAGGGATCACATAATATGGTTTTGTTGAAATCTTTTGAAATATAATATTCTTTCGAATGCTAAATTTGCATAGTACGCGGGCTGATGTGGGCGATCCGTTGGGTAAAGTGTTAATTCTGATATTATAATAGGGGCATAACATTGTGCCATCGACATGAGGTACGTCTCGGCAACACTGTTCGCCCGCACTCTCTCTGGGGCAATTGGCGTCACATTTTGTGTACAAAGAAACCACATAGATGGCGCGCGGATCAGGGCCCAACGTTCGATCTTCCGACCTCAATTTCTATCCTCAAACCAATGAACCACCATACGATGTGCATTTCATCAGTACGTACAAGAAAAGCACATAGTATTAAAACAGTTAACCCTTTCTAATGCCGCTAAATGACAGTCGTAAACAAAGTTATTGATGGCTTAGAAAATGTCATTCTTTTTGCCTCGAAATCAAGGCGTATCACCTGTTCCGGTGAGGGGCCATAATCTATATTTCTGAATGCAAAAATTGAAAAATTGAAATTGGAATGACAACTTTTGTCACCGTTTGGTTAGGTAAAAGATTAAATTATCAACGGTGCATTGGAATGACGTCATCAAAACTGTAAATCTTCAGATAAGCGTTACAGACAATATTTGGAAATCTTCCTCAATAATTAAAGTTAATTGATTCGATACGGGTTGGGTTGCTATTCTCAGTCGCATGGCGATGGATTGCTTCACGAGTAAAATTACGCAAACACTGATGAGCGAATAATAATACAACCCAAATTGAACCAGTTTGTCGAGATGTTCAATGGCTCTCTCAACAGATATACTGTTGTGCCAGGTTAAGTGTAATTTCTAACAGAAGCAGTCTTAACAGGGGAAACGTTTCAGACCAAATTTACTTAGTAAGTGCACTGCGTTCAGAGATTTGATGTCATTTCTATAGGTCGATAGAACATCAAAAGAAACGCTTTAATAGTAATAAATTTAGTGTTTTATATTATTCCAACTAATACCTAGCAAACTTGTCTACAGTACGTGGAGAGTGGATTGCAATTAAATCACCCGCGGAGTGGAGTTATCACCCAAGCTATAACTTTCAGATTTTGCACATATCGACAAAAAGCATAAGCAATGTTTCAGCCAATGGACCTCCGGGTTTAACCCGGAGGTCCATTGGCTGAAACTTTGCCTGTGCTTGTTATGCTTTGCAACAAATTTACAATTACAGCTTGGGTGGAGTCTCCATTCTGCGGGTGATTTAGTGATAATACACTCTCCACGTACTGTATTTCCGTAGCAGACAGAGTAAAAGTGGATAACACCTTTTCGGGAACACAGTATTAAAAGTGTTAATTTTGTCCAAGACATCTCTATTTATATTTATTTATTTAATAATTCAACTTTTTTTCGGTTCATGCGTTTTCAGATAAAACGATTGGCTCACACGATTCTGTTTTTTTCTTTTCATAACTCAATGAACCGAAAAAAACACAATTAGGTCCGCCCCCAGCCACGCCCCTAAAATACCAGTCTTCGGAGTTGCAACATGGTATCAAATCAATAGAAGTTAGAACACTGGCACGTTCTAAATTTGAGAAAAAGAAAAATAAATTTATATTACTAATTTATCACCATGAAATTATTTATAAAATATTTAAATGACCGTGATGGGTCAATTTTTCTTTTTCTTCACAACTGTATTTATTTGACATTTCAATTTTTACGCACACTGGGTGATCGTCTGCGTTCATCGTTTTTCCCAAATCGATTGTAAACAATGGCTGGTCATGACGAATACGGCTATTTTGATATTGAATTCAACTAATTTCATGTCATCTGGCTTTATATCTAACTCCACTTTTACAAACGGTGTTCTTCAGTTCTCGGGAAACGGCCAAAACCAAAAAAACAATGTAATACTGGCCTACTTCCACCTACCAGGGAACGTAACTTTTACGTGAAGTGAACAGTTGAATGAAATTTGCAGGAGGCGTGGCCTATGACGTTTTCTTTGCATTACGTAATTCATTGGTCAATAAAAAATTTAATGACATAAGTGCATTGGACTTGGAAAGTGTGTCAATTGCTACCTGCATTTCAGTAATATGCGCCCTCTTTTATGCCAGAAAAATAATATGTCTACCAGTTTTAGTTTTTAGGTCTTTGTTCGCTGAAGTAGAGGACGACTAACACTATTTATTTATTTGGGTCGCGAACGTTTAATTATAAGGAATGATCGTTTCTTTTTGTCTATTTCTTGAGTTATGAACCCCAAAAAACAAAGTCCAAACATCGTGTAAATGGGCTACGCCCATTCACACAGTTTGGACTTTGTTTTTTGGGGTTCATAACTCAAGAAATAGACAAAAAAAACGATCATTCCTTAATTGTGTTGAAGGTCACATATTTATGCACCATGGCTAATGCTGACCGTGGCAGTTTTACGGATGGGGAAGCCGGGGTATCCGAAGAAACCACCGAGCATCGACGAGCAACTGTCAGTTCCTCAACATTCTAACTCAGTTCAAGCTCCACTCAAGCAAGGCTACAGCGGTTGAAGACATGTGCACCATCGACGTGCGGTACACATTAGTCATTATTCACGCCTTTAACCCTTTATCCAACGTATCAGCAAAATCTGGCAAGCGTTATTCATAAAAATTACAATTCAATTCTCATTATTTCTTCTGTTTATTTTTTTTTTTTGTCTCAAAAACATAACTTACGACCACTCAATGGGATGAGCTCGAAGAGCTCGTTCCAATGAGTGGTCATAAGCTATGTTTTTATATGAAAAAATTAATCATTTAATAATTAGCTCAACTTTGGCGAAGCCAAATTTGAGCTTTTGTCATGGCCCGTCGTCCGTCTGTCCGTACGTCAACAATTGGATACGGCTCGAGCTAGAGGCCGTATTTATGAACCGATCTTTACGAAACTTCTTGGGTACCTTTGTTATGGCCGTGGGACGAGAACGGTACCTTTGTTATCACCGTGGGATGAGAGCGAGTGTTTTGGGGTGTGGTCCGAAATTCAAGATAGCCACCAGCAGACATTTTGTACCAAAATTAGTGCAATCAGTCTTTTGTACAGAACTTCTGTATGAAAGTTCTGATTTGAATAAATTTTTGTTTGAATGTTTAGTAACATGGAATACATCACATATTGTAAGGGGTTTTATTTCGTGCAGAAATTATGCAAATTAGATGAACTTTGATTTATTGAGTGCTACTTACACAATGTGAGCACACATGTCAATACGGCTCAGGGTAGAGGCTGTATTTATGAACCGATCTTCACAAAACTTCTTGGGTACCTTTGTTATCACCTTGGGACGCGAATGAGTGTTTCTGTGTACGGTCCAAAATTCAAGATGGCTGCCAGTGGCCATTTTGTACCGAAATTAGGTCTAATCAGTTTTTTGTCACAAGTTCTATACAGCTCGTATTTATGAACTGATCTTCACAAAACTTCTTGGGTACCTTTGTTTTCACCTTGGGACAGGAACGAGTGTGTTTTGGGGTGCCTTTGTTATCACTGTGCTATGAGAACAAATATTTTGGGGTTCAATCAGACCCACTCTGGGACTCAAAGATTTTTTTCTAGTTTAGCATCTGACTGTCACCCACCTTTACAATACTTTATCTATACATTTGTTACAGGCAACGGTCAGTATTTATGTACAGACCGTTACAATACTTTATATGTACCTTTGTTATCAGGTCATTACCTAGATGTTTGTCATTGCTGTGTCACATACTATACATGTACGTGTCTTTGTCTTGACAAGTTGAGCTACAGTGTCATTGACACTTTCATTTTATCCGCAAGTGTCGCCCGCCTTTCGTTTTCGGTAAAGGTTTAAATATGGACTCAAACCGATGGAGAGAGCCACAGCGTGACATCGACAGTTGAACTTTCTTTTGTTTAAAAAGGGCAGGTTGTACAGTCATGTCTGAAGAGTGATGTAACATTTTTAACACATTCGGGAGAAGGTTATCGAGCAATTTACCGGTTGCCGGGGTTGGAAGGGTGCCCGCGGGTATTCCAGTCTTGTCTGTTGCGTCATTTTGTTGAATGCAACTTTTATACAGAAAAGAAACAGGTGAAAAGTAGAATGCGATGAAAAATAGACAGTAAGATTCGAAAGTACCCAGATTCTAGATCTCACTTTTCTTGGTACCATACTTATTCACAATTATTAATATTACTGGTTTTCGGGGGACGTCTCCTGTTGTCTTCAGCTCTTTTGTAAAAATACATAAACTAGCATGGCATAAATAGAGGATATGGAATGAGTGTTTTTCTCATATAATATTTATGAAACGAGTCTAAGAATTTTCCGTTTTGGCGAGCCCAAACGGAAAATTCGGACGAGTTTCATAAATATTATATGAGAAAAACACTTATTTCATATTCTATTTATCATATGACACACACACGCACAAATTACTTACTTTGTATGACTTGTTAACCCATCACCTAACTTGAGTTACAGACGGCACTTGGAAAAAACATCCTCGTACAACTAAAAATTTTCATTTTTTGCTTCCGAAACATAGGTTATGACCCCTCATTGGAACGAGCTCGTTCCAGTGAGGGGTCATAACCTATGTTTTGGGAGCAAAAAGTGAAAATATAAAAGAAAATGAATGGCGTTTTTCTTGTAGGTAAAAGATTAATACAATATAACCCACCCTAAATAGGACAGATAACGTAAATTCTCCCTACTGAAATTATGCAAATATTATCCAATTGTATTTTGTTTAGCCAATCAAATTGTCCATTTTTGAAATTGACCAATGAAAGCTCCCAACTCTAATTATGCAAATTATGAAAATGTTGCCCAGTTGTATTTTGTTCAGCCAATCAAATTGTCTAGTTTTGAAAATGACCAATGAAATAGACGGAAGATAAAAGAAAAGATTAATTGAAGATGAGAAAGATAATACAAAAACTTGTTATCTCAGTTTTACCCACCAAGCCAACAAATTAGTAAACCGCCTTGTGCCACCCCTTGAAACTGCCCTTCTATTTTCATTCTTTCTCCGTTCAGTTTCCCTGCCCGATGGTGGTTCATGAGCTCAGAGTTTGTAAGCATTTTGTGTGATTTTTTTAAAGATCATAAATGCCCGCAATATAGTAGTAGTAGTAGTAGTAGTAGTAGTAGTAGTTAGTAGTAGTAGTAGTGGTGTTGTTATTGTTTGGTTGTTAGTTGTTGTTATTGTTGTCTGTTGTTGTTTATTTGTCGTTGTTGTCGTGATCCTTGTCTCTACGACTGAATACAAACATCTATAAAGAGACAGAAATTATTTCTTTACTATAAATGTGGCATTCACGGGCGCCGAAAGCATTTCAGGGCAGGGTGGATCAGTCCCCAGAAAAGGGCATTTACTCGCACCAGCACCTCTGCCGCCATGACATGCCGAGGTATGCATGTCTCGAAAGCTGAAGGCCCGAGATGGGCAGTTTGGTGGAGGTGTCACTTCCCCCCCCCCCACACATCGGGAGGGGGCCATCTTCTCCCAAACTCCCTCAACTTCCCTGTTGAATTTTGAAAGCTCCCAGAACGGATTTTGGGGTGTGATGTACCTTTACTTAGAGAATAAATCATTGAAAGAAACATTGAGTGACGGACCTGGGAAGGGCAGGGTCTCTCTCTTCCCGTGTGTTCCGAAGGCAGTGTGGGCAGCTGCCCCCTGTGGCCCCGTGCTTCCGGCGTCCCTGGTGGCATTATTCCAGGCGAGAAATGAACTATGAGTATTCCAGGCGTAAAGGCATTATTGTTTTGACTCACAAATCAATTCATTTCATCGCCTCTCCACAAACGTGTAGTTTCTTTTATTATGTGAATTTATTACATAGCTTACTGTGAAAAAAATAAAATTAATCTTTGCTGGGAGAACAGTGAGTTATCCCGCATATAAAATAAGAGATTCACATGCCCGAATATACCGTTACTTTACGAATATGTGGTTTTTATTGAAGGTTACATTCCCAACATTTCAGAAGGATGAGTATAAAAAATGGGGCTAAAAATTAACGATTATTAAAAAAGAAACAGTTCCGCTGTTTTGAATAAAGGTGGAAAATTGAAAATTGTCTCGAAATATAGAACCAATATCCAACATGTGTGCCAAATGTCATGAGTGTTGGTCAGCGGAAAGTACCTCACAAGTTGGGGTGAACTGAACAAAAAACATAAAAAGGGGCTGACAATTTGAATATACCATTTTACCTTCGTAGAATGGTATAAGAATCAGATGAGAGCAGAAGTCGTTACCGTATCTGTCGTCTGTTTAGTTTTCTGGACTAACATCGCCATTCTTCCTTTATCACCTATAATAAAAATTAGTGATAAACCGATGTTCGGCAATCGCATCTGACATCGCCCGATTTTAAGCCATCGGTTGACCATCGGTAGAAGTGTTTGAACATCGGTTCATGCCGATGGTTACTTGGAACACCACTGGATCAAAATTGTTTGTATTTCAGTTGGATTAACAATCTCATACAAGCAGAATCAAACTTAATAAGTTGCCAAAATGATTGGCAGGATTCAAGATTGGAATAATCTCGTTGATTGGTCTCATCTTCCTCTTGATTGCTGCTCATGACACACATCCCACGTGTTATGTGCCGACTCAATGAAATGCGACATTAGCAGAAACAAGTTAACAGCGCAGCGTCTTCGTTCGAAAGACGCTGCGCTGTTAACTCGTTTCCAGTGATGTATTTTTATTTTAATACACACACTGACACACTCTTGTGGTCAACGAACCAATCAACTTGGCTTCATTGTAAAATTATTACCACTTTATAGGGCGTTCCCTAGAACATTAACAAAGTTTAACAGGATATTACAAGAACGTAACGCTCAACTTACAAAGTCACGTGATGTGTTGGGCCGTTAATGAGTTGAACTTTTCACCAACATCCCGACACGTCAAGTGACTTTTGTTCCTCGCTGTCGTACACTCGAAAATGGAATCAGTTTCCAGATATGGTTTCAACTAGTAAACAATGTGATTTTTATTTAAATTATTGAATATGTAAAAATGTCCAGCAAACTTAGTCCCATAAGAACAAGCAGCTGTATATAGTAAGTAAGTCTGCAGACATTTTAAGCCTTTATTCCTGATTTAAAAGCGGTGAATATCGGGTCTGCTTTTAAGTTTTCTAACTTCGTTGCCGATCACGTGATAATCATTTGACACACGTTTGTTTGAGAACAGACGATAATATCATCTGCCAAAATTGAAAACGTTAAAAATATCTCAATCAAGCGAATTGAATGAAGACCAATTGGCTATTTGTAGCTGCCATGTAAGGTACAGAGTCAAAACTTTTTGTCAGAATCGCAGTGGTAATAATAATAATAACATGACTTTGTCGGGCCTTGTGGTTTGTTAACGGCCCAACAGGTGTGAATAACAGCCCTTCAGCTTATCTAGGGCCCTCGACCTTTTATAAGCTGTCGGGCTGTTATACTTTAAAAATAATTCTATATCAATAATTTAAAATATTTATAAATATTTATAAATGTATTTAATGTTATTGATATTCAAGCTTGAAAATAAGCAGTCTGACATTTGCAGAATGAGGTCCCCAGAGGGTGAATTAGCTGATGCTATTCCATACAGTGGGCCGGTTTATCCTCTGGGTACCTCTTTCTGTTTATGTTTGAGACCTTGATTCACGTTGAGGTTCACGGAGGGCAAATTTAGTGATGCTACCCTGCTGTGCAGGGTAGCATCACTAAATTCACCCTCTGGGGACCCCATTTTTCAGATGATAGTCTGCTCATTTTCTGGCATGTCGATATTTTATTTTATAGATGTTGGGCAGATTCTTCAGCTTATAAAAGGGCCTTCGACTTCGTCTCGGGCCTTTTATAAGCTGTCGGACTGTTATTCACACCTGTTGGGCCGTTAATAAACCACAAAGCCCTCTAAAGTTATGTTATTGTTATATTAACCCGCTTCTGTGCAATCATAAACATACTACTCCTTTTGGTTGTTACTATCTGGCATCGGCATTCACAACCGGCAGATTGTGTGCTCTACTAATCGGCAAGGGGATGACGGTCGCAAATCCTTATAAGTTAATCACTAATAAAAATGTTATTTCACTTGACAGTAGATATATACAATTAGGAAATTAAACTTGAAAAAGAACCAGAAAAAAAACTAATTTGTTAATTGAGATTAGAATTTTCACCCATGCCATTATTTGATACACACTGAGATAATAACACAAACCTGCATTCCTAGTTACAATACGGTCGTCGTAGAAAGGTCAAAATCCACGCGTGGGTAATATTTCCACACATGCGTTAACAGTGAATCTCCGACATAAAACAATGGAATCACCCTCAAATTTCAATTACGATCCGGTGCTTCTATCAAATAAAACGGTTCATTCCCACTAGATCAATTCCCTTTAGACCAATTCCCACGAGGCCAATTCCCAAAAGACCAAATCCCCTTAGACCAACTGATGTGTTCTGCTTTAAAAATAATTCTATATCAATAATTTGATATATTTATAAATATTTATAAATGTATTTAATGGTATTGATATTCAATTCTGAAAATAAGCAGTCTGTCATTTGCAGAATGAGGTCAAAACTTTTGTCATTTTTGGGACCTCATTCTGCAAATGACAGACTGCTTATTTTCAGAATTGAATATCAATAACATTAAATAACATTTTACAAAAATGAGGTCCCCGGAGGGTGAATTAGCTGATGCTATCCCATACAGTGGACCAGTTTATCCTCTGGGTACCTCTTTCTGTTTATGTTTGAGACCTTGATTCAGGTTGAGGTTCACAGAGGGTAAATTTAGTGATGCTACCCTGCTGTGCAGGGTAGCATCACCAAATTCACCCTCCGGGGACCTCATTTTTGTAAAATGTTATTTAATGTTATTGATATTCAATTCTGAAAATAAGCAGTCTGTCATTTGCAGAATGAGGTCCCCGGAGGGTGAATTAGCTGATGCTATCCCATACAGTGGACCAGTTTATCCTCTGGGTACCCTTTTCTGTTTATGTTTGAGACCTTGATTCAGGTTGAGGTTTACAGAGCGTAAATTTAGTGATGCTAACCTGCTGTATTGTTTCTGTATGTTGCATTCACTGTTTAATAATTATATTTGTTTCTTTCCTTTATTGTAAATCATATTGTTTGCAACTGCAGTGTTTTCATTGATAAAATATTGTTTAAACTAAATGTGAAAAAAATTATGAAAAGAAATTATCGTCTGTAAGAAAATACAGAAGAAGACTGCAAAATTGTTCTCAATTTGTTGAGATATACCAACCGAAGTTTCGTTTGAAATGATGTTGTTCTCTTTAATCAGGGTTTGTAGTTGTTTGCTATTTTTGTGTCTGATTTTGGATATCAGGAATAAAAAAAACGGGGCAGATAGAAAGACTCTATTTCCTCGAGTGACGTATCCAATCATTGCAGCCTTAGCATTTGTTTTATTCTATGTATTTTTCAGAAAGCGGAGCATCGTTGCAAAGTTGACAGCCATTTAAAAAAAAAATCAGTGCAACTCTCTTCTGTGTGTACTGAAATAAAAATGTTAACACTAAGAAGACTAAAGTCAGGAATATTCGCCAATACGTTGTGCAGAATAAACCTGCAAAATTGTTCTCAAATTGTTGAGATATACCAACCGAATTTTCATTTGAAAAGATGTTGTTCTCTTTAATCGGGGTTTGGTAGTTGTTCGCTATTTTTGTGTCTCTGCATTACAAAGAGACTATCTGATTCTTGTGGATACAGTGGCGGCGCTACGGGGAGGGGGGGCATGGGGGAGGGGGCATTTGCCCCCCCCCCCCCTCCCCCAAACGAAGGCTTTGCCCCCCAGTTGGCCCCAACCATCTCGCATGCATTTCCATCCACCCTCACACACAAACACATTCAGTCACTCTCTCACACACACACACACCCCTCTCTTTTTTATTCCCAATAATTTCCCATACACACTTAGCCCAAAGCCTCAGGCTAGTTGATGAACACATCCAGGCAGTAGAGATTTAAAGACTCGGATGCAGATACTTATAAGTTATAATTAAGTTATGAGCCAACAAAGGCATGTCTATCCATATCCCTTGTCTAAAAAAATTCATGGATTTCGCATTATGACAGACGGGCATTATGAGTCTCTCTCTCTCTCTCTCTCTCTCTCTCTCTCTCTCTCTCTCTCACGCACAGACCCACCAGACGCGGATCCAGGATTTTTTGAAAGGAGGACCGCTAATTACCATTACATTTAGTCGAAACTTGGACCCAAAGTCCGTAATATAATTTTTTGGTTTGGTACGTCCACAAGACGTAACAAACCAAAAAATTATATTACGGACTTTGGGTCCAAGTTTCGACTACCTCATAATAAAGTAATGATATGATCCTTTACGTATTTGCCCCCCTTCGTTGGAGTCTGCCCCCCTAGTTGCCCCCCCCCCCCCCCCCCCCCCCACAAAAAAATTTCTGGTGCCGCCACTGTGTGGATACCAGGAACAAAAAAAATGGGGCAGATAGAAAGACTATATTCCCTCGCGTGACGTATCCTCTCATTGCAGCCTTAGCATTTGTTTTATTGTATGTATTTTTCAGAAAGCGGAGCATCGTTGCAAAGTTGACAGCCATTTAAAAAAAAATCAGTGCAAGTCTCTTCTGTCTGTACTAAAATAAAAATGTTAAAACTAAGAAGAATAAGGTTGAGAATATTCGCCACCGACGCTGTGCAGCACTTGCTAAGACTAGAGGGTGGTCTGATTTTTGTACAAAGAGAATATGTTTAACCTGAACAGCTGTTTAAGCCAAGAGTCGGCTACCTGAATAGCTGTTATTTTCGAGTACAAAATGGGGAATCATGCGAAGTGTTGTTTGGTGCTCAAGAGCTTCAGTCTTAGTTTAAAATGTAAAAAATGCTTAAAACGTCGGATTAAATCGACAACAAGAATGAAATTGCTCAAAAAATACGATTATATTTATTTATCTTTGGGATGATTTTTTGTCGTGTAAAAAGGTGAAGTTCGGTAAATGTGTATAATGAACAAATCGTTATGACAGTAAAGATATGTGGTTTGTCACATACAATCTCGTCGATAAAGATCGGTTTTCCTAAACAAACTCGTCACCTTTTGCAGCTTGTTTGACCTCGTGAGCCCAACAACAAAGTTGAAACAGTTTTTGACTGAATGTCGGGTGATTATGGGGAGAGTGTGGGAGGAATAACCCGGCTGCGGACTGGGTAGTTGTAGGCCTCCCCTTGACAAATCAGCAGAAGTCCAAAGAATTATTAATTATTATTAATATTATTATTATTATTATTATTATTATTATTATTATTATTATTATTATTATTATTATATTATTATCATTATTATTATTATTATTATTATTATTAAACAAGATGTATGCTCTCACTTTGCTGAAATTATATTCTTGCAGACAAAATTAAACAAGACTTTAGTATTGAACAGGTTAATATTAAAGTATTTTAACCCTTTAACCAGCATGAAAAGCAGACGACACTTGCAAACAAATTTCTTGAATAACTCATTTTTTTTCATTTTTTGTCTCAAAAACATAGGTTATGACCCCTCGTTGGAACGGGCTCGACGAGCTCGTTCCGACGAGGGGTCATAACCTACGTTTTTGAGACAAAAAATGAAAAAATAATGAAAAGTGATTGGCGATTTTTGAGAATAACGATGGCCGGTTTTGGCCCTTACGTTAGGTAAAGGGTTAAATCTTACCGGTGTGTTTTATTCAATGCACAGGGGGGACAAGCTAGTGTTTTCTACCATCAAGATAACCTTTTTATCGCCTTGCAAAATCTCAAGATTTATAATAAGCACAAATAAATCTTGTTTGTCATATTTTGCGTCCAGCTGAATTGAATCACATACATCTTCTATTTATAGAATCACACACATGTTCTATTTATAGAATCACACAATCTTCATAGAATCACACAATCTTCTATTTATAGAATCACAACATATTCTATTTATAGAATCACAACATCTTCTATTTATAGAATCACACAATCTTCTATTTATAGAATCACACAATCTTCTATTTATAGAATCACAACATATTCTATTTATAGAATCACAACATCTTCTATTTATAGAATCACACAATCGCCTATTTATAGAATCACAACATCTTCTATTTATAGAATCACAACATCTTCTATTTATAGAATCACAACATCTTCTATTTATAGAATCATACACATCTTCTATTTATAGAATCACAGCATGTTCTATTTATAGAATCACACACATCTTCTATTTATAGAATCACAACATGTTCTATTTATAGAATCACACACATCTTCTATTTATAGAATCACACACATCTTCTATTTTGCCAAAACGCTTCACTAAAAACTTTTGTAATTTTATTTTTCGGAATTGTATTTTCTCTCTTAACCCTTTACCTAATGTAAAGGCCAAAACCGGCAAGCGCTATTCTCAAAAATCGCCTATTAATTTTCATTACTTTTTTCATTTTTTGTCTCAAAAACCTAGGTTATGACCCCTCATTGGAACGAGCTCGTCGAGCTCGTTCCAATGAGGGGTCATAACCTCTGTTTTTAAGACAAAAAATGAAAAAAATTAGTTATTCAAGAATTTTTTTGTAAGTGTCGTCTGCTTTTCATGTTAGGTAAAGGTTAATAAAAGTGGCAAAAATGAATCATTGGTATTTTAAAACATGGGACCAGTTACGGGTTGTAAATTGCTATCCATCCATGATTCATCTCGTAATGAAAATCGACTTTTGATAAAGTTATCTACCTTGAAATTATTTGACGAGCGAGGAAGGTCTAATTCAGAAGCAAGTAATTGTTGAGAAAAGACCTATGACATCAGTAGAAAATAAAGCAATGTTCCCTTTTGTTACATTTAAAAACCGAAAACAATAGACAACTCCCACAACTGTCTGTTGTTTTCGTTTACTAAAAGTAACAAGAGGAAACTTGTTTTTTATGGCAAGTTAATCGCAAGCAACTAAGTAACAGTCCACTTTGGCTCTTGTTGAGCGAATGTGTTTTCTCAGTAATTTGCAGGGTTTTATTCTTCCCTAGAATATAATTAGCAAATGTTACCTCCAAGACTTTTATATCAAAGGATAGGGCAGTGTCTGTATTATATGTCACGACGTGCACACTGTTATTATTATTATTTATTGGTGTTTAAGGTCACATATTTCTGCACAATAGCTAATCATGACCGCGGCAGTTTTACGGGTGGAGGAAGGCGGAGTACCCGGAGAGAACCACCGAGCTACGGCGAGCAACTGTCAGCTCCCCAACATACGAACTCCACACAAGCAGAGTTAGCATTGGTTGAAGACAGGCGCACCATCGACGTGCAGTACGCCTTAGTACACAACGTCACCGTGCCCCCACGTAGGCAATGGGGGTGAAGTGTCTTGCCCAATGACACAACGCGGTTGCCGCAGGTGGGATTCGAACCGAGGACCTCTCGGCTTGCAGCCTGCACCTCTACCTACTGATTTCTTGAGTTGAATTTCCAAAGGATTTTCATCAAGTCAAGTCATGGTCTGCTTTAAAAAAAAATTTTTTTTAAAAATACTCAGCGAGTTAAGAGTTAAAACATTAATAATAATTTGTATCGTCTATTTATTATCAAAAATAAAAACTACCATTCAGGAAAAAATATTTCTAAAGTCTTTATAGAGTGAGCTCCTGGTGTACTTTAAGGGCAGTGGGCGGGACTAATGCCAACTTATCCCGATTTGTTGAATATTAACCCTTTACCCAACGAATCGCTCGCATCCTTCCGCGTAATATGCAAATTCCGCAGTTGAAAAAGTATTATTTTTCAAGAAATTTCAACAAAACCATATCATGTGACCCCTCGTTGGAACGAGCTCGTCGAGCTCGTTCCAACGAGGGGTCACATGATATGGTTTTGTTGAAATTTCTTGAAAAATTTTAAAAAAATGATATTTAAAATAATAAATTTTCATATCGTCTGCGTTGGGTAAAGGGTTAAACTCTGAAGGCCGCTTACCCGGGATAGGATCACGAAACGTCATAATTTCATCCAGTAGTTTGACTCTTCGGTGAATGCGTGGTGCAATCAATTAATATTTTCAACGTGCAGCCCGAAGGTTGCACCTTGAAAATATTAAATGGTCTACACCCAGGTAATCAATATGGACTCGCCCAATTGTTCTCATTCAACTGACTTGGAAGCCACCATCTTACACCATCAGGGTTCAAAGGGTTTAATGGGAAATACATTGGTCTTGATCTTTTAAAAACGATGACATGCAGCAAACTGAATCATCAGTATTTATTTATTTATTTATTTATTTATTTATTTATTTATTTATTTATTGGCGTTTATCGGCACTTTCAGCAGCCAGGGTCCCCTTGTGTCGCACAGTTTTACGGGTGAAGGAAGCGGGGAAGTACTTGGAGAGAACAAGCGAGCAACGGCGAGCAACTGTCTGGCTTTCCAGCATCCTAACTCCACGCAAGCAGGGTTAGCATCGGTTGAAAACAACTGCACCATCGGCATGCAGTACGCCTTAGTACTCAGCGCCACCGTGCCCCTACACGGGATGGAGCGCCTTGACCATGACGACACCGCAGTTACCACTGGAGGAAGTCTACCAGTAGACATTTCGGTTTGAAGTCCAATGCCGTAACCACTGAGCCGCCGCGCACCCTGAAACATCAGAACAGAATAGTTCCTTCGTCATCAAGTTTACGACACTTATAAAATTCCTCCCTTACTACCCCACTAATATTGTCATCTAAGAATTGGAGAAGAAGTGAATAAACTGCACACAATCATAGGATTAAATTTAGCAACTGCACTTGGCAGTACAGTAAGTGGGGCGACAATCTTCAGAGTTTTAGAAGGACTTTCAAGGAAAATAGTTCATGTTGATAGCTTTTAGGATAAGAAATAATTCTTCCCGTCTGACGTTTGGGTGCACATTTCTAAATTATTTTGTCATATTTCACTATAACAAAGAAAGAATATATTTTTACAAACCCCGGATAATATTAGTTATCCTTGTGTTTTCCAGGGTGTATGGGAATTTACACCGGTTTGGGAACTCATACACCCTTCGGCTTTGCCGAAGGGTGTATGAGTTCCCAAACCGGTGTAAATCCCCATACACCCTGGAAAACACAAGGATAACAGATTTATTTCCAAGAATTTTGGTGTAGTTAATACTTTAACCAAGATTGTGGAAAAAAACTGACAAAAAATTTGTACTTTGTAAGTTTCTTAATAAATAAAACCAGACATATATGGATGTCATTGGAACTGGCTCAATGAGCCAGTTCCAATGACATCCATATCTGTAATATTTTATTGCACATAAATATTAAATTTCCTGTATTTCTATTTTTGTTCTAACATAACTGGGCAGAAGGTATGAATTAATAATTAAAAATGGGTACTGTTTTTTTTAGCCATATAGACTGCTATTGTATATTCTTGTTTTTACACCGTGGTTAACCACGGTGTAAAAAAGCCACTGTGGATTGCAAGTTACACCGTACTTCTCAGCCAATCAAAATGCAGTATTTTGTTTCATTTGGAAATAAGAATGTATACTGATTATCACTTCCTATACGTCACTAAATAAGTAAATGGCTATAAATAGTACGGTGTTCGTCTTCAGACAAATCCCTGATCTCAAAATAGGGGTGTAAAGACAACACAGATCCGTGACCATTTCGACCTGGCATTTGTTTGAAAGCATTTTTCAACACTTCATGTTATTTAAAAGAAAATAAGCATGACTGTATTGAATTGCATTTATTTCATTCACCATCTTCCGATGGTTTAAAGACTTTTACATTATTGCTTTAAAAAGTCATTTGTCACACATGTGTGGAGTCCAGGCATTAGGCACTCCAGTCAGCTACGCACAGAGGGTGTAATGAAATAACACTATGAACCTCTTCCCAAGGTAAGTGTCAAAACCGCCTAACACTGCTTAATAAAATTGCAGTTCGGGTTTTTTATTTGTTTATTTTTTGTTTTCCACTCGCTGCTCCCAAAAAGCGGCACATGATCCCTCATTGGAGAGAGCGCATCGTGCTCGCTCCATCCAGGGGACATAGGCCACGATCCGGTGGCGAGGGGCGATAATTTTCAATTCTACGAGCACCTTGCTACAGTGGACCTCAACCGTTCGGTTAGGTAGAGGCTGTACCTCCAACATGTTTAGAGGGCAGATACCACGATGGCCGCCATTTGTTTTTTTTAAAGAAAAATATATTTACAACCCCTTACCCAACGTAACTGCCAAAACCCGCAAGAGCCATTCACATTTATTTATTTATTTATTAAGGTTTATCGACACTTTAACAGTCAGGGTTATATTGTGTTGGTGACAGTGTTTCGGGTGGAGGAAGTCCGGAGAGAATCACCGAGCAACGATGAGCAGCTGCCAGCTCCCCAACATCGTAATTCCGCACTGCAGCACAGGCAGGGTTAGATTGTTTGAAGACACGCGCACCATCGACGTGCAGTGCGCCTTAGTACACGGCGTCATCGTGCCCCCATGTGGACAATCGGGGTTAAGTGCCTTGCTCAAGGACACAACGCGGGAGTCCGAATTGGTCGCTCAGACGGTCACCCATCCAACGACTAACCGGGCTCGACGTTGCTTAACGTTCGGTGATCTGACGAGAACCGGTTAACGCAGCTCCACCGCCGGGGGCGCCACTCACAAAAATCATCATTCAATTTTCATTATTTTTTAATTTTTTATTTGAAAAACATAGCTTATGGCCTTTAAATTGGAACGAGCTCATTCAAATAAGGGATGATACGCTATTTTTTTCAGACAAAAAATTAAAAAAGAAGATGCTGTTCAGGAATTTTGTTTGCAAATGTCGTTTACCTTTCGCATTAGGCAAAGGGTTAACTATAATGACTATTTAAAACCCTTTGAACCCTTGTGGTATCTTCCATATCAGTTGAATGACAGCACAGGGGAGAGTCCATATTCATTATTTGGGGGTAGACCAATTAATATTTTCAACGTGCAGCCTTCGGGCTGCACGTTGGAAATATTGATTGGTCTACACCACACCTTCTCTCAAAAGTCAACCTACTTAATGAAATTATGAAGTATCATGTTACTGGGCCGGAAAAGCGGCCTCTGTTGTTCAAAGGGTTTTAAGGACTTTTGTGACTTTTGTTGAACCATCATATCCCTGGCACCCCGAGTGGTTTCGCTTTATGCCCTTCTCATGGCATGAAATGAACGAATCTATTTTTTATTAGTAGGGGTGTCAGTGACCAATTAAATTATTACTGTTTCGTTGTCTCTTGTTGCGTGTACGACTAAGATTTTCTCTAACACTTTGAACCACAAAGGCCACTGTTTCGGTACAGGAACATGATACTGGGCCAGAAAAAGGGAACCAGTGGTTAAAGGGTTAAAACCACCTACATTGGTGAAGTTTGGTATCATTTGATATATTCACCAGTCGGTAGGATTCTATATAATGAGAAACATACTGTTCATCAGCGTCCACGGAAATCTCAGAAAAACTTGAACAGAGAGGTCAGTCTTCGTCGATATGAATGTCCTCAGTTTATGACAATGTGTCGGATTTTCATCCCCCAAAAGATTGAAAATGGATTTGTCAAGTGATACTCAACCAATCTACAATTAATTCTATCCAAAATAAACACTTAGATGTGAGTCTTCCATGGAAGACGTATGTCGCCTGGCGTTTCAGACAGAATTCTAAGTGGAAAAGGGGCATAACTCTGGAAAAAATACAGCGGATCAAAAAATAAAATAGGAGGTGCACAATGCCATTATGTGATAAAGAATCACTGAAAGTTTCATCAAAATCCATTCATGGGTTAAAGAGGAGTGGCGGATAAGAGAAAGTGTGACGCGGACGACGACGCAGGACGACAAGAGTAATCCCTATATGTCGCTCCCCACTTCGTGGGGCGGCGACACAATAAAGCCCGTGGAAGCCATAATTTTCTATTCCCCAGTAGAAGATAGACGTTTTGTTTGTCACGTGACAATAAGAGATTGATTGAAGGAATGATTGAGATGTGTTCTTTCTGTGATAATCTGGGACACCCGTCGGGGTACCCTGCTAAAGAGATATGTAAATATAGAATAAACGTAAAGTGTTTTTAAGAAAAAAAAAATATCCTACGAGTAGGATTAAGAATGAAACCGTCGAGCCTCTGGCGAGTCGGTTTCATTCTTAATCCTAAAAATAGAATATTTCTTTACTTGAAAACACTTTTGTTTATCCCATAAATCATTTACAGGACAGTCACGGCGAAATCACGCTGTTACTCGCAACAACACACTGCGAGAAGTGAGGAGCACATTGGTCCAACTCGATCGACAAGCAAAACTACAAAAAATAAACAAGGCGCAGTGATACATTTCTGTCTAAAAATAATTTCCCTACAAACTTGAGCTAAAGTTACAAAAATACTTTATTAAATGAACAATGTTTATCTTTCTTATTTTCGTTGTTTATTGTTGTTTTTTTCTCGTCGATTCAACTTGAGTTTTATAAACAAAACAGACGACACGTGCATTTGTTTATTTACACTTTCCTTATGTGGGAAATGAAACATCCCTCATCATGCCCCCGCCTTTCACACTCGAACTTGTATGCTTTTCAACCCTTGGTTTCGATTGATTTACGTTGTGTTTTCTTTGTTAATTGTTGTTCGTTTTATTGTTAGACAGAGTTGAAATGTGTCATATATTCTAAAACTAAACATTTCAGCGACGGTCAACGTTTGATAAACGGTTCATTCTCCCACAAACGTAAATAGGTTATGACAACACGAATGCTGTAGAGGTCAGAGGTCAACAAGTCCGTCTCCACTATAGGAATGAACTTTTTCAGTGGTAAACCTACGAGGAAAATTTATCACCATACTGAGTAAATAAAGCAAACATTTATCCAAGACTTTGGGGATAAATATAGAATATACCCAAAGTAGCTTGGTGTACGAAATGTTCACCACCAGTGGTGAACATTTCGTACACCAAGCTACTTTGGGTATATTTTATTTATACCATAATCGTCAGATTATTAAGAGCCGCTAATATTTTTTCTCTATTTTTCTGAGCAGCAGCGTTAATCAATACGTTCGAATTTGTTTTTGTTTACATGAGCATCGATGGACAGTACTTCCGCTGTCAATTTTATCACCGAAACGAAATAGAAAAAGAAACAGGGCCTTTTCATTTTAATAACATAATAACATACTATTTCGAGTTATGGGTGCTTTATTAACACGAGACAATTCATGTTTGTTGTGTTTTGGTGTTTTATTGGATAAACTCATTTAAAAACGTAATAAATAATTGCCCCCTTTCATTTCACTCTTCGTGAGGCGACATGCGATAAAGTTCGCATTTAGGTCGACGTCACCAAAGGTCAACTTGGTGTAGTTACTGAAATACCATTGCTGGCGTGTTCACCGCGGTTGGTGTATAAAGCTAAAATTTATGTCTTAAGCTTCTCATATATTGTAGAAAATTAATCATGGTATAAAACATTGTATTGCCGTTCCTATATGCACCCCCCCCCCCCTCCCACTGATTCCAGATCTAATTGATGCCATGCTGTAAAACTTGGGCATTTCAGATATTTAAGATGGCGGCCACGATGACCACTAAAAATAAATACATTTCCTATCACATTGATATTCTTATTGGGCCGCATTTTGAACGGAACATGCACTTATTTCAAAACATAGGACACCTTTCTGTGAATCCCATATTATTTTTCTCCAGAAATAACTGTCATTTAGTTGGCAAAATACCGCATAAACAGCCCAAGTTAGTTGATTCTTGGTTCGTCACAAAAACGGAGAAAACAATTTTCTGATTAACCTTTCTAAAAAAACGTTTTTCGCTGCTTCCGTACTCGGCTGATGTACCACTGTCAAACTTATTGTTGTCGGGATATCTGTCCACTTGCAAACCGCTCTACCGAGGATTCCACTGGGCCCAGTATATTATAATAAAAATCCCGCTTATGATCTCGGAGATAACAATATCCACCTTCTTTTGACATAACTTGGGAGTAAGAAAAAACATTCGCCAACTATAAATATCTTTTGAAGAGAAAGATGAGGAGAAATAGAGAATTCGTTAATGTTCGTTACATGTTTTATTTTTCAAAAAGTACGTCTACCCCACCCTTTTAGTCATTTATTTTGACAATCATTGGATATCAAAGCTAGAATAAAGTCGTACCTATAGAAAAACTGCCACACTAAAAAATCAGTTGGGTTAAAAATCAACCCAAATTAACGGTGTTGATAAGAACCCACTTGATTTGTGTTGTTTTTTAACCCAGCTGATTTTAGAGTGTACCTTACTGGCAGATCGTCTCCTGAGTTCCAATGTGTTCTATGAACACATTGGAACTCAGGGGACGAGACGTTTGAGTTAAGTAATAACACTTCGAGTACACAACAACCACAGTGTGGTGCCGATAAAACTTGATTGCAAATGATTGATATCATCTGTAGTATAAGCAGAATATATTTATCAAGAAATCAAATCACAGATCGTCTTCATCGTCATATTCTTGGCATATTCGACGCCAGTTGATTTTGCCACTCGGAAATGACCTCTTTACAGTTGCACAATAACGTGCATGCCGGTTTTGCAGCCACATTGCTAAAATGTATAAAGTCTGTATGCACAGAATCGTGCCGAGTCACCCGAGAACCGCGAGAAATCAGCGGCCGGCCAAAGTGTTATTATTATTATCACAGTCATATTTTAAGCCAAGAAACACTTGGTTAGGTGCTTCATCCCAAAATATTGGTTTCGCATTTGGAGGGTGACTTAGTGGCCTTACACACCACAGTATTGTTTGGAAATGTACCCGTTTCGCGTGTTGTGCAAATGATTCATGTGTCGGCGAGAGGCTTACTACTTCCGGGGCTTTTGTTTGTGCATTGGTCGTTTCGTTTGACAAGCCCTTGATTCTGACATGGGACATATCAGCTGATTGATAGCCATAGCATCTGATTACAAGTGCAGTGGCTTATGCACACACGCATTCATATCTGTGTCCTTTTTCCTAATCTCAAGAGGAACATCGTCCATAATGTCTGAGCACAAAAGTACTTCGATACCATACACCAGGCAATATTGTCACAGAACATATAACCTTTCCTCCATGGATTTATATGATTTTATATTACAATCAACATGTATTTTGTCTGTATTAACTCTGCAACTGCCGTGTATCCGACCCCCTGATACAGATGTTTGTATCAGGGGGTCGGATATAAGCACGTTCCTTTCGCGTGAGTTCAATTTTTTTCTTTTTGTTCATACGTACGAATAAATAGTTCGTTATATATTCGTCTTCATTCTTGACTTATCCCCAATATATTGTAAGATAAAATGATTATTACCATTATGTGGATGTACAAAATATGTATCCGAGTCTCGCTCCGGGTTCTAAGGGTAGATCACGACTCGTCTTCGACTCGTCGTGATCTGCCCTTAGAACCCAGAGCTCGACTCGGATACATATTTTGTACATCCACATAATGGTAATAATCTCTATTTCTCAGAGAAATTCTCATAATAATACCAGATTTTGTGCAAGCCGAGAAGTTCTCATTCCCTGTAGGTTAGTCTGAAGGGGATGGGGGGGGGGGGTGGGCGGGTGGGCGGGTTCTATATCCCGACAGCTCGAAGACTGACAGAGGTGTATCAAACAAATACGGAATCAACTAAAAAAAAAGTTCACTTTGAAACGTTAATCAGAAGTATTTTTGTATGTTTTAGTAGGGAAACAAGAGTTCGCTAACTTGGACTACTTACGTTGAATCCTCCCAAATTTGGTGGTATTTTTCCGACTATATGACAGCGTTTTTGTAGTTTCGAGACAAAAATGTATGGGACCCGTAGAGAGGTGCCCTGTGTATAGAAATAAGTACAAGTTCCGGAAAATAACATGATGTCTGAAATAATATCAACGTAATAAAACAAACACGTATTTCGGGTGGACATTCTGGCCGTAATCGTGAGTATCTGGAAATGCCCAAGGTGTACAAAGTTGCAATGGTTGTATTGGGAAAGGTTCATGTAAGAACTTTAGCAGGGTACCCCTCGTGGTGCCCGGATTATCTAGGCTTAATTGCCTTTTGGGATTGCGCGCAACTGCCATATCGAATGGCATCCAAAGCACGGCAGTTTCTCTTGGTTACTCAAAGCAAACACATGCAATGTTTCTGCCAATGGACCTCCGGGTTACCCGGAGGTCCATTGGCTGAAACATTGCTTGTGCACAGGCCATATGTACAGAATTTGATAGCTTTACTTGGACCATAACGCGTATATTAACGCGCATATCAACGTGCTATTTGTGCGCATTTCATGACAGGACTTCTAGTTTTAACTATATGGGACATAGAACATTCTAGAACTTAGGCTACGATTAATCGAAGGATTAAAAACGACCGGTGACTACGAGGTGTCGGGAAAAGGAAAACCTTCGAGAACTGTTTATTTTTTAGCATTGCTCATAAGGACCTTAACCAGTCCTTCATCAATCCCTTTTGTATATTTATTTATTTATTTATTTATTTATTTATTTATTTATTTATTTATTTATTTATTTATTTATTTATTGGGGTTTAACGACACTTTCGACAGCCAGGGTCACCTCGTGTCAGACAGTTTTACGGGTAGAGTAAGCCGGAGTACCCGGAGAGAACCACCGAGCAACGGCGAATAAATGTCAGACTTCCCAACGTACAAACTCCATACAAGCAGGGTTTGCATTGGTTGAAGACAGGTGCACCATCGACGCCACTTTGCCCCTACGTGGGCAATCGGGATTAAGTGCCTTGCCCTAGGACACAACGCGGTTGCCGCATGTGGGATTCGAACCGAGAACCCCTCGTCTTGTCGCCTGCATCTCTACCTACTGAGTCACCGCGTTCCTTATTTTGGACAGAAATACGCTAGAGATCCATTTTCAATCATACAGAGGATGACAAACCGGCACAATATCATAAACTGGGGACATGTATATCGGCAAATAATGATCTCCCAAAATAGGTTTTATTTTAGTTTTTTAGATTACCTGGACAGCTGATGACCGGTATTTTTTACAATTTACATTGTACATAATACTACTGATTGGTGAATTCTGCATCTAATGATACCAAACTTCACCATTGTAGATGGTCTCAAACAGTCAATATACCTGAAAACCTATTTTTATTCTGAAAAATTGGCGACCACCTTGAAATTTTCCCTCTAAAAGTGTGCTCGTCCCAAATTGGAGGAACAGTCATTTTTCTTTTCTTTTAAATGCCTTAAAGTCACCCAATGAGATACCTCCTCCAAATAGATGAAGTTTGATGACGTGAAAGTTGTTATGATGTGACTGCAGTCACAGCATAGCAGCTTTCACTTCACCAAACGTCATAGTTTTTGCCTGGTACGAGAACTAATATTACTGTATCAACTTTTGAATCTCAGAACTTGTTTTTGTATAATATTAACCAAAATATGTCCACATCGTCAACATATTCATTTCACAGAGAGGAAGGTATATTCTTTAACCCTTTGAATCCTGAAGGTATATTCCATGCTAGTTCAGAGCCATCAACTGGAAATGCTGTGTTCGGACACCTCGAGAACTTTCCCCAACCGGGGATCGATCCCGGGACCTATTGCATGAGAGACCAGCGCACTTATCCACTCGGCCTACCATACAAATTCGCTGAGCAACTATCTACTTTATGAAGTCTAGTCATTTCAGGACCCTGGACCGGAAATTCGGTCTTTCGAGATTAATCAAAGGACTGCGAGGTGTCGGGAAATTTAAAGTTTCGAGAATTGTTTATTTTTTAGCATTGATTATTTATAGTAACATCCACCGCCCCCTCCCTCCTATGGATGCGGTAGAAACGCCTTTCTACATGTAACCAATGAACGTTCCAACAACCCACTTGTATAGCGATCAGAGCGACAAACGTATGAACTTGAGGTTGTTCTATAATTTCAACGAGCGATCTTTCCTATTTTTAGATCGGTTCAAAGAAATTATTACAGGGACTTGCTGTTTGAGATTGTTCCCGTGAGGTTTCATCAGCTCGTTTGAAAATAAAACTAAAACTTGGGGAAAAGTGTTAGGCTAGTTTATAACTGATTGGTTTGGTAATGTACTATAAAATTGCGCTATAAGGAGCGCGGTGGCTTAGTGATTACGGAACTGGGCTTCCAACCGAAAGGTCCACGGTTCGAACCCCGCCGGGGGTAACTGCGTTGTGTCCTTGGGCAAAGTACTTCATCCCGACTGTCCATATGGGCACACGGTGCACTAAGACGTACAGCACGTCGATGGTGCACTTGCCTTCAATCAGTGCTAACCCTACTTGTTTTGAGTAAGTACTTTGGGGAGTCTGGCAGTTGCTCGCCATTGCTCGGTGGTTCGGCTTCCTCCATCTGTTAAACTGTCTGACACGAGGCGACCTTGGCTGTCGAAAGTGTCGTTAAACCCCCCAATAAATAAATAGCTCTATACATCATGTGATCGCAAAAGCAGAGGATTTCGATCCGATTGCGACTGGATCGTCATCCAATCATACTGCCCTGTTTGCTCACCATAACACTATGGAATATTACCCGTCGAAACAGAAATACGAGGGACATTGAATCTGAGAATCTGCAATTTTTGTTTACTTTATGTTGATGCCGTCTTGATTTCGTAGTTTTTTTTTTATTTACGAAATCGCGAGACTCTGGTGTCACAGTGGCGCGATGTGATCGTGAAAAAGGCAGCTTTTGTGATCACAATTCAATAATTTACCTTTGACACATATTTACTTCTGTACGATTGAGTAGCGTTCCCAACAAAGGTAATTTTCATTACTTTATTTAATTTTTTGATGGTTTACAGTCCATCGTTTGCTGATAATAGCTTTCAGCGGGACGACAGTTGATCAATAGTCAATCCATTCCCCAAGGACGTGTGAGCTATATTGTGCACAGCTGTTCTGACAATCAATCTGTCCCATAGAAATGTTTTCATTCATTATAAAACACGAATGCATCAATGATTTACATGTACTAATTGGTATTTTTTAATGATCGCAGCTTCCATGAACCACTCTTCATTCAAGAAAAAATTCTCAATGGCTAAACAGAATCGGCAAAGGGCAGATAAATCTAGATATAATAGAATATTGTTTGAATTGGATTTTCTGAGGGTTTCGTTTCCAAACAGCATCCAAACCATTCAGCAGTTTGTATCGTAAATATTATCCCAGTCAAACTGTACAAAGGAAGGACATTTAATGTTGAAAAAAATGTCCATAATATTCCATTAGTTGAGTAAACACGACAATGTATCCCATGAAAGAGAACAAAAGGAAAAAAGTAGGCGATTTCATAAATTGTGAAAATATATTTATTACAGTTCTGTGCTGCATTGATTGTCCTCAATTTAAGGACCTTTACACACCGGATGCGATCCGAATGTTTGTACGCGATACGGTAGTGTGACTTCAACGTTTTATTTCTCTGTTTCGAATTTTACTATGTCCTTATACTTCTTATTAAAGCCTTGCTGTCGCACAAAGATTACAACTAACTAAACTCGTCTAACTACTAATATGAAATCTACAACCGCTTAACCCTCTGAATAGGAGTGGCTCTTTTCCAGTCAGGAACAGGATACGTCATTACGTCATTATTTTGGATGGCTGTTCAGTAAATGTATGGGGTAGACCAATCAATATTTTTAACGTGCAGCCCTGAGGCTGCACGTTGAAAATATTGATTGGTCTCTCCACATAATGAATATTGACTCTTCTAATTGCTTCTAGTGAACTGGTATGGAAGATACCACTAGAGTTTAAGGGTTAATACAATTTTGACACAACGTGAAAATTATATTTAACGATTTTATCGTTTAATCAACACACTGGTCTAACAAGTAATTAAAAAAAGGTTACAAGTAAACTGACCCCACTTTTCATATGAAACATATAATCACTGGATATAAGGAGTAGTCTAACAAAATTTTGGGAAAAGTTACAAAGTAAACTGACCCAACTTTTCACATGAAACATATAATCACTGGAGGGGGCGCGGTGACTCAGTTGGTAGAGGTGCAGGCTGCAGGCCGAGAGGTCCTCGGTTCGAATCCCACCTGCGGCAACCGCTTTGTGTCCTTGGGCATGGCACTTCACCCCCATTGCCCACGTGGGGGCACAGTGACGCTGTGTACTAAGGCGTACTGCACGTCGATGGTGCACCTGTCTCCAACCAATGCTAACCCTGCTTGTGTGGTGTTGGTATGTTGGAGAGCTGACAGTAGTTGTTCGCCGTTGCTCGGTGGTTCTCTCCGGATACTCCGGCTTCCTCCACCCGTAAAACTGTCACGGTCATGGTTAGCCATTGTGCAGAAATGTGTGACCTTGAGCACCAATAAATAAATAAATAAATAAATAAATAAATAAATAAATAATATAATCACTGGATATAAGGAGTAGTCTAACAAAACTTTGGGAAAAGTTTTGAAACTTTCGCCAGTGCCCAAAGTATATACAGAGGATATGGAATGAGTGTTTTTCTCATATAATATTTATGAAATGAGTCTAAGAATTTTCCGTTTTGGCGAGCCTCTGGCGAACCCAAACGGAAAATTCGGACGAGTTTCATAAATATTATATGAGAAAAACACTCATTTCATATTCTATTTATCATATGACACACACACAAATTAGCTACTTAGTATGACTTTTAACCCATCACCTAACTTGAGTTGCAGACGGTACTTGGAAAAAACATTTTCGTATAACTAAAAAGTTTCATTTTTTGCTTCCAAAACATAGGTTATAACCCCTCATTGGAACGAGCTCGTCGACCTTGTTCCAATGAGGAGTCATAACCTATGTTTTGGAAGCAAAAAGTGAAAATATAAAAAAATGAATGGCGTTTTTCTTGTAGGTAAAAGATTAATACAATATAACCAACCCTAAATAGGACAGATAACTTAAATTCTCCCTACTGAAATTATGCAAAATGTGACCCAATTGTATTTTGTTTAACCAATCAAATTGTCCAGTTTTGAAATTGACCAATGAATGCTCCCAACTCTAATTATGCAAATTTTGCAAATATGACCCAGTTGTATTTTTTTTAGCCAAGCAAATTGTCTAGTTTTGAAATTGACCAATGCAATTGACGGACGGCTTTATTTATTACTGATTAACATGAAAACAAAATGTTTTAAAGTGAACAAAACGGATGAGCCATATGATAAAAAGGAATATTATATATCAAAATAATGACTAGAGTACAAAAAAAATATTTTTATGAGTTTGACGACAGACAAGCTTCCAATGACATACGTAACGAATTGAAACAATCACGAATAGATTGACAGTTCCAGTGACAGATCTTCAACAAAAGACGCCCCAAGAAAATGCACGAAAAGGAAAACAAAATCCATTTGAAAATACCATGAGGAAATTAGTCACACACACATAAGGTAAATCGTGAATTTGGACAAGTTATTGTTTTCAATGAGCTAAGAACAGCAGTAACGGTCAAACTCTTCCCAAAGCTGCAAGGCTGTGGCATTGAAAACGCTCAATACATGCACAGGGGAACGTTGCAGTGACAATGATATTACGGCGAGATAAGTTGAAATTGCTGGACAACTTTTCACTTCCTTATCCAGGGATGCCATGTTCAGAAATTGATCACTACGCCTCTGTTTTGAATTATTATAATTTTGTTGTTGTCGATACGTAAAATATAAAACAGGATAATTAGGTTTCAAAACAAAAATATATCTACACAAACATTAGCACTTACGCTGCCGAATGCGACTGTTGTCACCTATTTTATGATATCTGTCTGTACGTTCTGGTATGCGCAGATCAAACCTATCATCTGATTAATTGTTGGAAAGGGCTCGGAGAGCCCTTTCCAACAATTATTCAGATGATAGAGTTTCAAGTAGTTCATAAATCTTATTAAACTTCCCCGTATACAGGCGTACATAGAGGGTGTGGTCCGGTTTCTGCAGTCATGAACGTTATCCAAACATCGTCAGGGATAACCTGCTTTCTATTACTTGGGCTCCTCCCGGACTTAAAAGGTGTCTAACCAGCTTCGAGTTGTGCTGTTGCACTTTGCTCTCTGTCCGCTGACCTGTCCGAGCCGCAATCAGAATAGAAATAGATCTGGATGTATGTGAGTGTGTAAGTGTGTGGATCTGCGTGTGTGTGTGAGAGTGATTTTTGTGTGGATGCACGTGTGAGTCCGTGAGTGTGTGCATGCGCCCCTGAGCCAGCCCAACCCTTACACAATTGATCTAGCTTAGTGGAAAGTTTTATATACCAATTATTTAATCAATGTATCTAAATCAACTAGAGCCCTTTCCCCTTCGCGTTTGCCTTATCTTTCTGCTACATGTTTGTTCGTTAATGTCTTTGTTCTTTTCCTTTTCTCTTTTTAATCTGTAAAAACATTATTATTTTTGTACATCATCAACTGCTATCATAACATACGGGATTGTTCATGTAATGGAGAGGAGGCTTAGCTAAGTGTTGAGCACTTGTCCTCCAATTCCTTTGCTTTCTTGTTTGCAAATAAAATATGTTTAATCTAATCATAGAGGTCCTCCATATATGGCGAAAGTGGGCGTGGCAGTAAAAGGGTTAACCCTTTACCCAACGCAAAAGATATCAAAATTTATTATTTTAAATATCATTTTTTCAAATTTTTCAAAAAATTTCAACAAAACCATATCATGTGACCCATCGTTGGAACGAGCTCGACGAGCTCGTTCCAACGAGGGGTCACATGATATGGTTTTGTTGGAACGTTTTGAAAAATAATATTTTTTCAACCGTTGAAGTTGCATATTACGCGGGCGGATGCGGCCGATTCGTTGGGTAAAGGGTTAATGGTAATCGTCATAATTGTGTTTGTTCGAAAATATAATTTGATTGAACGCCGAACTATTTTTATAACAGAACATCCTGTTTCCATTTCCATGTTCTGTCTGTTACCCAAAAGAGTTCACAACAAGAGACCAACGACGCTTTTAGCTATCCACCTGCAGTGAAATGTGGACTGTCCATCTGCAGTGAAGTTTCTGAACATCGAAACATTTACTTTCTTTGCCACTCAGTTATGTTCAGTGCCAAATTGATCTGTATCGATCTTATTGCTTAAGCCTTGTAATATGAAATCGATACCACCGATATCGCATGTCAACAACTCTGAACAGTATATAAACATTCCCCCGTTGTTAGATTATCGAAACGAGGCCCGAACGCACATGAAAATACAGATACATGAATTTATTGACCAAAATAATCGTGGTTTTGTTCACGCCTTTCATGGATTGCCTATCAAATTGGATTCAATCAGGAAATAAGCTATTTATTTATTTATTTATTTATTTATTTATTTATTTATTTATTTATTTATATTATTGTTGTAATACTGGCCGGCTCTGATAACAGTCAACCTTCCCAGGAACGTAGGATAGTTTCCAAATAAATTATGCAAAAGTAAAACATAGAATAAACAATCACACACTCAAAACCAAATCAGTTGGTTGATATAATTTTTTAATGTGTGATTGTTAGTATAAATGGTTGTTCAAATCTCTGTTGCCATAGTTCACTTTAGTTGAGCATTCAAATGGCAGTTGTCATAACAAAACACCAGAAATGACCCACATGATACCAAAAAAAAAAATAAGAAGATAGTCTTTTTGCTTAGTTTATTAATGAAATCATTTTTGGTAATTTGCCAAGAATATTAAACAATCATCAACAGAATTATGAGATATAAATTACGACAAAATGTTCACATTACGCATTCTTCATTTTTGAGTCTTGAAGTCACTTGTCTCTCCATACTTGTTGCTCCGAACTCTATGAAGTTGACCCTTGCTGAACTTTCTTCATCCAAACATAATAGATGCATTTGGGAATTGTAGATACCATGTAATGGAATTAGTCTTTCTGCTCATTGGCCTCATGAATGACAACAAAATTTCTCCGAGTCTGCACTAGAAGGATTGAAAAATATAACCATTCAGTTATGTCAACCCTTTGAAACCAGGTATTATCTTCCATGTCATTTCCATATTAGCAGTAGGAAGAGTCCATATTTATTATTTAGGGATAGACCAATTAATATTTTCAACGGTGTCGTCTACTTTCGCCTACAGTGCACTTTCGCATAAAAAATTATAAGGTAAAAGTGTAGAGGAAAGTGCACTAATTAAGGTATAGGGATTAGTAGCTAATTACCTGCTCTACCTACAATAAATGGACTGACCGCCCATTCATTCCCAGCATTTTTCTTTTTTTCTTATGTTATGTGTTAGTTTTTTTCTTATGTCATGTTTTTAGCTTTAACCCAGAGAAACAAACTCAGCCAGTATATGCATGCTGCACGCCCTCCTCCACGAAAACGGCAATACCGTGAACTTGACCAGAGACTTCAAAGACTCAAAGATCAGTTATCTTGAGGGTAAAAGTCACCTGTGCAGTTTCTTGATGCAGCTGACCACTTGGTAAAATTGGGATGTTAACTTTATGGATTCTTGTAAGAACAAGCTTAGGACATCATATACAATGTGGATTTGTTATTTGTCAATAAAACCTTGCAAATATGAATATTATTGGAACCGGCTCAGTGAGCCGGTTCCAATAATACTCATATTTGTATGTTTTTATTGAAACTAGAGAGAGAGAGAGAGAGAGAGAGAGAGCGAGAGAGAGAGAGAGAGAGAGAGAGAGAGAGAGAAATTGTATCGATATTTGTCAATAAAACCTATGAATATGAATATTATTGGAACCTCTCTCTCTCTCTTTCTCTTTCTCTCTCTCTCAATCACCAAATGGTCAGTCAGTTTTATTGTGGGTAGAGCAGGTAATTAGCTACTAATCACTGTACCCTAGTTAGTGCACTTTCGCCTACACTTTTACCTGATAATTTTTGTAGGCGAATGTACATTCTAGGCGAAAGTATACTGAACCTTTTCAACGTGCAGCCTTAGGCTGCACGTTGAAAATATTGATTGGTCTACACCACACATTTACCTTGCAGTCATCCCCCTTAATGACATTATGACGTAGCTTGTGACCCGACCGGAAAAAACGGTCTTTGGGGTTCAAAGGGTTAATATAGTTTATTATCAACATTTTGTTCTCTTATTTATTCCATAGCAGAATTTCAGTTAGTGCTCTCACCTGCACGACAACAATTCCGTAGCAAATTTCACTTTCCCCACGTTCTATGTTTCTTTCCAAACATTTTGGAGAAAAATTACTGAGGTTATTTCTTTGTAGCCATTTTTGGACTTTGGATAAAATTTTATGAAATTTGACCAAAGTTAGATTGGAGAAATCCTTAATTTTGTTGTATCAAACATTATATTTCACAATGCATACTTGTCTAACAAGTAATTAAACAAGGATGACAGGAAATGAAAGTGATTCCACTGCCCGTGTGGAATAAGTAATCACTGAATGTAATTTTGACACAATTTGTTGCGTCCAAATTATAACGAGCGATATTTTATTCAAATTTGCACGCTAGTTTACAAGTATTTAAACTAGTCCTGCTGCCTATATGGAATACACGGTTCAAATCCAAACTCTATATTTGCAATATAATCAAATACAACCTTTGAGTATACTAGGAAATATATAAGAAATATTCTTTAAGGAAATTACGTAGCCATTCCATAAAATGGCGAAAATAAGGTCTAAAAAAGTTAAAAATCTGTTTTCCAGGCCCTTCCGCATGGTCCTTTTGGCTGCCGAATGCTCTCTTTTTATAACCAATGCGAACATAAAAAACAAAAATTAAATGGTTTATGTCTGATAATTTACCCAAGTTAATAAAATTGATAAATTTATCTATTGAGTGCAACAAGGCTTTTCAATGCTAAAGCATAGCAAATCTTTTCACTCAAGGACGAAATACACCACCACCCCATGTTGTTATATAGATTATGAGGCCTTAAACATAAAACAAACTAAGAACATTATTACAAATATAAAAAAATAAAATAAAAAACCGCTGCCTACATGCAATTTTATAAACATGGGCAGACAAACAGAAGAACTACTTTGTGGGGACCTAAGTATTCATTTATTATTCAGCTATCAAAAACAATGCAAGTTTGTTTACAGTTTAAGTTCAGTAAAACAGAAATAGTGCACAAAGCAACCACAAAGTTTCAATCAGAAAGAAAATATTTTTTAAACAATGAATAGAGGGTCGAAATATTTCGTTAAGTGTCAATATTGCCGATTGTGTTGCAGAGAATCGCGATCATAACCTTTTACATTAACCCTTTACCCAACGTAACGACCAAAACCGGCCAGCGCGATTCTCAAAAATCGCCAATGAATTTTTTTTCATTTTTTGTCTCAAAAACATAGGTTATGACCCCTCGTTGGAACGAGCTCGTCGAGCTCGTTCCAACGAGGGGTCATAACCTATGTTTTTGAGACAAAAAATGAAAAAAATTAGTTATTCAAGAATTTTTTTTGCAAGTGTCGTCTGCTTTTCATGTTAGGTAAAGGGTTAAAAATCACCGGCACGCGGATATACACACAAGAGTGCATACACAAATTTTACAAAAGTCAGTTTATTATAGTGAGTATCAAAGTCAGTTGTCGGTGGCTTCTTCGGAGAGTGTGTCGACAGTTGACTATAAGAGTTTCAGTGATTTCCAAGCTCCTTTTATGTGACAGCAAGAAAATGATAGTTCTGGACAGAAACACATTATCCCCAGAAAGCCTGGTAAATGTCTTGACAGTTTTTCACTTTGCAGACAAATTAACTTTTTTGTACACCAGTGTGAGAAGGTCGATGATATTTTTACTGTGTGATATCGCGGATTGTATTGAAAAAGAGAAGCGTGTATCGAGCGCTAGTGGGAAGATGATACTACGTATTTCGAACAGTAGTTAGGCCTTGAGCGCGGTGGCTCAGTGGTAGACTGTTGGACTTCTATGCTGGAGGTCCCGAGTCCGATCCCCGTCCGGGACGACCCGCGTTGCGTCCAAGGCACTTTATCCCAGTTGCCTACTTGTGGGGACGATGTACTACGGCGTACTGCACGTTAATGGTGCACATGTCTTCAACCGCCATAACCCTGCTTGAGCGGAGCTTGAACAGAGTTAAAATGTTGAGGAGCTGACAGATGCTCGTCGATGCTCGGTGATTCTCTCCGGGTAGACCGGCTTCCTCCACCCGTAAAACTGTCACGGTCACGATTTGCCACTGTGCATAGGTATGTGACCTTAAACACCAATAAATATAAATAAATAAATGAACAGTAGTTCGGCAAAGTTCACAATAATGTTTTCGAAACAGTGCATTCAAACATTAGGTATAAAACTGTCTCTTTTGAGACACAGTAGTCACCAAATGAGTTCAGATTCAGAAATCTTACGTTTATAAAGTTTGGCGTTAGTGAAAAATGCTGAGTGTAGGACTGTGTATTGTAGGTTCTGTAGGTAGGAATTGTCAGTAATTTCGAACGGACTTTTAAATATAAATTTCCAGTCATCGGAGTGTATATTTAAGAGATTCTATTGAATTTTGTTTGATGATTTTTTGGCTATTTCTTGAAGAGATGAACGAAAAATGGATAAGATATTTTATTCACTTTTTGCTTTTACGTTTTTCAATTAGTTCATGTAATATAACCCCAAGTCTATTACATATTTTTATCACCATTTTCCATGCCTTGGGAATTACTCTTAATACTCCCTGACGCCCTGGTAGACAGTAAATATGGTTGTTATATTATATTTCGTAGAGAGCTCTTCGAATGTTTATTGGTCCGTCTTTATGAAGAAATCAAATTTTGTCATTAACGAAATTTTCGAAGCCATCCAAAATAAGAGTTTTCCATTGTGCCGTGGCCTAGGGTTCAAGAAATTATTTTTATCCAAAACAGCTTTGAAGAGCGATTATGTGATTTTATACAAGGAACATTTAGTACAACGTCTTCTATTGGGTTGATAAGGATGTTCCTTTTATTTTTTTTCGCTTTTGTCGGACCATAAAAACTTGAATAAAAGAGATTATCCCTATATGCTGATAAATTCTGTCTCTTGTTTGTTCAGAACGGCTTGGACAAATAGCCATGGCAAACGGTGCAACCAACGTCCAAGATATATGGGAGCGTGCAACATCCAGGTTATAAGCGCACGCGGAACAACGGGCGTATATGGTTTAAACGAAAGGTTTTCTTGGTTGCTCGCCTTGATATAAAATTCGAACCCAAAAACCTGAAAATAGTCACAAATATCATCAGATTTCCGACAATTCGATGATATTTTGTCGTTATCAAGTAAACAGTCGAATAATTAAAATGAAACAACGTGAGAAAAATAAAATACGAGCAAATAATTCGTCTCCTGAGTACCAATGTGTTCTATGTGCCAGTTGGCACATAGAACACATTGGAACCTAGGGAACGATATGTCAACAAAATACTGTTTATTCGTTTCCTTAACGATGCAAAAGATGTAACTCTATCCGTTGTCTTCTGCGTTTGTAAAAACAAAATAGTTATTTACGAATTTGGTCCAACCTTTTACGGAGCGTGAGAAACGCGTCCACACATTTTTCTCCACTATGTTTCTATTGTGTTTCAACGGGTCAAAAGAGTTATCTCCGTCGACGTGTATGGTATATGTAGATTTAATACCTGGAGGTCTCATTTAAACACTTCGCCTGCGGCTCGATGTTTACAAACCGACATCCAGGTATTAAATCTCTACATACCATACATGTAGGGGGAGATAACCTATATTGTATTTTTCAAGTGTATTATTAGGTGGACCTGCAAACACCGAAAGACAACGAATACGTAATGGAAAAGCAGGTGTTTATATGACTTATTATTAAGGTTAGGTTTCTAAAATATCAGTCATTGAGGAGCCTTTCCATTTTCTTCCGTTTGTCGTTAGAATATTTCTTAACATAGTAATCACCAAATACATGATATTGTATCCACAATAGAGTAAAACTCCCACTGTTATGCCACAGAACGCTTTGTGTTGTGACCCCTTTTGGTCCAATCCATATAATTTGCGTCTTATCAACGTTCACATTAAGTCAAGAATGAACAGAAAAATGATTTACTGCTTCCCGCGCTGCGTTTAAGGGGTTACCGTCGTCCCTCAAAAACAGTGATGAGTCATCTGCATATTGACATATGAGATGTTCGAAGTTATTTATAGGTAAGCCATTAATTTCAGGATTGCACTTGATTGATGCACTAAGCATAGCATTACTCTGTAGAATTTATTTATTTATTTATTTATTTATTTATTTATTTATTTATTAGGTTTTAACGACACTTTAACAGCCAAGGTCATATCGTGTCGGTGACAGTTTTACGGGTGGATGAAGCCGGAGTACCAGGAGAGAACCACCTAGAAACGACGAGCGGCTGCCAGCTCCTCAACATCATAACTCCGTGCTGCAGCACAGGCAGGGTTATATTGGTTGGAGACATGCGCACCATCGACGTGCAGTGCGATTTAGTACACGGCGTCATCGTGCCCTCATGTGGACAATCGGCGTTAATTGACTTGCCTGAGTCCGAATCGATCGCTCAGACGGTCACCCGTCCATGGACTAACCGGGCTCGACGCTGCTTTGCTTCGGTGATCTGATGAGAACCGGTTACTGCAACGCCCCCGCGCCCCAATACTCCATAGAAAGAGAGGGGGTGAACGTGGATCACCTTGTCTAACCCCTTGGGCGTCTCGGTACAATGTTCATTATTTACAGCGTAGCTAAAATATTTTGTTATAAATGGTGTTAAACCAATTTATGTTAGCCGGACCAAATCTGAAAAAATTTATTTTGTTTTCAATAAAATCTCATTCCAAAGAATCGAAGGCGTTTTCAAAGTCCTTGAATTTCTTTATTTTCATATTTCGATCAACTCAAAAGTTTGCCTTGTGGACTCTCTAGTAAATCGCCCTTTCATCATGGTCTCTGACATCAGATTAGGTAGTACTGCTATAAAGTGGTTGGCAATAATTGCTGAAGCGATTTTTGTATCAACATTTATTAAGGAAATGGGTCTCCAATTACTTACATATTCCTTTGGTTTATTTTGTTTCGGGATGCATGTGATTATACCAAATCCCCCGGAAACCGTAAACCTCTGTTTTCGTGTATGCACTATTTGGAGAAATGATTAGGAAACAGCCAATATCTTTCCGTGGGAATTTGTAGAATTTGAATGTAGAGCTATCAGAACCGGGAGTTTTATTGTTCTTCATACTTTTTAAAACTCCCAGACATTCCGGTCCAATTAGTTTCCTTTTAAAGGCTTGCTTTCTTCTCCATCTAGATGGTTTACGAAGGGGTTCTTAACATCAAGTGGGGTATTATTGTTTGCATTTGAAACAAATGAGAGGTCAATTTTGGATGGATACTAGTTTTGGTAATATTTCCTTTGTTTATTTAAAATATCTTTTGGATCGTCGGTACGAAAATAAACATAATTAAAACAACAGAAAGACCATTAACATAATATTGTAATATTTTGAGTACTCTCAGAAAACATGCAAAAGATATATGCGTAGCTGCAAGAAGACTTGACTCTTCGCGAAATCTATCGAAACTCGGTTCTTTCCGAACCCAAACAAGAACGAAAACAAATCCGGCGGATGAGTTCCACAAACCCAGTATAGACTCCTGACTGGACTCAATGTCTGTTTCTAATACATGATCGCGTAGTTACAGTACGTGGAGAGTGGATTGTAACTAATCACCCGCGGAGTGGAGTTATCACCCAAACTATAACTTTCAAATTGTTTACATATGGACAAAAAACATAAGCAATGTTTCAGCCAATGGACCTCCAGGTTTAACCCGGAGGTCCATTGGTTGAAACTTTTCCTGTGCTTGTTATGTCTTGAAACAAATTTGCAATTATTGCCTGGGTGGAATCTCCACTCTGCGGGTGATTTAGTGATAATACACTCTCCACGTACTGTAACTTTCAAGTTGGGTGCATACATTTTTGCTTAAAAGGAAATTCTATTCAATCACCGTATTTAATTTTGACGATTCGTTGCGTCAAAATGATAATGAGTGGTTGAAAGTTTTCCTTGTGTACCATGGACTCACTGTAGTCACTACTTGTGTGTTCTTTGGAAATATTCATATTTTATTGTCACAAAAAGTGTTATTCAACTCCCACGGCGATATCCTACTCCCAGTCATGACGGACTACTTTTACCATTGCAGTTTTTCGGCCTCGAAATCCAGCGATAACGCCCAATCCACTTCAACAAATATTCTTCTTGATATTCCAACTGACAGCGAACAATAACTATGTACACATCCACACAAAGTTATAAGAAGTTGAACATGACTACTCATTCATGGTGATTGATTGAATTATTTCTTTAAACTGTGTTGATTTCCTTCATAAGTTCATATCTCCCGTCATTTGAATTTCCATTTGAAAACGAGCGTCATTGCATTTCTTTCCGATGACGTCATATTATCAGTTCATTCATTCGTGTTTTTGTGTTCATGCGCCGATTTTTCTAACCGTCAAAACAAATTGAGCGACCTTGGGAAACTGCTCTTGGATGACGCAAGAGGGGATGGATTTGCAGATATTATCAGGGAAGAATAATAAACACAATAGTTCACTGTTTGGGGTGTTTATTCTCTCGTGGGATGCGGGGATTATTTTCACTCGGCTAGCGCCTCGTGAAAATAACCTTCCGCATCCCACTCGAGAATAAACATCGTACCTTACTCCAAGCAGTGAACTATTGTCTATATCTTAACTTTTTACCTAACATGAAAAGCAGACGACACTTGCACAAAAAATTCTTGAATAATTAATTTTTTTCATTTTTTGTCTCAAAAACATAGGTTATGACCCCTCTTCGGAACGAGCTCTAACGAGGGGTCATAACCTATGTTTTTGAGACAAAAAATGAAAAAATAATGAAAATTAATTGGAGATTTTTGAGAATAGCGCTGGCCGGTTTTGGCCGTTACATTGGGTAAAGGGTTAATACTTCCACATGGGAACGCGATGGGTCAGAAGTTAGACCATTGGACATCAACCGAAAAGTACACGGTAACTACCTTGTCTCCTTGGGTTGTAGACGTGGAGGCACGGTGGTGCTGCGCATGTACTAAGACGTACAGCACGTTGTACTAAGGCGTACAGCACGTTGATGGTGCATTTGCCTCCAATCAATGCTAACACTGCATGTGCTCCGTCTTCCGCCACTCCGACACGAGGTGATGCTGGTTGAAGAAAGTGTTGTTAAACCCAAATAAATAAATAAATAAATAAATAAATAAATAAATAAATAATAGTTTCGCGTGCATCGCTCAAAGCCAACTATATACGTCCTTGAGAATGACTTTTCATAAAGGTACCAGCCCCTAATTTGCCTTACCCGTCGGTGAATTTAACATCGAGGCAATGGGAATTTTCAAGAAAACCTAAACATTCGGAATGTTTCAAAACTCGATTGAACAGTGTCAGAATCATTTTCAAAACTTAGGACATTAAACTGTAGTTCTGGTGTCACAGTATTAAATATTTTCCCATAGGTGACCGTTATAACGCTGGCGAACAAATGTGATTGTATCACTTTCAAATATCCCTGTCAAGTATTGACTTTTAGATAACTTTTTCTGACCCTAAAACATGGGGTCATGCAATAAGAGAGAAGCAGTTCCGGTCACGTGCACATATTTTTCAGGAAATTCCCAACAAAACACACCAACAGTCAATTCAGGGATGTGGCTAGAGGGTTTCAGCTGGGGGTGCCACCGGTGTAAATTTCAACTGCGAGTGGTTTCGATAGCTGGTTGCACTGCAGCGCTGGGTGATATCTTTTAACCCTTTACCCAACGAATCGCCCGCATCCGCCCGCGTAATATGCAAATACAGCTGCTGAAAAAAATATTATTTTTCGAAACATTTCAACAAAACCATATCATGTGACCCCTCTCTTTGGAACGAGCTCGTCGAGCTCGTTCCAAAGAGGGGGTCACATGATATGCTTTTGTTGAATTTGTTTTTTTTAAATTTTAAAAAATGATATTTAAAATAATGAATTTTGAAATCGTCTGCGTTGGGTAAAGGGTTATGAACCCTTCTGAAAATTTCCACTAGTCCTGAAACGGAAAAAGCATCATTTATAATGTGTCTGGGTCAGAAAATTTACCGGATTGATGTCAGAGTCGAAATTCTGAGGCCAATGTCAATTTTAGAGTAGGAAATTTGAAACACAAGTTTCCAGTTGGAAATAAAAGATCAAAATTTCTCATCATTAGTTGGAATTTTAATATTTTTCATGAACAATGTTAATTTATTAAATTTCCAACTATTTGGTTTTTGACCTCGGACTTTCCAACTATTGAAAAAAAAATACTCCTAGCTGGGGGTGAGACCCCGCACACCCACCCCCTGTCGCCACATCCCGGAGTCAATTGTATTTTTGGGTCCAAAGAGTAATCAAATCACCTCTTTATTTATCTTGAACAGGCGCGGTGGCTCAGTAGGTAGAGGTGCAGGCTGCAAGCCGAGAGGTCCTCGGTACGATTCCCACCTGCGGCAACCGCGTTGTGTCCTCGGGCAAGACATTTCACCCCCATTGCCCACGTGGGGGCACGGTGTCGCTGTATACTAAGGCGTACTGCACGTCGATGGTGCACTTGTCTCCAACCAATGCTAACCCTACTTGTGTGGAGTTAGTATATTGGGGAGCTGGCAGTTGCTCGCCGTTGCTCGGTGGTTCTCTCCGGGTACTTCCTCCACCCGTGAAACTGTCGCGGTCATGATCAGCCATTGTGCAGAAATATGTGACCTTAAACACCAATAAATAAATAAATAATTTATCTTGAATATTCAACAATAACGCAAGATGTCTATAGAATACTTCAAACGTTTATTGAAACAATACATTTTCCCAAGCATTCTTAGTTTCGGGGATTGCGTCAGTTCCGGTCACGTGCACATATTTTTCAGGAAATTCCCAACAAAACACACCAACAGTCAATTCAGGGATGTGGCTAGAGGGTTTCAGCTGGGGGTGCCACCGGTGTAAATTCCAACTGCGAGTGGTTTCGATAGGTGGTTGCACTGCAGCGCTGGGTGATATCTTTTAACCCTTTACCCAACGAATCGGCCGCATCCGCCCGCGTAATGTGCAAATTCAGCAGTTGTAAAAATATTATTTTTCAAAACATTTCAACAAAACCATATCATGTGACCCCTCGTTGGAACGAGCTCGTCGAGCTCGTTCCAACGAGGGGTCACATGATATGGTTTTGTTGTTATTGTTTGAAAAAATTATAACAATTATATTTAAAAATAATAAATTTTGATATCGTGTGCGTTAGGTAAAGGGTTCAGGTGGCTAATTCTAATACAAATATTTAGCACTGTCATGCCATATGCTTGTCGATCAGAAAATAGGAAAAGAAAATGCTTACAGGCACTACCATTACGCGGTTCCTAGCCGACAATCTGCATGACATTGCCATGCAATCTACAGGAAATAATCAACATGAAAGCACTGGTCTATCCAATAACACTGAAAGATTAAATTCAGCAGCCTAAGTGAATCCCAGGAATGGCGATTGTGTTCGCGGTGGTGCATCCACACACACATTAGCTCAGTTTATAACCTGTTACGCCCAAGAAGTTCTAAACCCCATAAATCATAACGATAAAGTAGACATTTTGTCTGGAGACGTTACCCCACATAGACTGAAAGTCCTTGGTGTGGAGTACCATGATGGTGACAAATAAGAAGTGTCATTTGAATTGGTCCCACCTATGTTAAAGAACCGGTCAGATCTGCGTGGGTCAAGTCCAGTGTTGACCTGGCCAAAAACTCGCTGGTGTCAAATGGTTAGCCATTCTGGGTATGTTAGTGCCAGCTGAAGTGTTCTGAAGCCAAAATGTTATTGGGAGGGGAGGGTGGTGTTTTTGCTCTCTGATCCAAATAAATAGTCGGGCTGAAGGATGTCGGCACGTACACCTGCTGTTGCGCTGAGATAACGGATTAATCAAATAATATAACAATAACATGACTTTGGAGGGCATTGTGGTTTATTAAAGGGTCAGCAGGTGTGAATAACAGACCGACAGCTTATAAAAGGCCCGAGACAAAGTCGAGGGCCGTTAATAAGCTGAAGGACTGTTATTCACACCTGTTGGGCCGTTAATAAACCACAAGGCCCGACAAAGTCACGTTATTACTATTTAGCCCAAGAACATTAGGTTTCACTAGGGAAAAAAATCGGAGAAAACTGATTTTTTCAGGGAATGTCGAGTACATGTCACTGAACGATTAGACAAAAGTCCCCTAAAATCCCAGTTGAGCTTTTTTTTTCTACAGCCTTTTTTCGAAAACGCGTTTGAAAAAAATTTTAAAAAATCGCACGAACTTTGTAACCTCGAATTGATCCAACTGTATTTTTTGTTTACGCGTATTTCGAGCTACATAATGTCTAATATACATTTACCTAGAGGAAAATGTGCATTCTGTGACAATTTCTGCGAAAAATTATTGAAAATTCACAAAAAAGTATCGGATTTACGCAAAAAATGACGATTTTCCTAACGGATTTGCCCAAAGGGTCGTAGTACAGAACGGGATGTTAGTTGGACAGACGATAAAAAATCCACCACCATTTGAAGACTTTCATCATTGCTTACAAAATAGACATTATGGAAGACCCCCTCTGCTTCTGGCCGAGTTCCCCTTTTGGCATAAAATTCGTCAGCATGAGAACTCAACTATTTTCGGGCTTGGGACCGAACAGACACGTCTGTGTCTGGCAGCATTAGATCAATAAATAATATTTACAGAATGTACAAAAATCAATAAATAATATTTACAGAATGCACAAATCAATCAACATGGATTAAGTTACATTGACTATTATCAACGCTATATACAGAAATGACATGACCTATATACATATTATTCATCGAACTCAGAAATTTCCGACAGGACAGTGTTTCTGTGGTTGTTACAAGAATCCGAACTGCAATTACACAAACCTGAGCAAGAGAGTCCTGCCTTCTTACACCCACACCTTTTTGTACAAACACTCTTGCAACCACAACTGATCAGATTCTGTAGGTTATCGGGGGCACATGGCTTTGTGGCTGCAGTCGGTACAAGAAGTCCATTGTCTAGCGACCACCCCCAATCCGTCGGAGGAAGCGAAGTGCCCAGCCATTGTTGGACCTGGAGATAACATCTGTAGACATGTTGTTGTGCAGCATCGCTGCTTGGTGGGAGTGAGGCTAGGTCGATGGGTTTATTCAGTTTAGATTTTGCTACATAACGCTTGTAAGTGACATATCTATATTGGTCGAGAGAGGAAGCAGTTTTACTCCCGTATAAGATCAGGAGAAGTTGTTCCCCGGCAGCGGCTACTGCACTTGGTGTACTGTCATCCGCCAAAATTGTGTTGACATACTGTTGTGAGTCGCTAGTAACATCGGAGACAATTGTACTGAATACTTTCTTCCTACCAACTCGAAAGAGTGCAGAAGTAGTGTCACAACCACTTATAGAATGTGCTACAAGGAGGTTGCTTCTATGGTCACCCATTTTGGTTGCTATTTCACTAACTGAAACTAGTAAGTTTGGGGTAATGGAATACATCATGTGAATATTACATCCCGGTTGAACTCGAGAGGTAAGAATGACTAACAAGTCTGTGTCTGTTCCCACAACGACAACATTGTTGTCATCTTGAGCGATGTCAAGTGCAGTTTCGGCTATCAGTACATCAGCATCAGCCTCGGCCTGCTTGGACTGAATATTGATAGCAGATAGCTCCTGCATTAGAAGATCGATCAGTTGGGTTTTGTTCTTGGCATTTGCAAGGAAATCGGATTGGGGTGTGGTGGCTGGTAACTCGGGTGAGATATTGATATCAATGGAATACCTGTCTTTAGATCTACGGGCTTGTTCCATGCCCTTTGTCGACATTGTACAAGCATAACCATCAAAAACAACCACGACGTTCGCCCCAAAATGTCTCACTAGATAATTGGAATATGATGTACATATGTCCTTATATGACGACTGTTTAGGCCATACAACTGCCCTCAATAAAAATCCACCATCTACAACAGAGAATGTTCTGGGATTTTAGTTTGCTTGGAACCGTATGTTTTGAGGATCTTACCGAGCGTGCTTTTCTGTGTCTCCCTCATTCCAGCAGAATCAAACAATGCTGGTGGTTTCGGGGCGAGTTCATATTTGAGATACTCTTCCATCTCTGCTTGTGACTGAATAACACATGTGATGCGGTTGAACAGAATTGTGGGGTCAATCACTACCTTACTTCCACGGACTTTGATTCTATTTGCCATCGATGCGAAAGACTTCACAGTGTCAACACGTCGTAGTTTGATGCTGTTGAACGTTTTGCTTACAACATTCGATACGCAACATTCACCAATTTTGCGAACTTGGTCACAGTTCACAGTTTCGTCGGCCACAAGCCCGGTCGCTATAGAGACTAATTGTAGTGGATCTCTATTCTGAAAGGGGGAATGCACTCTGAGCCAGTTCAATAATTTGGTGATATCATTGGCATCAGTCAATTGTGAATTTTGACGGAGATCCCGATGTTGTTCGCCATGACCAGTGTGAACATGAACAAAATTTTCGAGAGCATTACATATCGGAAGGCAAAGAGGTAGTCCATGTACCCATTTCGCAACAGTGCTATCGGTTATTCCCCTGCCATGTGTGAGACCACCAGGGAGCTTGAACATTCTCATTAAACACTGCTCTATGGTCTGATCAGAATATATCCCGTCCAAGAATTTATCTGAGCGCCTTATGGTAAAGTAACCTTTCTCAGTGAACAACTTCAAATCATCCTGTTGCATTATTTCTGTTAGCTCATTCATCTGCTGCAAATAGAGATGAGAACTTTTTGCGTATGCAAAATGACCACCTGCGTGAAATACTGGAATCATATTGCGAACACAATATGTGTGGAGTTCCCAGTCGCCTGTGCGCTCTACTCTCAAGAACAACTAGAGAAGACCTATTTGCTCGTAGTATTGTACCCAAAGCTTTCCTGTGCGTCCTACGGACGCATTCTGGAGCAGTTCGTGTAATTTTGACAGTAGATGGTTGACACTTTCTTGATTGACAGCGTCAGCTGTTGTACAGTCACCTCTGGCAAGTCCACAGAATATTTCATTGACTTCTGTGCAGTCTATGTTATCTAGTGTTCGGCTTTCCTCAAACACAAGTTTTGTAATGGCAATTTGTGTTAGCAAATGGGCACGAACTGCTCTTGAATATGCATGACCACTGATCAAATGATGGATTGACCCACCAGCATAAACAGTCCCCCAAAGTTCATCCAAACCGCTACCAGCCATGATCGAACCAATTGCCCCTAAATATGACATAATCATATGGAAGCCGCCGAGTCTAACGAAAACTTTTGTCAACTTATCTGACGAAGACACAATCTCCACTGCTTTGATATAAAGTGGTTGGTCAAACGTCACTGGACAAACGTTCAGTCCCTGTTTCTCACATTCAGTTTGTGCAAACATGAGAGCAGTATAATACGGTATTTGAATGAGAAAAGTCGATGCCGTTTGAATTTGAGTTTAGGGGATATGGTTAATATTTCACACGTTTCACCAGTTCATTATGGAATAAATGACTATTGTTATATATCATTATAAAGCCACTGCTTTTCTGCAATTTTTGATATATAATTTAACTCCCAAAGTAGTCGTCGATTTGATTTAATGGACGTTGTGTACCGTTGTGTGTTTGAAAACAATAAATTTTTTTTCGTAATTTTGTACATTTTCGTGAATATTTCACCATTGAGTGTGAGGATTGGTACAAAGTTGGCATTTTCTGTTGGGGATATGTATTCTCAATATAATTCAGCACGATATTTATGATTCTCACCCTACTAAGGCGAATAAGAATGAGAAATATGGAGCTGGGTCGAATTTTTTTTTAAATTTTTTTTTTCATCAAAAAAACGCTATAACTAAAAAAGCTCAACTCGGATTCGCGGTGACTTTTCACACTTTATCCGCAATGTGTGTCCCGGAAACATATAAAAAAATCAGCTTTCTCCGATTTTTTTCCTTACTTTCTTATTTTTATGTCTAATGTGCCTGGACTATATTATTACGACTGGGAGTCTGAGAAGGTTTTGGCCCTGTACCTTTATGGCGGCTACAAACAACCAATTGGTTTTCATTCAATTCGCTTGATTGAGACATTTTAACGTTCTCAATTTTGGCAGATGATAATATGAACTTTGGTAAAACCAAGAAGCGCGCAACTCAAAGTGTTTTTCAAATTATAATGACATAAACTTAACAATATTTAAAACAGTGTTTAAGGGGTCGTCCAACAAAACATTTTGCGTTGTGAACTAATGCATGTACATGCTGTCTTGTAGATTTATTTCCCCCTAAAAACATATCAGACCTACAATATAATATGAAATTTAGGCAAACCTAAAAGCGAGGGAAAGCGATGCATTAGGCCTAATGTGCTGCAGGCCTACATTTACTGGTAAAGAATAGGGGACCAACCAAATTTCGAGATAACTACTTTTATCTGCGTTTTGATTGGAAGATATTTTCCAATCCTCTGACTGAAAGATAATTTTATCATTGCTTTGATTGGAAGATATATTTATGGCGTCGTTGTTTTCCGCAATTTATCCGATGAGTTACGGAAATTGCTGCGTTCATTTTTATTTTTTCACAAATAGCGTGTAGCATTTATTGTTACTATTACCAACGTTTAGTAGCCACTACAAGAAAATACAGCAGTGCTGTGCAAAAAAAGGACGATGATAATATTCCAATGCAGTTTTACTGAAAAGGCCATCTTTACAATAATAAGACTGAGTATCACAAATGTAGTTTCATGATTCGGACCAGATTTTTATATAGGACGTTTCGCACCCAGATCTATGGACGATTCTGACCATATTTCTGGCCGATTTGGACCAGACTATTGGATGATTCGGTCCATGTTTGTGGACGATTTGGACCAGGTTTCTGGGCGATTTGCCCAACAGACACACAAACTACACAAGCCAGCACAGACATATACACTTCACAAGACAGCACAGACTTGTCGTTTGAAGTAAATAGGCCTAGAGCTGTATGTGCCAATTTCAATAAGCCGTTTTCATTAATTTCACTGAAAAAAATACCGACGTACCGGTATTGCTTGTAGTTATCACAACAGAGAATTCTGAGAGTAATTATGAAACTGCTAATCCTGTGCTTCTGGATTTTTGCAATACATTTTGGGTCCGCATACCGAATTTGGTCAAAATCGGCCCAGTAGTTAGCCCGTTGCTAAAGGGGAGCTCTGGTTGCCAATGACGTCACGTGGCGTCAACATTGACCTATCTGTTTTCATTTGCAATGCATTTTGGGTCCGTATTCCGAATTTGGTCAAAATAAGCCCATTAGTTAGCCCGTTCCTAAGGGGACACTCTGGTTGCTAGGGAAATCAAAAGACGTAAACTTCGATCTGTCTGTTTTCATTTGCAATGCATTTTGGGTCCGTATACCGAATTTGGTCAAAATCGGCCCAGTAGTTAGCCCGTTGCTAAGTGGGCGCTCTGGTTGCTAGGTAATTCACGTGACGTCATCACTGATCTATCTGTTTTCATTTTCAAAGCATTCTGGGACCGTATACCGAATTTGGTCCAAATCAGCCCAGTAGTTAGCCCGTTGCTATTTGCGCGCTGTGGTTGCGAGGGAAGTCCCGAGACGTCAACATTGATATGTATTTTTATTCGCAATGCATTTTGGGTCCGTATACCGAATTTGGTCAAAATCGGACCAGTAGTTAGCTCGTTGCTAAGGGGGCGCTATGGTTGCTAGGAGAGTCACGCGACGACACTATTGACCTGTCTGTTTCCTTTGCAATGCATTTTGGGTCCATATACCGAATTTGGTCAAAATCGGCCCAGTAGTTAGCCCGTTGCTAAAGGGGCGCTCTGGTTGCTAGGGAAGTCACGTGACGCCATCATTGATTTATCTGTTTTCATTTGCTATGCATTCTGGATCCGTATACCGAATTTGGTCCAAATCGGCCCAGTAGTTAGCCGGATGCTAAGGACGCGCTCTGGTTGCTAGGGAAGTCACGAGACGTCAACATTGATATGTCTGTTTTTATTTGCAATGCATTTTGGGTCCGTATACCGAATTTGGTCAAAATCGGACCAGTAGTTAGCCCGTTGCTAAGGGGGCGCTCTGGTTGCTAGGGAGGTCACGCGACGACACCATTGACCTGTCTGTTTCGTTTGCAATGCATTTTGGGTCCGTATACCGAATTTGGTCAAAATCGGCCCAGTAGTTAGTCCGTTGCTAAGGGGGCGCTCTGGTTGCTAGCGAAGTCAGTGACGTCATCATTGATCTATCTGTTTTCATTTGCAATGCATTCTGGGTCCGTATTCCGAACTTGGTCCAAATCGGCCCAGTAGTTAGCCCGTTGCTAAGGGTGCCCTCTGGTTGCTAGGGAAGTCACGAGACGTCAACATTGATATGTCTGTTTTTTATTTGCAATGCATTTTGGGTTCGTATACCGAATTTGGTTAAAATCGGACCAGTAGTTAGTCCGTTGCTAAGGGGGCGCTCTGGTTGCTAGGGAAGTCACGTGACGTCATCATTGATCTATCTGTTTTCATTTGCAATGCATTCTGGATCCGTATACCGAATTTGGTCCAAATCGGCCCAGTAGTTGGCCGGTTGCTAAGGGCGCGCTCTGGTTGCTAGGGAAGTCACGAGACGTCAACATTGATATGTCTGTTTTTATTTGCAATGCATTTTGGGTTCGTATACCGAATTTGGTCAAATCGGACTAGTAGTTAGCCGGTTGCTAAGGGGCGATGTGGTTGCTAGGGAAGTCATGCGACGACACCATTGACCTGTCTGTTTTCGGTTCACTTTGTTCCAATAACACGCAGTGTTGGTTTAAAGTGAACAGCGTTTTGCAAATGCAAAACAGATAAATCACGTGACAGAATACTCCGCAGAATCGAACAACAGCGGGATCCCAAAAGCCAGCCAGCAGACGATGAAATCCAATGTGCATATATGGGAACATTTAGCTTTTCGACAATTTCTGTCATTTAGTCAGCAAAACAAACGACAGTTGAGTTTGTTTGGAAAAACTTTAAATAAATAAATTATTCACAGTCTGCATGGAATGATCTAAGGAGAAATCTTCTTCAATTGATATCCCAGCGTTGAATCGCTGCACCTCTAGATCTATCTAGAGTAACATGTAATTGTTAAATTGTTAAATTATCTTATTTGGACTGATTCTGTATAAAAAATTAAATTTCAAATTTTCTGAATTGATTTGATTTTATATAAACTCTATCTGCTGTGATCCGTCAAGGCTGCTGCTCTTTTTAGGTTCATGATGTAGATTCTGCTCCAGCTTTCTAGTTTGTCCAGCAAGGAAAGGTTAATATTGAAAATGTTAGTAATAGATTCAGAGGAACAGTCAAGTATTAGTTGTGTTAGTAGGGCTGGATTTTGGGTGAAGTTTTTAGTGCTGTAGGTTCCTAAGATTTCAGATAAGTTCTCTAAAAAAATTTCTCTTGTTGTTCTTATTGAAGGATGACTGCATGATGTCAGTAAGTGTTGAACATCTTCTTCCCCTTTATTACACAACTTGCAGACTGGGGATTCTTTATAAAACACAGCTCGGTCAGCTTGCAACGTATACACACCTACCAAGTTCTGAACTTTGATGATGGCTCTTTTCAAATCTTGTACATTATTTTTAACAGTCGTCCAAACGTCGCATTTCACTGTTCGCTTATTAGGGGACGTCATTCGATTGTTCGCTTCTGAAAACGAGAGCTGGGGTTCCCCATGCTTTTACTTCCAGTTTCCGATTTAGATTGGATGGCATAGCATTCCTTGGTTTTTCCAATTTCACGTACACGTTGTCTATTAGGCTTGCTTCAAAGCAGCCCCTCGGGCTGCTTTTGCGCGCGCTATTATCGTCTGTTCTCAAACAAACTGGTGTCACATGATTATCACGTGATCGGCAACGAAGTTAGAAAACTTAAAAACAGCCCCGATATTTACTGCCTTTAAGCCAGGAATAAAGTCTTAAATGTCTGGAGACTTACTTACTATATACAGCTGCCTGTTCTTATGGGACAAACTTTGCTGGACATTTTATATATTTAATAATATAAATAAAAATCACATTGTTTACTAGTTGAAACCATTTCTGGAAACTGTTTCCATTTTCGAGTTTACGACAGCGAGGAACAAAAGTCACTTGACGTGTCGTGCTGTTAATGAGATGTTTAACTCATTAACGGCCCGATACATCACGTGACTTTTTTTTAGCGTTACGTTCTTGAAATTCCCTGTAAAACTTTCTTAATGTACTAGGGAACGCCCTATAAAGTGGTAATAATTTCCGTTAATCAACAGGGCTTTGTGCGTCGTGAGTCTTTACAAAAGGCTGCGTTCAGTAAGATAAATACTTCACACCGTCGCGAGTAACTCGCGACGGTGTGAATTATTTATCTAATTAAATGCTGCCCTGTGCACAGTTTTGTAGAGTTGACAACCTACGATGTTTTGTTGAAGAAAAACCAATGTCTCATTCAGGGGTGGCGCCAGGGATTTCTCGACAGGGGGGGGGGGGGGCTGACCTCTCCGACAGGGGGGCTATAACATTTGACCTCCCAAACGAAGGAAAATGAGTGATAATTGGTAAATTGGAGAACCAAAGTAGAAGCAAATTGAGTATGTTTGTTGATTATTTAACCCTTTACCTAACCTGAAAAGCAGACGACACTTGCAAAAATAATTCTTGAATAACTAATTTTTTTCATATTTGTATCAAAAACTTAGGTTATGAACCCTCGTTGGAACGAGCTCGACGAGCTCGTTCCAACGAGGGGTCATAACCTATGTTTTTGAGAAAAAAATGAAAAAAATAATGAAAATTAATTGGCGATTTTTGAGAATAGCGCTGGCCGGTTTTGGCCGTTACCTTAGGTATAGAGTTAAAGTAAACATATTATAATAAGGTCGGGAAATATTTCATCTATAAAGCCAGTTTGACGAACGACATTAAGGAATTTCGTGAGAATCACTCTTCTCTATCAAAGTTCCAGTGCTGCACGGGTTCGAGACTGACAAGACGAGATATCTACATTCGATTGTCGGAAATTTCTCGTGAAGTCGGGTTTACGAAACTCTCCGCCGGACTGACTAAAAATCTCCGACGGGGGGGGGGGGGGGAGGGGCTGGACCTCTCCGACGGCGGGGGGGCTGTAGCCCCCTCTGCCCCTCTGACCTCCCCCCCCCCCCCCCCCCTTGCGCCACTACTGGTCTCATTATCACTAACTGACCATAATAACACTTTGGTCGGTCGCTGATTGACACCTTATTGACAAAATCACTGAGTGTGGTTCATGAAAAACTGAGAGTAAACTCTCACACAAGTGCATCAAATTACTGAAATAGTCAGCAATAGACATCGCCCGATTGTATAACGGTTTTAAAAATAATGCCGAGAACTAGCTTAACGTGATTGACTAAATGTTTGTTAATAGTACAATCCATTAAGTACATATAATTGTAAAAATTCCAAATCATTTTTCAAATTTCCGTCTTACATTCCATTAGCTAAATTAGGTCCAAAGAGAAGGTCTTGTTAACTTAATTAATTTTTTTAATAATAACATTGCGACATAGTTGTCGGTGCCCACGCAATTTATAACATTCCCGAATGTCTCTATCAAACGCAGCCCTGTAGTTGTATAATTTACGCGACTATTTGTTTATTTATTTATTTATTGGTGTTTAAGGTCATATACTTATGCACAATGGCTAATCATGACCGTGACAGTTTTAAGGGTGGAGGAAGCCGGGGTACCCGGAGAGAAACACCGAGCAACGACGAGCAGCTGCCAGCTCCCCAACATCATAACTCCGCACTGCAGCGCAGGCAGGAGTAGACTGGCTGAAGACATGTGTACCATCGACGTGCAGTACGCCTTAGTACACGGCGTCATCGTGCCCCCGTGTTGGCAATGGGGGTTAAGTGCCTTTCCCAAGGACAGAACGCGGGAGTCCGAATTGATCGCTCAGACGGTCACCCATCCAATGATTAACCGGGCTCGACGTTGCTTAACTTCGGTGATCTGACGAGAACCGGTTACCGCAACGCCACCGCAACGCCACCGCGCCCAAATTTACGCGACTCTAAATTTACATTTCTTCCTTTACTGGATGATTTTCTTTGTATTGTTTTGATCATTTTTGCCCCAGTACTGAAACATTCGGTCTATTGTGTACGGTCGCTATACATTTCTTGAAATATAAGTTATATGGCGTGTGTATGGCTGATAAATAGAGATTATTACCATTATGTGGATGTACAAAATATGTATCCGAGTCGAGCTCCGGGTTCTAAGGGCAGATCACGACAAGTCGAAAACGAGTCGTGATCTACCCTTAGAAACCGGAGCGAGACTCGGATACATATTTTGTAATCCAAATAATGATAATAATCATTTTATCTTACAATATATTGGGGATAAGTCAAGAATGTAGAAGAATATATTACGAACTACTTATTCGTACGGATGACCAAAAAGAAAAAAATGGAACTCACGCGAAAGGAACGTGCTTGTATCCGACCCCCTGATATAAACATCTGTATCAGGGGGTCGGATACACCACAGTTGCGGAGTTAATACAGACAAAATACATGTTCATTGTTAGATAAATTTCCTTACAAGGCGATGAGAGTTCATATCAGGTGGGGCTCCGCCTCACCTGATATGAACTGTCATCGCCTTGTATGGAAATGCATCAGCCTGCTCCACGACATTAACATATTTATTAAATCAAGGTATTAATAAATTTTCGGGGGCGCGGTGGCTCAGTAGGTAGAGGTGCAGGCTGCAAGCCGAGAGGTCCTCGGTTCGAATCCCACCTGCGGCAACCGCGTTGTGTCCTTGGGCAAGACACTTCACCCCCATTGCTCATCTGGGGGCACCGTAACGTCGTGTACTAAGGCGTACTGCACGTCGATGGTGCACCTGTCTTCAACTAATGCTAACCCTGCTTGTGTGGAGTGTAGTATGTTGGGGAGCTGACAGTTGCTCGCCGTTGCTCGGTGGTTCTCTCCGGGTACTCCGGCTTCCTCCACCCATAAAACTGTCATGGTCATGATTAGCCATTGTGCAGAAATATGTGACCTTAAACCCCAATAAATAAATAAATAAATAAATTAATAAATTGTCATGACAAAGAAAGATCGACCGGACGTTTATTTTTTAGAAAGCGCTATTGACAGCACCGCGTAGAGCACAACAGTAACTGGTACCGATACGTATCCATGATGACAGTAAACGATCGTCGCTGTTCTCAGGTCTGTTACAGATTTCTGACAGTGCTTCCTTTTCTTTTCATAAAGTCAAAGGTTTCCTCCTCTCCTAGTTCAGGTATCCGAACGTCTCAGCTGCGCCACTGGGGAAGCTACGACTTTCGGCTAGCAGAACTACCCATTACCCCTCTTCGACAAATTTCCGCTTACGACTTTGAATTTTAGTTTTGCGATGAAATGTATGCCCAACTCTCTTCTTTCTTCTCTTCATCTTCCTAATCATTATTTACTGACTGAGGGAAGTAATAGTGCACGAAGGTGGACAAATCTAGTCTAGTTTGGTTCATATTCACGAAGAGCGACGTAATATCAGCAGGGCTTGAAGCCATATCAAGTGAGTTTGAAAACAAATGTCACATGGCGAGTACCTGGGTGATACTATAAGTTACAGGACGTTCAGGTGGCGGATACGGTATCAAATGAGGCGAGGTGAAAACAATATTGGACGAGGCGGTACGCCGAGTCCAATATTGTTTTTGCTTAGCCTCATATGATACCGTATCCGCCACCTGAACGTCCTGTAACGTATTTATTATGCCAGCGAAAACAAAATAACAAACAAATTTGAACGCCGGTGTGACAGGAATGATAGTCCGTAGGAACGTTAGTCCCTCTAGACTATTATTCCGCGGAATTATAATCCTAGGTCTAACATTTCTAGGAATAGTAGTCCGGCGGACTACTATTCCTAGAAATGTTAGGCCTAGGACTATAATTCCGCGGAATAATAGTCCAGAGGGACTAATTTTCCTACGGACTATCATTCCTGTCACACCGGCACATTTTCAAAACTGGTGCAAAACGCTATGTAAGTTGTAACAAACGTGCACAGTTGTCTCCCTGTTTGTGTATAATTTCCTTGACAACACAGACAACAGCGACAGACGCTTTTCTTCGTACTGTCATTTTGTCTTGAGTGTGCAGAAAATGTCCGAAACGTCCGATTTTATAGAATTCGAACAAAAATGTATCTCGCATCTTTTCCTTCATAGCTGTGATTCATATCTTAAAATTTCATTATAGTGCAGTCGCTATTTATATTTTATCCATTTTCGAAGCGACGTTATCCATTTACCACAACAGAGACTACAGAATGAGCTCAACGAGAAAAAATGAAATTAATCTATTCCTGGGATAAGACAATTTTTTTCTCAGTTTATTTATTCACACTATATATATTTTTCAACTTTCTAACAACGCATTTATGGGTTATATATTTTTTCTAAAGCTTTTAAAATATCGAGGCGAACACCGTACCCAAACTGTTGTGTGTTAGCCTCAATAAGCTTAGACCCTATGTCAAGTTAGGGCCAGACCGACTTATCCGTTATCGGTAGATCGAATACAATAGTATTTCTCACTTCAAATAATTAAATTTACATTTAGAAAATAAATTTCACAATAAATTTATTAAAAAACGAGAGAAAATGAGACATATAGACACGGAGGGACGTTTGATTGTACTGCTATTTCTTCAATATGGATATAAAAGCACCGCGAGGTGAGGAATTTCCACGTCGAAACAAAATGGCGGTACTGACCTAATACGAGTTTCGTATTAGGTCACCTCGGGATGCAGGTGACCCAATACGGCTCAGTTCCGTCCCACTATTCAGGGGCTGTGATTGGCGAGTTTCATTAGCTGGCATAATAAATTTCCATACAAGGCAATGGGAGTTCATATCAGGTGAGGCGAAGCCTTACCTCATATGAACTCTCAGAGCCTTGTATGGAAATGTATCAGCCAGCTATACACCATGTAGCATATTTATTATATCAAAAGTCCATGTAATTCATGGGATTAATAAATTTGAACGAGAAATAAAGAACGACCGGACCTTTATTTTTTAGAAACCGCTATTTATAGCACCGCGCAGAATCGTCAACAGTATCTGGCACCGGTGCGTATCCATGGTGACAGTAAACGATCGTCGCTGTTCGAAGTACGATATTTGTTTACAAAATGAAACGTATCGCTACAAGCACATCTGAAGTACCCTTACATACATTTACTGTCACTATCACTTGAAAAGGGTTAAAAAGCACTTTTAAATGTTAAAAAAAATCACTTTTAATCTGTTGAGTAAACTGTAAGGAAAATGTTCGCTTCAGTAGAAAAAAGTCGATAGAGTCGTCAAAAGAACGTTTGGGACTACAAATAATATTTTCTGTCCATTTTTTGAACATTTAATTTTTTTAAATCAATACATACGGTACCTTGAAAATATTTTCGGTACATAAATTCTCTTATTTTGTTTTAATTCAAATTTCGAAAATTCGAAGCGAATGACAATGAATCAAAATAGTAATGGCGACTACTCACCCGACATCATATAATATCAGGTGAGTTGCCTGATACGGCGGAACCCTTAGATGGTATTCCAGCGTTCTGATTGGACAAACTAACTTTGAGGCATAATATAATTCTTTATCTTTCAATCAACATGTATTTTGTCTGTATTAACTCCGCAACTGTCGTGTATCCGACCCCCTGATACAAATGTTTGTATCAGGGGGTCGGATACAAGCACGTTCCTTTCGCGTGAGTTCCATTTTTTTTTTCTTTTTGTTCATCCGTACGAATAAATAGTTCGTTATATATTCGTCTATATTCTTGACTTATCCCCAATATATTGTAAGATAAAATGATTTTTACTGTTATGTGGATGTACAAAATATGTATCCGAGTCTCGCTCCGGGTTTTAAGGGTAGATCACGACGAGTCTTCGACTCGTTGTGATCTGCCCTTAGAACCCGGAGCTCGACTCGGATACATATTTTGTACATCCTCATAATGGTAATAATCTCTGTTTGTTAGAGAAATGAATTATACAACTCTTTAACACTGCTTTCATGTTTGTCTTGATTTCCCTCAAAGGAAGGCGTTAACCCCTGTTACAGTTTCTTTGGAACCTTTCTTCTAAAGAATAGGAAAGATCACTTGTTTATCCGGAACACATGCGTTTTGCTGTTTATAGCACCTACCATCATTATTTCGTGAAGTATACAAAGCGGTAATTCGTACATTATTGTGGGGAAAATATTAAAGTTAACCCTTTACCTAACCTGAAAAGCAGACGACACTTGCAAAAATAATTCTTGAATAACTAATTTTTTTCATTTTTTGTCTCAAAAACATAGGTTATGACCCCTCGTTGGAACGAGCTCGACGAGCTCGTTCCAACGAGGGGTCATAACCTATGTTTTTGAGACAAAAAATGAAAAGAATAATGAAAATTAATTGGCGATTTTTTTAGAATAGCGCTGGCCGGTTTTGGCCGTTACGTTAGGTAAAGGGTTAAAATGCATCAGGATTATGTTTCGTCGCGTAGGTTTAATGCACTCGACGTGCTGACGGATACTTTGACAACGATCAGCTGATTTGTGTTCTGATTGATTCAATGGTAGTTCTATTGGAAATATTCACCTTTTTCGACCTTTTCTCGTTATGCTGGGGAGAGTGTCAATTACCTTTGAGTAACAAAGTAATACTCAGTCAGTTGAATAAGAAATGTTTTGATCTTTAGGTCTGTGCGCCGACATTATCACCAAAACCTGTATAGAATGTTATATCCAATTTAAGGTGCTGTATACGTAATGGGAAATTAGCTTGAAAATAGGTGACAGGTAATTTTCAATGTCACCAAAAATCTAAACAGTATCATAATTTGTCACTTTTTTGTTATTCGTCCGTATTTATGTACAATTCTACACAATATTGAACAACAAAAAAGCGAAAAATTATAATTTTATTTAGATTTGGGATGACATCAAAAATAACATGTCACCTCTTTTCAAACTAAATTTCCCATTACCTATATAGCGCCTTAAATATTTAACCTATTATGTGGAGGGTGCATGGATGGTAGATTACAAATGATCACAAATACGTGGGTTCTACATGATAACTCATAAATAAATATCATGGCTTCTTTCGATCACTGATTACCACAATGCTCTTGAACAACCATTGTCATTTTCCACAAAGTCAAATATACAATGAACCGACGATACCCCCTCAGTCACGCGGAGTAATTGTAATTACTGATATATTCGAAAGTTATCAATAACACATTTCAATTTCCAAATTTCGATAAATACATGAAACAAAATAAAAATGAGTGTGGATTCGACAGAAAGCTGAGAGCTAACAGAAAACGATATTCGATATGTCACCTTATTACACAGCCATTCAACTTTAAACTCTTGTATTTAACGGGACGGCCGCTATGGCAAAAATGATTCTGTATTCAATAAGTGGTGTAGAATCCGGAACTATTTTCCCAACACCGTTCATACTAGTTCCTTTCCCATCGAGTCATTAGTTACGCTTCCAAAAGTGTCCTAATTTCGTTATACAATTATCGACCGTCTGTCGCGAAGTGTGAAAATGAAAACATCCAAAGCAAAATAAAGTCGGTTCACAAAAAATTAGTTAACCAAAAAATGAGATAATATTTATAAAACCCTAATCATTCCAACCATAACATTAACCCAGTCCAGTGGCCGTTTCGTTTCGTAGATCCCATTACATCTAAATTGGTCAATTTTATTTCGGTAAATCTTCGTACATCTTGACATGCTTCGAACTTCTTTTAAAAATGTTTCTCCCAGCTGTTTTGCAAATCTGCACAAATTTGTATTTATATTTTTACTAACAGTATTAGCCACCAAATGGTTAGGTGTGAATGGGCACCAGCCGAAGAGAAACAGCGATACGAATTTCAACAAGCACTGGCTCCCAAAAGGTTGTTTTGACTTTTCATCGAACCATTTGATCAGTACAGCCTCAGTCAAAACAAACCGACCCGTCACCTGTGGGTTTAAACAACGGAATTAAAATTTGTTTATTTAAATGAATCTTAATGCATGGGATGTGTAATAAACACAGATGTGTGTTTGAATCGGTGGGTGTTTTACAAACCCCGTTGGAATGGCGTAATCATATTTCGATCGAGCCTACGGCTCTCTCGAATATGACTACCCCGTTCCCATTCCAGAAAATAAGTGGTCAGACAAGGACAATGTCAAGTACAAAAAGGCCAATGTCAGACTGAGGTTTAAAATCATCAGTCAAAATGTCTGATGTCAAAATTATCAATGAAGTTCAGAGAGCAGAACATCATGCATGCTGGAAATCATGTACATAACTAGCAAGCCGAAAATTAATGATTGTTGTGATTTCTGGTCCTGGCAAGTTGGGAAGTGTGAAGAAAGTGACTCTACAGCTATTGAGTATTAACAGCATGTGAAGGAATACGATTTGATATAGCCATACATATATCTAAATTATGTCTGAAGGGTAATTCAGTTCTAATTCAGAATGAAACCAATCATACCTTGTTTGGCAGGGCTCACGGAGCCCTGCCAAACAAGGTATGGTTGGATGAATTCTGAGCAGTTTTAATATGAAGGTACATGTACACTCAAAATACATTGTTTTGAATACTCAAACTCCATTTTGTAATATGTCAGATATTATTCTTAAATGACAGACATGATTCATTTGGTGTCTGGATGCGCAATGAACATTATTTTCAGGCTTGCCCGTTCCAACTCGTTATTTAAAGCACCCACCGATTCAAACACACATCGCGTTCTCTCTATATACCTATTATTAGTAACTTCTTACCCAATACCTTGATTTCGGCCTCCGTACGTACAGTATCATTATTTTCTTCAGTAGATTATTTTTTAACCATTTAAACCCCAAAGGTCACTCTTCCCGTCCAGGAACATGATACGTCATAATTTTAGTGATTAACCGATAAGGATTTGCGACCGTCATCTCCTTGTCGATTCGTTGAGCACACAATCTACCGGTTGTGAGTGCCGATGTCAGATAGTAACAACCAAAAGGAGTAATATGTTTAATAATGAATAGAACAAGGTTTATGTTACAGCACAGTCAGGTTGTCCTCAAGAGTATGCTAGTGTGTGTATTAAAATAAAAATACGACATCAGTGGAAACAAGTTAACAGCGTAGCGACTTTGATCGACAAGAAATACTGACGCCCTAGACTTGAAGTGACCTCCCCATCACACTGAATAGAACCCGGGTCAACAGGTGTGGCGGTCTATGTACTATTCTGTCTGTCCTGAGTCCCGTGTGGTAGATAGTGAAATGTTCTCTTTCCCATTTTAACAACATAATAACATACTGTTTCGAGTTATGGATGCTTTATTAACATGAGATAATGCATGTTTGTTAATATTTGGTGTTTTATGGGGTAAACTCACTTAAAAACGTAATAAATAATTGCCACTTCCATTTCACCCTTCGCGAGGCGACGTGCGAAACATTTAGACAAGTTCGCATTCAGGTCGACGTCACCAAAAGTCAACTTGGATGTAGTTCCACTGTTGGTAGAAATTTTAACTACTGAAATCCCATTGCTGGCGTGTTCACCACAATTGGTGTTTTCAGCTAAAATTTATGTCATAGGTTTTTCAAAAATAGTAGAATAGGTAATCATGGTATAAAAAGATGTTATTTTACAGTACAGGCTAGAGGCATGAGCACACAGCACACAGGGCGGACATCCATTTTCGGTTGCTGTTATTCAAGGACCAGACTGTAACCCTTACACCGGCCTGCACAGTAAGGAAATGATTGGATCGGACGGGTCAAAATGCTCTCCAACCTATCTGTCTCCTAATGCAACTCTTCGACTAACAGAAAGTTCGGCCAAGGACACTTGTATCAGTCGGCAGGGTAGAATTTTCTATTCACACCACCTCAGATGTGTGGAGACAATATGGTGAAATTTAAATATAACAAAAAGGGATTGTTCACGTGCAGTTACTTGTTTGAAATTTCCTATTTAAAAACGGAAAACCATGGTTTAACAAAACGGAAAGCGAAACCAGAACCAAATTAAAATTAAAAAACTGCACAGTTCGAATTAATAATGTATTTGAGACAGTTGAGGGGCAATAAAACCATGTGCCCTAATGGTTCCGCTGCCATGACTCCAGATGACATTTAGCAATTATTTTTACGTCGATAAGCCATCGTGTCAGTTAAAATCTAAATGTTCGGCAAAGTTTTTCCTTGTATGAACAAATATGCTGAATCAACTTCAGTCAGTCGGGATGATAGAGATAAACACTTTATTTTATAAGGAATCCAACGCTGTTACAGCGTGCACTCGTGAAAAATAATATTTTCAGGTCCACGCGAATAAGATAATTCCCGATGTTCACAAAAATAGCGTAGATTTTCTTTTTATTATATTGCTACATGACATTTTACATTGCAATATTCAACCCAATTCGACTGCAAAAACGTACGTTTCAAAAGTATGACAAAGATTAGCTGATCGTTCTTTCATGTCTGTGCTAGACAAATCACTCAAGCATAAAAAATAGTCCCACGTTCCAACGTTAATTGTTCAACTCACAGATGATATTTAATAATTACAATACTACAAATGAAGTAATTATCATATTTTTCATTAATGTTAATTTTTAGAACATTTTAATTGTCAATTTACAACAAGGTATTTGGAATTAAGATCGCCGACTCATCATAACCCCGCCCCTCCAAAACAAAACCTTCCTAGCGAATCGAACAACAAGGTTTTTCGGAACAGTTGCCCAGTTCAAAGCTCAATTTAATTCTTGCCAGTCTCGGAGTTACTTTTTGTAAATCTAATTATTTTACTTTGTTATTTTATTAGTATTATACATTTAATTTTCCAGTCCTAGAATCACCAGAACTGCTCGGAATAACATGAACTTCTGGTGCTGCTGGTAAAACCGGCACTGAATCGCTTGTAACATTATCGAGGGCGCAGTGATGCACCGAAGCGTGACGTAATTTGGGAAGCTACTGAGGAATATTCTTCGTTATCCATCAAGTTGTTGGATATCAAGAAATGTCTTTTAGATAATAATTTGTGTTAATTCACAGACTAGCATATAATAAATACAGATATTCTTTCGTACTTCATTTGGAGAGATTCGAATCAATAAATATTTACTTCGCCTTGAAAACATCAAGATGTGGTTGAACTGCGCGCCATAATCATAAAACCACAGTCGTGGTCAGTTTTTATCCATAAGTATTTACACCACAGTCGCCGTGGACTGGTCGTAATCCACGCATGTGCAGTTATGTCCTGGTGATTAAGCGATAAGGATTTGCGACCGTCACTTGCTTGCCGATTAGTTGAGCACACAATCTCCCGATTGTGAGTGCCGAGGTCAGATAGTAACAACCAAAATGAGTAGTAATTTTAAGAATGCATGGAACAGGGTTAATTTTACAGTACACTCAGGTTGATTGGTTTGTTGACATCAAGAGTATATCAGTGTGTGTATTAAAATAAAAATACGACATCAGTGGAAACAAGATAACAGCGCAGCGTCTTTGATCAAATAACTTGTTTATGCTGATGTCGCATTTCATTGAGTCATAACACAACGCGTAGCATGTGTGTCATGAGCAGCAATCAAGGGAAGATCAGACCAGTCAATGAGATTAGGTCAATCTTGATTCCTGCCAATCATTGTGGCAACTTATTAAGTTTTTCTGCTTGTAAGAGATTGTTAATCAAACGTAAATACAATTTTGACCCAGTGGTGTTCCATGTAATCATCGGCATGGGGCGATGTTCAAACATCTCTACAGATAGTCAACCGATGGTCAACCGATGGCTTAAAATCGGCCGATGTCAGATGCGATTGCCGAACATCGGTTAATCACTAGTTTACATCTGTAGAAAACATGTTTGAATACCATAGAATCTTGTTGGTGATCGACTGGGAGCTAACCGCTCCAGGATTTGTTGGAACTCAGGGGACGAAATAGTAACACGGGTTCCCTCGCAAATTTGGTTGGCGATAAATTGTTCTCTTTTTGTTGATAGTTGACAAATGAATTGCTAAGTGTCCTCCTAATAATGTTTTTTATAGACGTGAAGGCGTGTAATAAATAGAGAACGACACGAGTGTGTGAAAGGGTTAATCAATATGGCACTTGTGCCATCGCCGAAGGATAACACTCGAGGCTTCGGCCTCTCGTTCTATCCTTCCGCACTGGCATTCGTGCTATACCGATTAATCCATTCACATACGCGTGTCGTTCTGTGAATTTATGGACGCATTGGGGAATCAGATTTGGGGATCTCTGAATCCAAACGTCACCCTACAGATCGTAATATGTATTTTTTGGTTGGCAAGGTTCTGTCAGAGGAATTATAATACAGACATACTATGGGGCTAAGGTTGGACTAGTTATCTTCATGACCCATCCCCAAGTTATTTCATGTGCCCTTCGAATAATTCATGGACCAGCTGTGTCTGGTCTATTGGAAATGACACGATAAATAAAACAGGGGACCTGCTACCCTGGATTAAAGTAGGTGTAAATAGCAGAATGAATCAGTTAATCAAATCGTGTGGGTAGGTCAAAACGCTGTCGCTGACTTTCCAAATTAAGAGGAACTGTTACATCAAACCTTGATAAAACTGTGAGCCGCGATTTCATACCAACGATATCGCGATTTCTTTTTTTGACGACCCATCCAGTACCACGGACATCTCGGGAAAAACGTATAGAACTTTTTTTTTTTCAGGTAAGTGTAATAAAATTGTATCATTAGTGTGCATGCGACTTTAAATAGTAATATTACCTTTATCCACTTTTAACTGCGAAATTCACGATGGACTTCACTTCAGCGGCACGCCATTGCAAACACTGCAAGAATAATAATGAAGAAAAATATGTGTGGTGCTAATGCCATTTTTACACAAGAAGCGTCCTTAGATCCAGAGGTTGGAGAATAGAAAGAGCAAGTACAGAAGCTAAGCTAGATGGTCCAACAGCTGAGAGCCGGAGCTGAGAAAGAAAATATAAAGCCTGAGCAACGCTGAAAGAAGAATCGGAGTGATCTTGCATCTTTCAAGTCTGGTAATCTGGGACACTTCAAACGATATCGTCTATTTAGTGTAGACAAGAGGAATAAAAACGGTTCAAAGCGAAAACGGCGAGTCGAGACAGTTATAGTAGGAAGCGCTGGTATCACAAAAAGCGACGTAACATGATTTCCCAACGTCTTGGAAATGGGTCGCTGACTTAAGACGCCGGGTGTATAATGAGGTATCGTCCACGGAACTGGCGTACACCTACTGAAACATATAGGACTGACCGTTTCTCTCCTGCCGTGAAGGGTCTATCAAAGGATTAATGACTGACAGCTATGTCGGAACGGGTTAGTCTTGGAGACGGAAAACTTTTGTCAGGAGAATTTGAAGTTAACGTACACAGAAACCTGATATTGGTAGCATACATAGCACCAGATGGGTTCTTGGGTTAAATTTTTGAAAAGAGAAATTCCTGTCGAGTTGACGGGGGAAAAAGCAGTCTTGATCCCTCGTGAAGAGAACGTACCTTGCACGTTAGAAAAAAAGTATAGGGTGCTCTCGTATCACCTTTGCAGAAGCTACCTGCATTTTCATGAAGTTAGTAACCCAGAGAAGACGGATGAACAATATTCATCAACCACTTCAGGCTGTGATGTAGTGGAACATTATAAATATATACACAAAACGACAGACGCGTGTAAATGGGTTAATCGATATGGCAGGAGTGCCAGCGCGGAAGAATAGAACGAGAGACCACACGTTTGTTCCTTCCACGATGGCACAAGTCCCATATCAATTAACCCATTCACACACGCATGTTGTTCTGTGTTTATTACACGCCTTCACGTGTATAACAAAATTAGGACATTCAGCAATTCATTTGACAACTATCAACAGAAAGAACACATTTTATCACCAACCATATTTTCGGGGGAAACCCATGTTACTGTTTCGTCCCTGAGTTCCAGTGTGTTCTATGTGCCTACTGGCACATAGAACACATAGAACTCAGGGGACGATTTTAAGCTAGCGATTCAAACTGTAATGGCGTTGCACGATTTGTAAAAAAATCCGGCGCAATTTCGCTTCTATTTAAAAGTAGTCTGTCAGCATTTTTCGTTCCGCACATATGGTCGGAACATATTTTCATTTTCCGCAGGTTTAGTGTTGTTGTAGGTGGGGATTACATAGAACAGTTGGGAAATAAAATAAAATATGTCAGGATCTGATGGTTGCAAGAGCGCCAGTTGAAATTAGAAAGAAAGACGTGCCAATACGAATCATGAACTCGTTTCCAGATCCGCGTACATGTTACTTAGGCAAATACTGCCATAATAGAACCCATCCAGGATACCGTAGAGCTGGATAATGCACAAAAAGACCACTCACCCCTCTCCCCAAGAACAGAACATCTCTAGATAAGTTACTTGATCATGTACAGAGTTGGCTGCTGTATCCAAGCCACAACTGACGGACGAACAAGGAAAATTATTACATAGGAAACGAAAAAGATTTACGGACACTACAATTACGCAGATCCCAACTGAAAATCTGCATGACATAGCAATTCAGTCTAAAGGAAATAATCAAAATGAAACCACTGATCCTTCCAATAACACTGAAATTAAACTTGGCATGTCATGTGAACCATAGGAAAGGCGGTTGTGCTCACGGTGGGGCGAACAAATGCACATCAGTTTAGTTCAAAACATTTTACATTCAAGGTGTTCTAAATCACACTCTAGTAGAAGTCATAACGACATAACAGACATTTTGTCTGGAGACGTTTCTCCACATAGACTGAAAGTCTTCGGCCTTGAGTACAGGGATGTGGCTAGAGGGTTTCAGCTGGGAGGGGGGGGGGGGGGGGCACCTGTGTAAATTTCAACTGTGAGTAGTTTCGATAGGTGGTTGCACTGCAGCGCTGGGTGATATCTTTTAACCCTTTAACCAACGAATTGCCCGCGTAATATACAAATACAGCTGCTGAAAAAATATTATTTTTCGAAACATTTCAACAAAATCATATCATGTGACCCTCTCTTTGGAACGAGCTCGTCGAGCTCGTTCCAAAGAGGGGTCACATGATATGGTTTTGTTGAAATTTATTTTAAAAATTTTAAAAATGATATTTAAAATAATTAATTTTGAAATCGTCTGCGTTGGGTAAAGGGTTAAAGTGATTATATATATATGTACACATGCTTATGCTAGTCCTGGAACGGAAAAAACATCATTTATAATGTGTCTGGGTCCGAAAATTTACCAGATTGATGTCACAGTCGAAATTTTGAGGCCAATGTCAATTTTAGAGTAGGAAATTTGAAACTCAAGTTTCCAGTTGGAAATAAAAGATCAAAATTTCTCATCATTAAGTTGGAATTTTAATATTTTTCATGAACAATGTTAATTTATTGAATTTCCAACTATTTGATTTTTGACCTCGGAATTTCCAACTATTGAAAAAATGCTCCTAGCTGGGGGAGGGGGGTGAGACACCCCCCCCCCTACCCCCAACCCCACCCTGTCGCCACATCCCTGGTTGAGTTCTATGGTGGTGAAGTAAGAATTGTAATTTGAATCGGTCCCACCTATCTTAAAAGACCGGTAAGATCCGAATGGGTAAAGTTCAGCCTTGATTCTGGGTATTTTAGTGCCAAACGAAATGTTCTGGAGGGAAAAGGATATTGGGAGGGGAGGGTGGTTTTTCGCTGTCTGAGCAAAATAAATGGTCGGGCTGGAGGATGTCGGTACGTACACCTGCTGCTGTGCTTAAACAATACCAAATCAATTTATTTATTTATTTATTTATTACGGTTTAACGACACTTTAACAGCCAGGGTCATATCATGTCGGTGGCAGTTTTACGGGTAGAGGGGCCGGAGTATCCGGAGAGAACCACCGAGCAACGACGAGTTGCTGTCAGCTCTCCAACATCGTAACTCTGAACTCTGCACAGCGGCACAGGCAGGGTTAGATTGGTTGAAGACATGCGCACCATCGACATGCAGTACACCCCAGTACACAGCGTCGACGTGCCTCCGTGTAGGCAATCGGAGTTATGTGTCTTGCCCAAGGAAACAACGCGGGAGCGCGAATCAGTCGCTGAAATGGTCACCCATCCAACTTCTAACCGCGCTCGACGTTGCTTAACTTTGGTGATCTGACGAGAACCGTTTACCGCGACGACACCGCGCCCCCGTACCAGATCAATTAAATAATTACTGTTAATTAACTGAGCTTAGGCCGTCGAGAGTCTTTACAAAAGGCAACATTTAATAAGATACATAATTCATACCTTCGCGAGAAATCGCGAGAAATCGCGAAGGTATGAAGTATTTATCTTATTAAAAGCTGCCTTTTGTAAAGTTTTGTTAAACCTTTGAACCCTGGTGGCCGTTTTTTCTAGCCCAGAAGCATGATACGTCATAATTCCCGTAAGGAGGATTGCTTCTGAGTGAATGTGTGGGTAGACCAATTAATATTTCCAACGTGCAGCCCCATGGCTGCACGTTGAAAATATTAATTGGTCTACCCCAAATAATGAATGTGGACTCTTCCAATTGCTGACATGGAAGATACCACCGGTGTCCAAAGGGTTCAGTTTTGTAAAGTTGATAACTACAATGTTTTATTGAAGTAAAAACAATGCCTCATTACCACTCACTGACAATAATAACACTGTGGACGGCCGCTGATTTGTCGCGTTGAAATTAAGTGCCACCTACTGCTGAGGATCGGACGAGCCCCCAAATGTAACAGGAGGAGAGATAAGTGCGGGAGCCGGGGTTCGATCCGTCGACCTCTAGCACACAAAGTAACCGATTATCCTCGAGACTAAGAGATCCAGACCAAGCAGGCTGGTTGGTAAATGGCCTTTATACCTCGACCGCTACAGTTGAAAGATTCTCCATACACTAATTCTGACACCTTATTGACAAAATCACTGAGTGCAGTTCGTGAAAATAGGTTGTCGTTCCCGCCTTTATTACCAGCTCACGCTTTCCAGAAGAAATACCTTTTTTTTTGTTTCGTCATCTAACGCGCTCTTCACTGATGTAATGGCTTTCCTTCACGAGTGTGAGGAGTGTTTTTGGTGCCAAAAGTTTAGCCAAACGAAGATGCTTTGGTGGCAAATCACTTTGCTTTACTGCAGTTGGTTAAATTGACACCCGACAGCGTGAACACTTGTCAAGCGGTTCCGTTGATATTTGATATATATTTTGATATATATTTTATTCACCAGCATACAAATTTACAAAAGACTAAACATAAAGTACATGAAATCAGAACATTTACAATATATAAATACAGTTGACACTATATTACAAATCCGTCAGTACTTCATTCGTATACTGGTAGGGTAAGGCATAGCCAGATTGGCTGTCTTCCTGCCTTCCCTCATGTAGGAAAGAGATAGAGCATTGAGATATGAAAGAGGAAAATAGAGTGAAACAGAAAGACCAAGGGGGTAGAAAAAATGAAGAAGTTCTAATGCAACATGGTAAATTCCCATTATCTTCTTGTAAGAAAAGCTCGAATAAATCATGTGTTGGTGATGCGAGTGGTGGTCGGAGCCCAGTTGAGCTAGGCACATGAAACGGACTTCACCATTCCTTTATTTATGCGTATACAGAGTGAGAGGCAAACTGCTAATAAAAAAAAAAAAAAAAAAAAAAACATGGGGAAGACCGAATCAAAAGCCAGCTGGGACGAGAATACCAGACAAATTACGTTGAGAATGAGTTTCCAATACATCCAGAGAGCTTGTTAATCCAGGTAGTATCCTGGTGAAAAGTTGACGAAAGTCGGTATAAACTAGTGAGAGGCGGTACAAAACCGGGGATGCAACTAGATAGCACAATCTGGGCAGTAGGGGTTAGAACAGGAGATATTGTTTGAGTATGTCGAAAGCAATCTTGTAATTAGCGTTTTTTTTTAACTTCTTCCTGTTTTTTATTGCCCTGATATCCCTTTCTAGTTCGTTCCATAGTTTAGGAAATGCAAAAACAGGCAGCTTATCTAATGTTTTTGTTCTAGTTCTGTGTATATATAAAAGGTCCGTTTGGCGTGTGCTAACATTGTTTTGGTTATTTTCAGAAGGAAAAAAATTCGCAAATGATGCCGGGAGATTTCCATTTTGCCAGTCAAACATCAACAGATAGACATGCAAATTATACAAATCCTTTATCTTTAAAATTCCGTCTTTAGTAAACAGTGGGTCAGTATGAGCATTATATTTCTTATTATTTATGATTCGTAATGATCGTTTTTGTAGTTTAAACAGTCGATTACAAGCTTTAGAGCCTCCCCATAACGGAATTCCGTATATAAAGTGACTTTGTATTAAGGTAAAATATAAAGTTTTCATAACTCTGTGAGGAAGAATTTTTTTCACTTTACTTAGAATGAGATTGGCAAAGGCAACTTTCGAGCAGATTTGGGATATGTGTCCATTGTAGGTTAGATTTTCGTCGATATTTATGCCCAGGAATTTTACTGATTTTCCGTTCTGCTTGTTGCCAACTTTGTCGATAATCTGATTATTAATACATATATTCTCATGGGAAGTATTTTTTTTGTGGGATGGATTGATAATTATATATTTCGTTTTCTTCGGGTTCAAAACTAAGTGGTTGGCGGAGCACCAATTGAATATTTTTTGCAGTTCCTCGTTGAATTCTTCGATCAGCGGGTTTATCTCTACTCCAGACTTGTATCCCGAGGTATCATCTGCAAACGATAGAACATTTAATGTTGTTGAATTATTTATATCGTTTATGTAAACAAGAAAGAGGATGGGGCCTAATATTGAACCTTGTGGTACCCCACATGTTATTTCGGCTAAGTTCGATTTACTGTCACCAAGGAAGACATACTGTGTCCTGTTCTGAAGGTAGCTTTTGAACCAGTGATTAGCATTGCCTCTTATTCCATAATGTTCTAATTTTTGAAGTAATATCTCGTGGCTTATGGTATCAAAGGCCTTAGAGAGATCCAAGAATAAGGCTAGTGTACTGTCTTTACTAACTTTGTTATTTTCTGTGGCTATATGTTTTAACAAATGCATAACAGGATGCACTGTACTGTGATGTTTCCTAAAGCCGTATTGGTGAGGATAGAGAATGTCGAATTTGTTTAAAAAATTTGTGAGTCTTATAAACATAATTTTTTCTAGGATTTTTGAAAAAACAGGCAAAATGCTGATTGGTCTATAGTTCGTGAAATTGTTTTCATCACCTGCTTTAAAAATTGGGGTAACCTTAGCAATTTTCATCCTGTCAGGAACTGTACCCTGGTTGAATGAATTGTTCATTATATGCGCGAGTGGGGTGGCAATGAAGTCTATTGAGTGTTTGAGGATACTCGTCGATACATTTTCACAGTCTTGGCTTAATTTAGGTTTCATTGAATTTACGATATTCGTTATTTCAGAAGGCGACGTCGGTGTAATAAATATGTTTTGGGGTTGTCTAGTATTCAGGTACTCGTCAAATGACTTTTGGGGGTTGGATATCAGTTGTGAAGTCTGATTGCCTATGTTTTCAAAGAAGTTATTAAATTCCTGTGCAATGTCCTTTGGCGTATCTATTTTTTTGTCACCAAGATTGAAGAAAGAAGGTAGGGATTTCTTATTTTTGTTCCTATTTAATGCATTATTCAAAACTTGCCACGTTTTACGCATGTTGTTCTTGTTTTCGATGAAGATTTGTTCATAATACATAGCTTTGCTTTGCTTTCGAATTCTGTTAAATACCCGGCAGTAATTCTTGTAATTCCTAACATTAAATTCTGAGGGAAATCGCAACTTCTTGTTGAAAAATTTATTTTTGTTATTGGATGAAACTAAAAGACCTTTGGTCATCCACGGCTGTCGTTTTATGAATTTCTTATTTGGTTTGAGGCTTTTTAAAGGGAAGGCTGATTCGAAGGCATTCAAGTAGATATTCAAGAAGTTATCATAAGCTATATTGGGACAGTCTGCCTCCATAACTGAAGAAAAGTCGCTTTGAGACAGCAACGACTTAAAAAGTTCTATACTTCTGTAATTTATTTTCCTGGAGAGAAGGGGTTTTAAACATTCAGGTTTTGTATGGGCTAATTCAATATAAAAAATTCCAAAGTGTCTGAAACATCGGTTAGGAATATTCCAGATTTGAATTGATTAGAAATAGAGTTGGTAAAGATGTGGTCTATCAGCGTTGCTGAACGGTCTGTTACTCTGGTTGGTTTGGTGATAACAGGTGTGAAGCCTTCACTAAACATCATGTCAATAAATAAGTCTGTTTTAAGATGAGAAGCTACTTTTAAAAGGTCAATATTGAAGTCGCCCATAATCAGGGCTGTTTTCTTTTCCTTATTAATTATATCTGTTAAATAGTTCATTTTTGAATGGAATAAGTCTATATCTGCTTTTGGTGCCGTATTTGGTCTGTATATTACGCCAATTATTTTTGTCGAAAGTTTTGACTTTAATTCAACAAAGATAGACTCAAATACATGAGGTATAAAAACGGACAGATCTTTACCAACACTGAATGAAATTTCATTTTTTATGAACAGCCCAACACCCCCACGCCTGTCGTCGTCACTAGGCCTTGTGTTTGTTAATAAGGGGTGATATCCTTCTAGATTGTAAGAAACATTTGAGGGGACTTGAAAGATTTCTGTAAGTCCAATGACATCGAATGTGTTTTCTTCATTATTCAGGTCGGAGAGTAGGTGATGTAGTGGATCCCAATGGGCATTTAGACTTTGGCAATTGATGTGAAATGCCGAGAAAGATCCACGCACCCCACCAAGTTCACTAACCAATTCACTAGGCAGGAGGTACTTACATTCTGTATTGTTAAAAATGGACGTAGAGTCATTGTCTTCGGGAGACCTCCCAATTTTATCATTCAGTAGGAGACCAAAGTCATATTCGGGATTAGTCTGGATCTCGTCCAAATTGATACTACCCGCCATGATATCCAAACCGACCACTAACAACACGAAAGCACGAGCAAACGAGAGGGGTTAGTACAGATGCAACTTCATCGAGCACAATGTATTTAGTACCTGGTCTAGAGAAGATAATGTGAGTCAATATTTCATCAGTACTGTTAAATGATAATAACCGTTGACACAATGTTGCATAATATAGAGCAAGGAAAAATATAAATAAAAAATATGTACAAGAGGTAATTTCTAGCATTCAAGGATGGTGTCCTGAATATGAATGTTCTCTGGTTTTTATTATTCGAGTCAACAATGTGGCCACTAGGATAACACCTGATTACTGATTTCCGTTTCACATTTTCTATTTGTGCCAATGTCAGTTCTCGTATAAGCCAATTTCGAAACCTCCATCCCGGCCCTCAATCCATGCAAGGTCACAGGCCGCGAGGTATAAACATTCCAAGAAAACGCGTTATTAGCAATGAAATCGCACTGTTTACACCTCGCGACCCGCGACCCCGCACAGATCAAAGTCCAAAGATGGCAGTCCCGAAACTGGCTTATTGGTGTCATCCTAGTGGCTGCTGAACGGTTATTGCATTGACTATCGTGGAATGAGGATTGCAAAAAAGTCGTCACTTCTCCTTATAGAGGTGTTTTGTACATCTTTTTAATTACAGTGTCTTGGAGAGTGCCACACAGTTTGTTGGGGAGGGGGTAGTGACATCACACATTATCCACCAGACATCTTAACAGAAAACTTTTTATGCAAAATAGTATGGTTACAATTTATTTCGGGGGGAGGGGGGCATCACACATTATCCACCAGGTTGAAGAAAATGATATCAGTTCTCCATATAGGGGCGATAGATTGTGTTGAAGAGTACAACAAAATACTCTCCACCACAATGGCACAGAACAAGTTGCATAGCATATCATAAGCAAACACGTACTTGGTGATATTTTGCATAATTTTTTTTTTTTTTTTTTTTTTTTTATGTAAAAGTGATAGAATATAATTTATTGGGCACATCACCCAGTATCCACCAGATTAAAACAGTGACATCAGTTCTCCACATGGATTTTTTTTTTTTTTTTTTTTTTTTTTTTTTAAATATGATTGTTCACATACAGTGCATTGGAGACTGCCACAAGACACTCTCCACTGCACTGGAACAGAACAATTTGCACAGCATATCAGCCACAATGACATACCCGTAGATTCTTTACATAGTTTTGGGTTTTTTGTAGAAATATTTTCTTACAATTCTTTTTTTTTTCAAGCGGGGAGGGGGGGGGGGGGGGCATCACACATTATCTACCAGGTTTGTTGGAGAAGTTGGTTACAATTTATATTATCCACCAGGTTGCACAATTTACTTGGTGGGGAGGGGGGGGGGCGACATCACGCAGTATCTGCTTGGTTGCAAAAATGACATCAGTTCTCCATATAATGGTGTGTTTTTTATGTTTTCTTCAGTTGGAGTGCATTGGAGAGTACAACAAGACACTCCCATCCACAGCGGAACAAAACAATCTGCACAAAATAAAAAAAAACAGTGAAATACCTGTAGATTCTTTGCAAAACACTCCCTTTTTCACTTGCGAAAACTGCTCCGCTCCACCGCAGACGAGAATGTCCCGTTGCACTCTCCAATGCTCCAATGTTTTATTGGGGGGGGGGGGGGGGAGGGGGTGTGGCACGCATTATTGACCAGATTTTATCAATAACATCAGTTGGATCAGAAACGAAATAAAAAAACCCCCAAAAAACCAGTGAAATACCTGTAGATTCTTTACAAAACACTTCCTTTTTTATTTGCGAAATTGCTCCGTTCAACCGCAGACGAGAATGTCCCGCTGCACTCTTCAATGCTTCAATGTTTTATTGTGGGGGGGGGGGGGGGGGGGGGGATATGGCACGCATTATCGACCAGATTTTATCAATAACATCAGTTGGATCAGAAACAATATAATACCAGTACATTCTTTTCACACAACCCTTTTATGTAGAATTGTTTGGTTACAATTTATAGTGGGGAGAGGGGTGCTGGCATCACACATTATCCACTAGTTTGCAGCAGTGACTTCAGTTATCCACAGAAAAGGTTACATTTGTTTTGAGGTGTGGGGGGGGGGGCGGGGGGTTATCTTCGGTTATCAAGCAGGTTGCAACAATGACATAAATTCACCCAATAGTGATGTTATGTGCATAATTGTTCAGTTCCATTGCCCCGAAGAGTACAACAAGACACTCTCCTCTACATTGGAACAAAACAATTTTCACAGCATATCAGAAACAATGATATACCAGTACATTCTTTATATGAGACTTGTTTATGTAGAATTGACAGTTACAATGTATTTTTCATGGTAGTGTTTTGTATGTCTGTTCAGTTATAGTAGTGTATTTGAGAATACAACAAGACACTCTCCACTACAATGGAACAAGACAATCTACACTGAATATCAAATGCAATGACAAAATTGTTTACATAACCTTTTTTGTAGACTTTGAGAGGGGGGAGGGCATCACATATTATCCATAAGGATAATTATTACTTGTCAGGTATTTTGTAGAATTTGGGAGGGGGAGGGGGGGGGGGGGGCGGGGCTTCACATATTATCCATCAGGATAATTATTACCTATCAGGTTGCAGAAATGGCATCAGTTCTCCATGTAGGGTGTTTTTGTATGTTTGTTCAGTTACAGTGTCTTGGAGAGTGCCATAAGGCACTCTCCACTACGTTGGAACAAAACAATTTGTACAGCATATCAGAAACAATGTCATGTCTGTTGATTCTTTACATAATTTTTGTTTTATGTAAAACTGTATGGTTCCAGTTTTTATTATTTTTTTTTTTTTTTTGGGGGGGGGGGGGATGGAACATCACACACCATCCACCAGGTTGCAGCAATGACAAAGACATCAGATCTCCATACAGAGGTGTATTGTGTGTAAATGTTCAGTTACAGTGCCCTGGAGAGTAGAACATGACTCTCTCCACTACACTGGAACAGAACAATTTTCACAGCATATCAGAAACAATGATATACCAGTCCATTCTTTATATAAATCTTGTTTAGGTAGAATACAACAAGACACTCTACACTACAATGGAACAAGACAATCTACACTGAATATCAAAAACAATGACAAAATTGTTTACATAACCTTTTTTGTTGATGAAATTCAGTACTTTATATCCCAAATAATTTTTGTGTAGCTTTTATTTTTTTAGTTTTTAATATATTATATGGACAGATACTATAATGACTTGGCTAAAAATATAGGGAACATTCAAGTTAATGCCAAGAGGAATTATTTACATGCGGCAGGGGGGTATTATCGCCCTGCTAAGATATGAAGTGTAGAAACAATGGGTCAGAGTTCGGCTACCTAGTAACGGTTTTAATTTACATATAGTTGAATTATCGCATTAAGATATTTGCCTTCATACAACCCAGAACAATACACTACCCCCTCCCCTCGCCCAACCCTCGATTAATACAATTTTCTACATGTCATTTTCACAACTACTAATGTTTATTGTTTTATTTTTATAATGTACATATAAAAATTGGGCTAACTTCAGTATATTATTTATTCAGATAGCCAGTTGTGAAGAAGAGTCTGAAGGGAGTTTGATTACCGACTCTCGTCAACGCGTTGTATCAAATATATACTGGATTTCCCGCTAATAAAGTTATTGAAGTAAAAAGATCATTTGGTCTCAGTATTTTCTAAAGTGAGATCCCAATTTTATTTGGCCAGTTACCTGGTCATATCAGACACAGATGGGTGAGACATGAGGATAGGTGCAGTCTTGTCGCAGGTGCACAAGAAAGTATTGTGTCTTATGGTAGCAGATCGCTCACCGAAGTCAACCGAAGACACTACGCGTCACAGAAGGAATTTCTGGTACTGGTATTCTTTGACAAGTACATCAGGCATTCTCTATGCGAACGGAGGTGATTTTAATTCGAACAGACCACAGTTTGTTAAGATGGTTATTGCATTTAATGGATCCGGATGGAAGCTGTCTCTGTGGGTAGATGTTCTCTATGATAACAGTTTGATACTGAACATCAGACAAGAAAACACACCAAAATGCCGACGCCCCAACTCAGGCCTCATATTATAAGTTACATGGCGCGTAGCTGGCTGATACATAGAGATTATTACCATCATGTGGATGTACAAAATATGTATCTTAGGCGAGCTCCGGGTTCTAAGGGAGATCACGACGAGTCTTCGACTCGTCGTGATCTACTCTTAGAACCCGGAGCGAGAATAGTTGAAGAATGATAATAATCATTTTATCTTACAATATATTGGGGATAAGTCAAGAATGTAGACGAATATATAACGAACTATTTATTCGTACGGATGAAAAAAAATGAACCCATGCGAAAGGAACGTGCTTTAACCAACCCCCTGATACAAACATCTGTGTCAGGGGGTCGGATACACGACAGTTGCGGAGTTAATACAGACAAAATACATGTTGATTGTAAGATAAATTTCCATACAAGGTGATGGGAGTTCATATCAGGTCAGCGAGGTCATTAACATTTATTATATCGAAAGTCCATGCAAATCAAGGGCTTAATAAATTTACACAAGAGACAAAGAACGACCGAATGTTTATTTTCAGAAACAGCGATTGACAGCACCGCGCAGAATCATCAACTGTGACTGGAATCGGAACATATCAATGGTCATAGTAAACAATCATTGTTGTTCGAAGTGCGGTATTTGTTTACAAAATAAAAAGTATCACTACAAGCATATCTGAAATATCCTTACGAGCATTTACTGTCATTACCACATGAACAGGGTTAACAAAGCACTTTTAAATGTTCAAAAAATCACTTTTAATCTTTTGAGTAAAGTACAAAGAAAATGTTCACCTCCGCATGAAAAATCGTAAAAACAACAAAGAACTTTTGGGACTACAAATAATATTTTCTGTCCATTTTTTAAATATTTAATGTTTTAAATCAATAAATACATTACCTTGAAAATATTATTGGTACATAAATTCTCTTGTTTTATTTTAATTCAACTTTTCCAAATTTTGAAGCCAGTGGCGGCTACTCGCCCGATATCAAATATTATTATGCCAGCTAATGAAATTCGCCAATCACAGCCCCCCCCCCCCTCCCCCCCCCCCCCCCAATAGTGGGACGGTACTGAGCCGTATTGGGTCACCTGCAGCCCGAGGTGACCTAATACGAAACTCGTATTAGGTCAGTACCGCCATTTTGTTTCGACGTGGAAATTCCTCACCTCGCGGTGCTTTTATATCCATATTGAAGAAATTGCAGTACAATCAAACGTCCCTCCGTGTCTATATGTCTCATTTTCTCTCGTTTTATAATAAATTTATTGTGAAATTTATTTTCTAAATGTAAATTTAATTATCTGAAGTGAGAAATACTACTGTATTCGATCTACCGATAACGGATCAATCAAACGTCCCTCCGTGTCTATATGTCTCATTTTCTCTCGTTTTTAAAAATAGCGACTGCACTATAATGAAATTGTAAGAAATGAATCACAGCTATGAAGGAAAAGATGCGAGATACATTTATTTTGTTCGAATTCTATAAAATCGGACGTTTCGGACATTTTCTGCACACTCAAGACAAAGTGACAGTACGAAGAAAAGCGTCTATCGCTGTTGTCTGTGTTGTCAAGGAAATTATACACAAACAGGGAGACAACTGTGCACGTTTGTTACAACCTACATAGCGTTTTGCACCAGTTTTGAAAATGTGCCGGCGTTCAAATTTGATTGTTATTTTGTTTTCGCTGGCATAATAAATACGTTACAAGACGCGGTGGATGGTCCAAGTGAGGGAGCTAGTAGAGAACTACTCATTGGAGATCTCGGACCTGGACGTTGGGGCAAACCAAGGTACAAAATCGTCAGAGAAAGGGTCATGGAGGATTGTAACCGTAATTGGCGATAGGGGATCAAATCAAAGAGGTCTTTGGGTGGCCTGCCTGATAAAGAGAAGCCAGGTTTTGAAGAGTACCTTGAAGGCAACTTTGTGTGTGTGTGTGTGGGGGGGGGGGGGGGGGGTCACTGTTGTCCAAGATGAGGTCGCGATCCCTGGAGCTGAGAGGGAATATTGGGAAAAACAGTGAATGGGAGTGCCAGATGTGTACTTTGGGCATGGTGGAGACCCTGGAACACTTTCTTCAAGAATGCCCAAAGTACCAGTCTAAAGGAATAAGATTCACTGGGAGTATAATGGGGAAGTGGGATGGGGGAATGAAGGACATGTGGTTAGGGGGAGACTCAAAGGAGAGGGTTAACATGCTAATCGGAGAGATTGGGAAGAATGGGGCAAGGGATGTCATCAAGTTCGTCCTCGAGAGTTGGGAGGAGAGGGGAAGCATGGGAATAGGGAGGCAGTTGGGAGTACAGGGGTAACCAAGGCCTTCTCGTCCAAGAACCGCGACAAATCAGCGGCTGGTCAAAGTGTTATTATTAATATTATCTTACCTCCTACAAGTATCTGGGAATTTCATTGGTTCAAAGACGTCATATGCAGACTGCATATAAAACCATATACTGCCTGTCAACATCAATGTACGCTGACAGCTATGGGTAATCTCCCCTTTGTTCATTGATTATTCAAAATGGCTCCAGCCGATAAATGCTTCAAGTTGAAAGATTGAGTGTTGGAAGCCCATATTTGGTCTGAAGTCCAGGTTAGGCAACTTAAAAGGCTTCATATTCTGTGGATGTGTGTCATGTTACCTTCGAAATGAAACTGTTTGGTATGTATGAATTTGCCTTGTTACAATTTATGGGAGAGTGCCTGTAGGCACTCTCCCATAAATTGTAACAAGGCAAAGACATGTGAACACATTGTGAGAATTCTCTCATTTAATTTTGATCGCTGCTGTTATCAGTTCTGTGCATCGATGCAGCGGTCGGTAAACTGTGTAACTAATAATATCAGTCGAGTTACCTGATAAGGTGGAACGCTCAGATGGTATTCCAGCGTTTTGATTGGACAAACTAACTTTGAGACATAATTTTAGATTACACTGTTGCAAAACTCAATAAAAATGGATTGTGGTCACCAGGTTCGGAGTTCAATGGTAACTACGCACAGACAAGGGAAGTAATTCGAAATTAAATTGTTCACAGAAATGTGCCGCTTGCTTGGATCGAAAAGACGAGAAAAACACCACATAAACACCAGAGCGACTGAATAGTAGAGAGGGAGGAATCGTACACTAGAAAATGTGATGTCGACATTCGTGGAAGAGATGCAAAACAACTGTTTTTGGACATCTCCCATATTTGACAGTGGTGTACCAAATTGTAACACATTGTCCTACAGGACACATTCCTAATTTCTTGATGATGAGAAGAGAACCTGGCATACCATTGGGTATTATTGATAGAAGACCAACTGATTCACGTTTCAGTCTCAAAGTGAATGTGCGAAGACGATGGAGTCAGATCCGCATAGAAGAAATGCAGAGAGTAGTATCAGAATTGAGCGTACATCACGAAAAAATCCGAAAACCATGAAGGTACGTAAAAACCCCTAATTTGAAAGAAAGCAGATATAACTTCGGTGACGAAGGTTACAGTAATTACAACGAGCAATAGACTGAAAAACCTTGTGGATGCACAGAAGAACGACCGGAATATTAGTATGGTGAAAAGTTAGCTGTTTCTTGAGAGGAAGAATGATCACTTGTGAAAAGTCTGTGGAATCAGAGGGATAAGCTGGAAACCAAAGTAGATGTTTTGTGACGCAAGTGGCAATGATAGTCAAGTCGCGAACAGCCAAGTTGTTGTACCAATGGAAATGAGAAAGAACAATTTACGGATGACCCATGATACCCGGCATGCACTGCGTTTTGGATTAGGAATAACTGAGGTAAGAGATGTGAGATTTGTGGCAGAAGAAAGACAACAGAATTGAAAAGGAGGCCGCCGGTGGAAACAGATTTAGGAAGCACTACTGAAAAGTATCGCTGCAGATATTCTGTGGCCTCATCACATACAGAGGGAACAAATACATAGAGGATATCTAGTGTTTTTGAGTGGATACCGAAAATTATCCCATGAGTGACCGATACAAATGTTTATTTATCTCGGTCACAAGTGAGATAATTTTTATTATACGCTTTTTATAAGAATCCGATAATTCCACTCGTTTCAACCTTGATTTATTTATTTATTTATTGGTGTTTAAGGTCACATATTTCTGCACAATGGCTATCCATGACCGTGACAGTTTTACGGGTGGAGGAAGCCGGAATACCCGGAGAGAACCACCGAGCAACGGCGAGCAACTGTCAGCTCCCCAACATACCAACTCCACACAAGCAGGGTTAGCATTGGTTGAAGACAGGTGCACCATCGACGTGCAGTACGCCTTAGTACACAACGTCATCGTGCCCCCACGTGGGCAATGAGGGAGAAGTGTCTTGCCCAAGGACACAACGCGGTTGCCGCAGGTGGGATTATTTCAACCTTGAATTGATACATGAAAGTAAACAGCGCATTGAATCATTGATACGCGGAAGTCATTTGATTGATACTCGGAACAGATAGCGCCTTGTAATCCAATTCAGCTGGTGGGTTTCTAGTCCAAACATGGCCTGAAAGTCCGTAATATAAGTTTTTGGTTTGGTACATCCTTTGTAAGGAAGTACCAAACCAAAAACTTATATTACGGACTTTCAGTCCATGATTGGACTAGCGGGTTTCACGCACCAATTCGAGGTGAATATGTGTTGAATTATTGCTGGAAATGATGGGTATCCACTCAAAAACACTAGATTTACTTTTCATTATACTTTTTGAGAACAAATTGATCATTTCCAGTGATAAATTGACTCTTATTTACCTTGAAGTGATGCTTTGAAATCCGCCATTTTGATTGATACCATGAAAGTGAAAATTTCTATATCTTTACAGTGGGGGATATGATTTCTATCTTTCCACAATTTCTCCGGTAATCTATCGTTTAGCGTATAATATATATTGGTAATAAGAGACCACTTAACTGAGTGGGCGGGAGTCGTTCCTATGTCAAACAAGGAAACGAGCACATTTTAAAATCAAATGGGTTAAAAATTAACCCAAATCAACTGGGTTGAATATGAACCAATTAGGTTTATATTCACGCAACCCAGTTGATTTGGGTTTATTTGTAAACGAAACAATTTTTGATTGCACAGTTGCAAACTCAATAAAAATGGATTGTGGTCATCAGGTTCGGAGTTCAATGTTAACTCCACACAGACCAAGGGAAGTAATTCGAAATTAAATTGTTCACAGAAATGCGCCTTTTGCTTGGATTGAAAAGACGAGAACAACACCACATAACCACCAGAGCGACGGAATGGTAGAGAGGGGAGGAATCGTACACTAGAAAATGTGAAGTTGACATTCGTGGAAGAGATGCAAAACAACTGTTTTGGGGCATCTCCCATATTTGACAGTGGTATACCAAATTGTAATACATTGTCCTACAGGACTCATTCACAATTTCTTGATGATGAGAAGAGAACCAGGCCTACCATTGGGTATTATTAATAGAAGACCTACTGATTAACGTTTCAGTCTCAAAGTGAATGAGCGAAAACGATGGAGTCAGATCAGACAAGGCGCACAGAAGGAATTTATTTATTTATTTATTTATTTATTTATTTATTTATTTATTTATTTATTTATTATTTAATCTTATTTGTTTTACAAGGATTGGCGAACAAGTTATGCAACTTATATTTCCTTGGCCCAATGGCGTAGGTGTATGGGATGACCTTCATAACGGCAACTTCATGGCCTAGCTCTTCTCGAATACTACGAAGGGATCTTTAGCCTGCACGGAGTGTGTCTCTCTCCGCACAGAGGACAGCCATTTTACGTCCCCACCCGATAGGACGGTACGATGTGACAGCATCACCCCCACAATTGATGCTGACAGAGAAAGAATTCATAGAGTAGTATCAGAAGGCAAAATCGATTTTATGATCAACCCTTCACTGTAAGAAATTTCAAGTTAGAGATTTAGATTGTGTATTCATGCTAACGAAAAAGAAATGATTATGCCCGAAATTACTAGTTTTTACACTTTTGATGGCGTGGTCCATATATGAGGTAACAGGCCGATTGAGTGATGTGAATTATAGAAGAAAGGGAGGTAAGCATGAGAAGCAGTGGTGCATGTTGATCTATTGAAGAGATATCACAGAAGCAATGAAGATGAACGAAGAACAGGAAGATGGGATGCTCATAGAGATGTCCCCATAGATGCGTACGTTGTCAACTTTTGTCCGTTAACCCTTTACCCAACGCAGACGATATCCAAATTTATTATTTTAAATATAATTTTTTTAAATTTTTCAACAAAATTCAACAAGACCATATCACGTGACCCCTCGTTGGAACGAGCTCGACGAGCTCGTTCCAACGAGGGGGCACATGATATGGTTTTGTTGAAATATTTTGAAATATAATATTTTTTCAACTGCTGAATTTGCATATTACGCGGGTGGATGCGGGCGATTCGTTGGGTAAAGGGTTAAAACATCCCCGAAAGCAAAGATATTTATTGGTGTTTAAGGTCACATATTTATGCACAATGGCTAATCATGACCACGACAGTTTTACGGGCGGAGGAAGCCGGAGTACCCGGAGAGAACCACCGAGCAACGGCGACGGCGAGCAACTGACCCACCGAGATACAAAACAAAAAAGGAAACGCAACACGGGTTATTTATTTATCTATTTATTTACTGGTGGTTAAGGTCACATATTTCTGCATAGTGGCTAATCATGACCACGACAGTTTTACTGGTGGAGGAAGCCGGAGTTCCCGGAGAGAACCACCCGAGCAACGGCGAGCAATTGTCAGCTCCCCAACATACTAACTCCACACAAGCAGGGTTAGCATTGGTTGAAGACAGGTGCACCATCGACGTGCAGTACGCCTTAGTACACAGCGTCACCGTGCCCCCACGTGGGCAATGGGGGTGAAGTGTCTTGCCCAAGGACATAACGCGGTTGCCGCAGGTGGGATTCGAACCGAGGACCTCACGGCTTGAAGCCTGCAAATCTACCAACTGAGCACCGCGCCACCTGATAACAAGCTTTAAACGAAGGGAGTGCGAAAACGTTCCGTGTGGTTCGAAGATTTCCAAAGATATTACGTTCCTTTATATTATAGCAACACCAATCGTTGCTGAATCACAGAAGGCTATTTTCAGTTAGTGACGTAAGTCAAGTCAATAAAAGTGATGCAAGCTGAGAGATTACCAAAGCAGTTTCGAAAACTAAGTCGCTGTGCTAGCATAAGACACCTTTCGGAAATTGAATGTTTGCAATTACACTTACACTTACTGTATAATGTCACTAGAATATAGGCACTTCATATCCGTAGTCGATGGGGGGGGGGGGGGGGGGGGGGCGCGGTGGCGTCGCGGTAACCGGTTCTGATTCGCGCTCCCGCGTTGTGTTCTTGGGCAAGGCACTTAACTCCGATTGCCTACATGGGGGCGCGATGACCCTGTGTACTAGCGCGTATAGCACGTCGACAGTGCGCATGTCTTCAACCAGTCTAACCCTGCCTGTGCCGCAGTGCAGAGTTCAGAGTTACGATGTTGGGGGGGGGGGGGGGAGGGGCTGACAGCCGCTCGTCGTTGATCGGTAGTTCATTCCGGGTACTCCGGCTTCCTTCACCCGTAAAACTGCCACCGACATGATATGACTCTGGCTGTTAATGTGTCAATACCCATAGTCGATAGATCCTAACTGCCAGCACGGGTAATATTACGACACACCAGAAGAGTTAAATTTGGAGGCTGAAAAGGCTCCAGACAAAAACACGCTGAACGCGAGCGGACGATTTTCTTAAGGCCATTGCACACTGGGTGCGATGCTAGTCTTGGGGTGATTATGAGCTGGGGAAAAACTCTGTTTTGCCCCCTTCCCTTGGAGCCCTAAGCACATGTTTGTTTTGCTTAATGGTTAATGCAGGTCTGACCAAGCCTTTTGTCATAAAAATGTGCCTACATCGGCCTTCCACACCACCCATATTGGTGCGTGATATTGAAAATATGTTTTTGCGAAAGGAGTTTCGTGCCTCAGCCAGATACAACAACGAAAGTTAGCTGAAGGTTGTCGTTCACGTAATTGTTAGCCTTGTAAAAGGTGTCTGTCATTAACTCCTGTTCATTTTTGTGAAGAATAGACTCTAAGGTCATACATGTATTAGGCGAAGACACTCGTTAAATTTATTTGGTTCAGAAGTTGGAGATTGTTGGAGCAGATAAGACGTCAGATGTGAACAAAATACAGAGATAGAATTCACGACAAGAAGGCATCACGACAGGAAAGAACCGATGTCAGAAGAGAAAACCGTGAGACAAGTCCCGAGGCAAAGCACAAAAAAATATTACCCAAGAGGCTACATGAGAGAACGCAGAGAAACTACCCCAGTGAGCGATACGTTAACAGTTCATCCAATGTGACAAGTCGTGTCCTTGTCATCGAGGACTGATAACTTTCAAATACATTTATTCCTTCTATTTTTTATGCGCGGGCGCGAAGCCAGGGGAAATGCGACGTGTGCGAACGCACCTCCCACAACATTGGAGACTGGTTCGCATGACTGCAGCCAATGTAACCCTGCCTTTGCCGCATTGGAGATCCACTTGTGGGACTATCTCCCATTTGTGATCTGAACATTTTGATAAAATGAGACGACCATACTTACCACGTCCGGCTTAGCCACAGAGAGCACGATGTATTTACTCTGTCCGGCTTAGCCACAGAGAGCACGATGTATTGGGGTAAGTAGTTCTAAAACATAAATGTTCTCGTTTTGTTCAACTGCATGTAATTTTTGTGAAACGCCAAGGCACAACTTCGATACCTTTTTATAGTTACTTTTTTCTAGCCTCTGCCATAAAACAATATCAAAGTGCCTAGGCGTTTCACTTAATCCTCTGCACTCTGATGTCAAAATACCTAAGTTTTCAGCACTGAAGTTTTCCCACAACGCAATTGAGAATTAAAAAAATTATATCTCGTTTGACAGAGCTCATTGAGCTCTGTCAAACAAGATATAATTTGTTAAATTGTTCATGCTGCATAGGCAATATGGAGTCAATGATGAAATTTTTGAAATGCTACCAGAGCGCTAGGAGTTAAACTGGTTGCATGGTCCAGTTGTTACAGACAGAGCTTATCGCTGTTTAATTTCTGCCAGCATATATTAACGAAATAACATTTTAGGCATATTTATTTATTTATTTATTTATTTATTTATTTATTTATTTATTTATTTATTTATTTGGTGTTTAAGGTTACATACTTATGCACAATGGCTAATCTTGATCGTGACAGTTTTACGGGCGGAGGAAGCCGAAGTACCCGGAGAGAACCACCGAGCAACGACGAACAGCTGCCAGCTCCCCAAAATCGTAACTCCGCATTGCAGCACAGGCAGGGTTAGAATGGTTGAAAACATGCGCACCATCGATGTGCAGTACGCCTCAGTACACGGCGTCATCGTGCCCCCATGTGTGGACAATCGGAGGTTAAGTGCCTTGCCCAAGGACACAACGCGGGAGTCCGAATCGATCGCTCAGATGGTCATCCATCCGAGGACTAACCGGGCTGGACGTTGCTTAACTTTGGTGATCTGACGAGAACCGGTTACCGCAACGCCACCGCACCCCCATTTTAGGCATAATATCTGGAAAATAAAATATGTCTATTAGACTAAAGGCGACCCGCGTCCGGGACGACCAGCGTTGTGTCCTTGGCCAGGGCACTATATCCCGGTTGCCTACATGTGGACACGATGACGCCGTTTTACTGAGGCGTACTGCACGTCGATGGTGCACATGTCTTCAACCTTTGCAACCCTGCTTGAGCGGAGCTTCAGCAGTTAGAATGTTGAAAAGCTTGCTCGTCGATCTTCGGTGGTTCTCTCCGGGTACTCCAGCTTCCTCCACCCGTACAACTCTCACGGTCACGATTAGCCATTGTGCATAAATATGAGACCTTAAACGCCAATAATAAATAAATAGGCAAAAGAAAATAATCTTTTGATTCCTCAGGCAGCAGCGCATTCGTTCTTTTCGGCCCGCGTTCATCATATTTATTTCGGAGGCAAAATTGAAAATGTATAAAACTATCATAGTTTGTGACTTCAGCGGTATCACATCGCGATTTGCAATGTAATATGTCATATACATAGATACAGTATTGTTATTCTCTTCGTGAAATGTGACACGATTCTCATATGTATGTAAAAAATAAATGTTTATTCAGCTGGTTGAGTCTAGAATAGTTTTGGTGGTCTGAATTTGTTCATCAAAAATTGTTTATTACAAATTAATGGAGAGTGCCAACAGGCACTCTTCAATAATTTTTTATAGAACAAATTTGTATAAACAAACTATTATTTACGTTTGACTGAATGCAAAACATGGGTACGGAAAATGTTGGCTTTTGCACTCATTTTTTTCGGAAGGTCTAATTGTGGCTTCTAGCACTCAACCAGTTCAAAAACTCTTCATTTTTTTATCTCCATTTTAGTTGATCTATATTGATTTTGTGTTATATGGCTACTGTTACAAACAAACTATCAGCGAAATAAACACGGAAGCTCCAGTATTTAATTTTAGGCTCTCACAACTGTATTTTAGGCATCGGCGGCCATTCCATCAGGAATAAAAAGTAAAAATAAAAACCGCCCTCCCTCATTCGTTTTAAAAAAGAATTGTCTGAGAATCAAGTATTTGATTTGTTTGGCCTTAAATTTTATCGATCTATTTTGTTTGTAATATTTTCACTTATCATATGACTCGTCCGTTTTGTTCACTTTAAAACATTTGATATTTTGTTTTCATATTAATCAGTGATAAATAAAGCCTTCCGTCAATTTCATTGGTCAATTTCAAAACTAAACCATTTGATTGGCTGAACAAAATACAACTGGGTCACATTTTCATAATTTGCATAATTAGAGTTGGGAGCTTTCATTGGTCAATTTCAAAACTGGACAATTTGATTGGCTAAACAAAATACAACTGGGTCACATTTGCATAATTTCAGTGGGGAGAATGTACGTTATCTGTCCTATTTAGGGTGGGTTATATTGTATTAATACTTTACCTACAAGAAAAACGCCAATCATTTTTTTTATATTTTCACTTTTTGCTTCCAAAACATAGGTTATGACCCCTCATTGGATCGTGCTCGACGAGCTCGTTCCAATGAGGGGTCATAACCTATGTTTTGGAAGCAAAAAATGAAAATTTTTAGTTATACGAGGATGTTTTTTTCCAAGTGCCGTCTGCAACTCAAGTTAAGTGATGGGTTAAAAAGTCATACTAAGTGGCCAATTTTTGCGTGTGTGTGTCATATGATAAATACAATATGAAATGAGTGTTTTTCTCATATAATATTTATGAAACTCGTCCGAATTTTCCGTTTGGGCTCGCCAGAGGCTCGCCAAAACGGAAAATTCGTAGACTCGTTTCATAAATATTATATGAAAAAAACACTCATTTCATATCCTCTATATACGATAATGCAAAAGTGCTAATATTTTAGATCCCAAATTCACATAATATTTTCCTCAAATACTCTCAGTGAGCTCCATTTGATCTTCATTTTTCAAACTTTTCTCCGTCGGAACCAGCCATGGTCGCCAAGGCGGAGTCGGTGATCGCTCTTCCCCAACAAAATTCAAAGCTCGGCGCCTGACGTTCTTACTAAACATCACAGAGCCACGTTACTTATTTTAGCCATCACACATAACCACGGCAATCTATTAAACGAAAAGAATTTTCAGGGAATATGGTTGTGAAAAAATAAAACCTCTAATTCATGGATCAAATTAAATTTACAGTTTTATTTTTGATCTCTAGTCATTTTGTTTCTAAATTTATTTCAAATAAAAGAGTGGATCAGCTGTTCTTGTTTGGGAATATTTTGGGAACGTGCGGATGAAAATTTAAGACCACAAATCATTATATTTTCGACTATTTTTATCATAATTTTACTTGTAAATTGGAATATATTCTATCCTTTTTCTTGCAGATCACGACCACGGATACCAATTTCACAGTGATTTCATAGAGAGTAATGGACTGGTTACGTAAAATAATTCATGAGAGGTGAGGGACGTTGTACAAACGCGAATGCGCACGAGTGTTTTACAATATAGTCCCTCGCCTCGAATGAATTATTTCACGTAACCAGTCCAGTCAAGCGATTACTCTGTTTATTACTTTCCATTATTAACGATAATTATATTATTTAACCCTTTACCTAACGTAACTGCCAAAACCGGCCAGCGCTATTCTCAAAAATCGCCAATTAATTTTCATTATTTTTTCATTTTTTGTCTCTAAAACATAGGTTATGACCCCTCATTGGAACGAGCTCGTCGGGCTCGTTCCAATGAGGGGTCATAACCTATGTTTTTGAGACAAAAAATGAAAATAATAGTTATTCAAGAATCTTTTTGGCAAGTATCGTCTGCTTTTCATGTTAGGTAAAGGGTTAAAAAAAAACAAAAAAACAATGAAGTCCCATTACACCCACCGCAAAGCGTCTTCGTTTGAGTGCACGGATACATGACCTAATTGTTGATTGCATAATTCACTTGTGAAGTTATCGTTTATAATCAAACCCGGAAATCCCAGTAAATCACACTTTGGAAAGTAATAAAATTCTATAAAGCTATGAGAGTACAGGGTGAAGAATCTGATTTATTATAAATGCGGGCAAAAAGTGATGATCCCCGTCCGTACGTCCGTTTTTTAGCTATAATTCTTTAACCTACCATACTTCCGAAGGGTCTCTGGATGTGCGTAAAGGTTTCGGATTTTTTATTCGGCCCCACGTGGAGACCATAGCGCCACTTTGTTTTTCGAAAATCAGTTTCCGGTGAAAGGCTCCTAGAGATTTTAAGTCGAAACGTGCTGCGCTTTTCTCAAAAATCGCCAAAGTGTGTCCATATGTTCAGGTGGGGTCTCTAGATGTGCATAAAGGTTTCGGATTTTTTATTCGGCTCCACGTGGAGACCATAGCGCCACTTTGTTTCTAGAAAATCAGTTTCCGGTGAAAGGCTCCTAGAGATTTTAAGTCGAAACGTTAAAAGTGTGTCCATATGTTCAGGTGGGGTCTCTAGATGTGCATAAAGGTTTCGGATTTTTTATCCGGCCCCATGTGGCTTGTGTAAAAATGCGGGGATACACCACAGTGTGCTTTCCACACAAATGACACCGTTTTAGTTTGAATTGTTATTGTGTTGAGCCCTCTGAGCCCAAGAGATAGCTTTTCCGGCCCAGGAACATGATACGTCATAATTTCATTCAGAATCATCGCTGCTAAGTGAATGTGTGGGGTAGAGCAATCAATATTTTCAACGTGTAGCCATGTGGAGGCGCGTCGAAAATATTAATTGGTCTAAACTCAGATAATTAATATGGACTCTTTCCGTTGCTGTCATTGAGCCTACATGGACGATACTACAAGGGGTCAAAAATTAAGGTAAATCATAATTGCTGTGATCCTCAAAAGTGAATTTAATATAAACAAATAATTACAGAAAATGGCAATATTTATAACTAAGTATAAACCGACTTTTCCCTGAAGGAAAAGATATATTTTAGGAGGAAAGGTTAAGTAATCTTGTTGTATAGCCTCTTTAACCCTTTACCCAAATGTAACTGCCAAAACCGGCCAGCGCTGTTCTCAAAAATCGCCAATTAATTTTCATTATTTTTTCATTTTTTGTCTCAAAAACATAGGTTATGGCCCCTCGTTCCAATGAGGGGTCATAACCTATGTTTTTGAGACAAAAAATGAAAAAAATTAGTTATTCAAGAATTTTTTTTGCAAGTGTCGTCTGCTTTTTATGCTAGGTAAAGGGTAAATTAGTAGTCTGTTTATTCGCCCATGCTGGACTTCATATTCATTCTTGTATTCATCAGTCAGATTGTCACAGCCTGTAATTCGTTCCGGTAGTTCCGTTACAGTGTACACTTACATGTAACGTGTCAAAGGCGATAGAGTCATTTTGGTGGTGGCTCAGCCTCCAACCTCAAGCCAACAGCTTTAAATCAAACCGTTCAAATAGTTTCCTCGATAGGGCAAGATGGAGCGGAGCTGTCTGGATTGGGTGGATTTATCGGGGAAATATCCACACAGGACTACCCCATCCCCCAAATAAATATATACAATTTGCATTGAAACAGATGATAACGTAAGATAAATTGTAATACATCAGTTAAATTCGACTCAGTTGTTCTTTCTAAACCCGTAATTTGATTGGATGAGGGCCGGTCGTCTCCGTGCTCTAATCTCAGGTAAATTCACTCTTACCGTGCTCTAATTGCCGGAAGCAGGTCAATTAGAACATGTCTATATCCACGCTACGCGTGAGTAACGGCGCTAAACTAAATCGCTCATATCACAGATCGAATACACCCCCGAGTTGTTTTCTATGGCAACGGTTGTCAGCGTCCGTAATTCGAAGTACACCTTGTAAAAGCGATCATGGGAAATAGAACGAGATCGAAAATGACATTTTTTTTGTATTGTTTTTCTTCAAATCAAACGGGTATGGAGACTTTTGTCACTTATAACGATGACAGGAATTACAATGGAGATAAACTTCTCTTGTTTCGTTAGGTATTCGGTAATTTGACTATGGAAAACCATTTGTTACCTCATCCCTTCGGGGGTCGTTACTAAATGGTTTTCTATAGTCAAATTCCCGAATGTCTACCTCACCAAGAGACTTTTATCACCTGATTTTACTACTTCGTACAAATTACCAATACATTTCATAAGTTACTAACGCAAATATTACATCCGGTTACAAAGTTACCCTAATCCAGTTACAACCTGATGTTGTAGGTTCCTATTATAATATCAAAATAGATATGTCCTTGGTTAATATTTATAAACAATCAATATTTTCTACAATTATTTTTAATTAGAACGTGGGAACGCGGTGGCTGAACTTGAACTTCAAACCGAAAAGTCCAAGGTTCGATCCCGGCCAGTGGTAACTGTGTTGTGTCCCTACCTAGGCAAGGCACTTCATCCCAGTTGCCCGCGTGGGGACACGGCTGCTCTCTATACTAAGGCTTACTGCGCGTCGATGGTCCACTTGTCTTCAACCAATGCTAACCCTGCTTGTGTGGAGTTAGTGCGTTGGGGAGCCTGGCAGTTGCACGCCAGGGTCACCTCATGTTGAACAGTTTTACGGCGAAGGAAGCCGGAGTACCCGGAGGGAACTACCGAGCAACGACGAGCAACTGTCAGTCTCCCCGACGTCCTAACTCCACACAGATAGGGTTAGCATTGGTTGAAGACAAGTTGCTCGGTGGCTCTCTCCGGGTACTCCGGCTTCCTCCATCCGTAAAACAGCCCACACGAGGTGACCCTGACGGTCGAAAGTGTCGTTAAACCCCAATAAATAAATAAGCCTATCAGCAAATTAACCTCGGGACATTTGGTTATCCAGAATATTTTAGATAATTTAACCCCCACCCGGGCCCCACTAAAGATTTCTAGGGTTTCTAATTGGAAAGGTTAAAAGTATGCTCAGATGTTGTTGATGTGCGTAAAGGTTTTGGATTTTCCAACTGTCACTTGCCTGTGTCATATTATTTACTGTAGTGTTTTGCTAGACCGTTTCCGACGAACGGCTTCCAAGCTATGTAATCCGAAAGATTAAGCTATGCTGATGGAATAGATGGAATAGCGTGTGTTAATGGACGTTTGAGTTTTTTGTTTCAATCAGCTGTGCACCATCTCAGCCACTTTAGTGGGTTTAACCGACCCGCGCCAACTGCATTGCATCATTAGACAAGGCATTTAACCTGCTGAGTATTTTCAGGATATTTTTCATCAAATCTAGACATGGCTGCTGCAAAGCAGCCATGCCTGGATTTGATGAAACATTTATCAAAATTTAACTTGAGGAATCAATGGCGAAAAAGTCCATTTAATTTACAATGGAAAAATTGGATTAAATATTCCCAAATTATACTTCTTTCGGTGGCAAGAGAAATCCTGTCCTGTGCAGAAAAGAAAACGCCAGCAGCATGCAAATGGTGTCATGGTAGTCCGCATAAGCGACCTTGTTGTGACGTCATTACCAGGATGGTACGTTGTGTCAGGAGACATGAGCAGCGCGTGCTGTTAGGGTGACAAGTATTTTCGTCTTCCATTTTGCTTACAGGAAGTCGTCATCTTGGTTTCTGTGGTGGCGCGTGGTTGCTCTTTGTGACCCGAAAGCTAATAGGAGGAGAATGTGTTCGGAGGGTGTGTTCGATTGAATAGGTGTATATCTAATTACGACAAACAACCCCATAATTGTTTATCTGGCTCGAATTCGCCCAGAATCATCGTTTCTACCTATCCTAATCGCCACCTTTGATGGCGACGGCACGTGTTTGCGAGGAGCCTGAAATGTTTCTAATATAGTGGAGGTGGAGGTGTTCCAGGGATGCGTTCCTCTCGACGGGAGTTTGACGAATTACCACCACAAGCAAACCGAAATCCACCTAAAATTACACAAAACGGTTAAAAATCACCGAAATCGACTTTATTTGGCTCGTATTCTTTCAGAATCTTAAAATTTCTGCTTTTTACACCTATTACAAGCCACTTTAATTCTAATGTGAAACAACATTTTTATGCGTTTTTATGCTCTATATTTAGTAACTTCCATAAATGATTCCTAAATAACTACTTGGTCCTTTTAACTCCCCTTAGTTTCTTCGGAACTATACTTTTACGCGTTCTTACTCTCTATTCTTGGTAACTTCCTTAACAAACCCCTTAACCAACCATTTGGTTCCTTAAGTTCCCATTAATTTCACTGTAACCATATTTGTATGAGTTCCTATGCTCTGATTTAGTAACTGCATTAACTGACCCCAAGCTAACCACTTGGTTCCTTTATGTCCTTTGTATTTCTAACGAGGAACTATATTTTTATGAGTTCTTACGCTCGCTGATAGAATTTTAGTAACTTCCTTAATTGACCCCCAGCTGTATGATTGTAATACGAAACCTCTTTTGTTTAATGAGGATCAAGACTGCAAGTCATCGATCAATGATATAATAGAATAGCTGACAAATCAAACTTTACAATAGAAAAGTACAATGTATTTCTTTTCCATTGCTTTGTGGGTTAATTTCTAAAATTTCCGACTTTTACTTGTAACCCTGTGAGAAACAAACAGAGACCACGATCAAGAACGTCTGCCACGTACAGATAAATTCCAGAGCGGCGTAATGTCACGTCATTCCGTTTCTAACCTTAGAGCTCCGCTAGAGAGTTTTCTACAGCAATTTTGCCTTCGTAATTCTTTTTTGACGATGGTGTCTGCTGCTGCTACTACAACTGTTGTGTCCAGTACCAGAATCGCAGTTTATGCTTGTGAAGAGTGTGGGGAGACCTTTACCTATATTTGTAACTGGAACCGTCATCGGAAAAATACCCGTGGGGAGAAGAAGACTACGACTGCACGAACTGTAACAAGACTTATGCCTCGAAGCAGAAGCTACAGTTAAAACTAAAAGTCCTGTCACGAACTGTGTGCTTATCTAGGTTTAATTGTGCGTAGGAATTGCGCGCAATTGCCATATCGAATGGCATCCAAAGCACGGCAGGTTCTCCTGGTTACTCATAGCAAACACGGGCAATGTTTCTGCCAATGGACCTCCGGGTTACCCGGAGGTCCATTGGCTGAAACATTGCTCGTTCATATGACATATGTACAGAATTTGATAGCCTTACTATGGCCATGCTACGTAGATTAACGCGCACATTGACGTGCTATTTATGCGCATTTCATGACCGGACTTCTAGTTTTAACTGTATATAACACAGTTCCCTCAAATGCTGACTGAAGAATCTGATGGAAATCTTTGCATGGGAAATAAACGACCAACATCCGAAGAAATTCCTAGAGAGCTATACCTGCATCGAATGCGGCCAGGAGTTTGATCAACTACTCCATTTTAACCGAATCCTATTCCTGTATCTGCTAAATGGAAGACAATTACGGAACATGACGATCACCCGTTACGATGATAATCCGATCGAGTTTAGTGGCGGAAGAAGATACCGATGCGATGTACTGAGACAACTGGAGAAGTATTAGAACCCACCGTGTGATGAATAGAAGAGTAGAATAGAAGAGTCCAGGACCAATAAAACTGCCGGGTCGACGATGTTAACCTGAAAACAGTGAACGAATATCTGATGGCCACCGTATTTCTTCCAAAGTAGCTGAGATTTAAGATTAATCCCAGCTTTGTTTTGTCCTTATACACAAGAAGACTGATGAACTGAATATTGCCATCCATCGCAAAACAGCACAAGAGTACTCGATGTTCCAAATCCCGTGTACTGCCAAGAAAATTTTGTACATTTTTAGAAAGTGAGATGGAAGATAATGTGTGGGCATGGACTAAGCTGAAATGACCAAACACCAAATGGCATATCTAGAGAGTAACCGACGTTACGTTCTATGGGAATAAGCTGAAAGACCAGCCGAATGGAATGGTAGAGGATCTTGAGGATGTTGCTGGTTATATTCTGCGGAACATAGCATGGTGATAGATCCGTATAACCAGTCTAATTACGACGACAACCTGTGCATCTTCCGATACGTAGCGTTATGGAGTGGAAGCGAAATACACAGTTGTAATAAAAGTAATGATGCCAAGTACAGTAAATACACGAAGCCGCCGAAGAATGAATTCCGTAGTGTAAACTAAGCTGAATTATCCGACTCTGAAAGACGCCTTGAAGTAAACATTCAAGTGAAGAATGATGATGGCTTAGGGCCAATACTATAAAGCATTTACAGCTGTATTTTCGATAATTGTGTTTTCAAGTTATGACTTTAAATGGATTAAAAGGAACCATTAGCATTTTCAGTTGGCAAATTGACATACAGTTAAAACTAGAAGTCCTGTCATGAAATGCGCACAGATAGCACGTTGATATGCGTGTTAATATACGCGTTATGGCCGAAGTAAAGCTATCAAATTCTGTACATATGGCCTGTGCACAAGCAATGTTTCAGCCAATGGACCTCCGGGTAACCCGGAGGTCCATTGGCAGAAACATTGCATTGTTTGCTTTGAGTAACCAAGAGAAACTGCCGCGCTTTGGATGCCATTCGATATGGCAGTTGCGCGCAATCCCAACGCGCAATTAAGCCTAGATAAGCGCACTATTCGTGAGAGGACTTCTAGTTTTAACTGTATCTTTTAAAATACTAATGATTAGTTATACTAATAGGCAAAAAATACAATTGTAAAAGTTGTGTAGTTACTCGACGAGTCCGGGTTCCCACAGGAGATATGTCGATACGATGTATGTGAACGTCTACAGGAATTTATTTATTTACTTATTTATTATTTAATTATTTATTTACTGGTGTTTAAGGTCACATTTTTCTGCACAATGACTAGTCATGACCACAACATGGAGATAAAGTCAAGGTCAGTCAATCGCCTATACCCCATGTTTCCTATTTTAGAGGACTCGCACCCAAGCATTAGTGACTGGGTCCTACTTTACCGGTGAAACAGAGCTTGTTTACCACAGTAAACAAGCACTGCTTCACTTCTCGTGATTCCCGCCGGGGGTCTACAAGAAGTAACCATTTCAGCCACATCATCGATACAGACGAATGCTGTAAATCATATGAATGTCGCAAGTGTCGGAAATTATGGAAGTGAAATAAACACTTCAATAGACACCAAAGACGTGCACCGTCGAAGGTATCAGTATGTCGGCGGTGTGTATCATCCATCCCAGTCGGTGTTTGAATTGTTGGAAGATGAAGGTATAGAAGTGCCTAACGAGAAAAGGTTCTACCCATACCGGGCAACATTTGACTTTGAGAGTCACTTTGATAAATCCAGCATGTCTGTCGAGAGTGATAAATTGACGTGCAGAGTATCTACCATTGCGTGTGAGTATATGCAGTAATGTGCCAGAATATTAAGAACCGAAGTGATTCATTATCAGCTGAAAGGTCCAAGAACTTGTCGAGAAAATGATGGTTTATCTTAAGGATATTTCTTCTCAGTTCCACCTACGGATGCTGAGCCATTTATCCATCATTTATGATACTTGAACAGAAAATCGAAGAAATGCTGGAAGCGAAAACCAAACCCATGGGAGAAAATAAATCCAACCAGCACCCGCTACAGAAGCTGGAGAAGAAAGTTTAGAGCTGCTACTTGCTAAAGATGTCTGTAAAACGTAAGTTCGTTGATATTTGTAATTACCTCGCTCCTGCATTCAGCTGTGACAATTTCTAAGGCTCTCGGGTGTTCAGTGATAAAAGGATTTTTATCATATGGCTTCTCCATTTTGTCGGCTTATTATCGTTTCATATATTTATGAAACTAGTCTAGAGGCTCGGTAAAACGGAATATTTCTTGGACTCGTCTCATAAATGGGGTATGACCAAAACATTCATTCCATGTCCTCTGTGTACGTTTCCACAGAATATTTAAAGTTCGTTGACATCTGTAATCACCTCGCTCCGGTATTCAGCAATGACGACTTTTTGAAAGCCGTCGGATGTTTAGTGACAAAAGGATTTTCACCATATCATCTCTTGAGTTCCAAGGTGTTCTATTTGCCCACGTAGAACACATTGGAACTCAGGCGAAGAATGAATGTTCGACAGCGTGGACAATTTGATTCAAGATCACCAACGCTCTTATTCTCATCTCGGTAAGAAAGAGATTCTATAACCACAGAAGTTTCCAGAAAAGGGGATTCACTTAGTGGGGTTCCGCAGCAATCACAATTTAATTGCATCTTTCATTTATCTATTTATTTATTGAGGTTTAACGACACTTTCGACAGCCAGGGTCACCTCATGTTGAACAGTTTTACGGGTGAAGGAAGCCGGAGTACCCGGAGGGAACTACCGAGCAACGACGAGCAACTGTCAGTCTCCCCGACGTCCTAACTCCACACAGATAGGGTTAGCATTGGTTGAAGACAAGTGCACCATCGACGAGCAATACACAACACCACCGTGCCCCCACGCGGGCAGTTGGGATTAAGTACCTTGTCCGAGGACACAACGCGGCTACCGCAGGTGGGATTCGAACTGGGGACCTTTCGGCTTGCAGCCTGCATCTCTACCTACTGAGCCGCCGCGCTCCCAATTGCATCGTTCGAGGCGCCTATTATTTTGTATTTGACAAATGGGCGGGATATAGTAAAACCATTCGTACGAAAGGAACAGATATTCACCTCGACCAATCATATTCAAGAAAATCGGATATCATTGATGAAAATTAAATTATTTGAACATACACGAACACTTCTCTTTTAGTATTCGTATGATTTCGCAGCAGTAGTAGGATAGTGGGCGCGGTGGCTCAGTAGGTAGAGGTGCAGACTGCAAGCCGAGAGTTCCTCGGTTCGAATCCCACCTGCGGCAACCGTGTTGTGTCCCTGGGCAAGACACTTCACACCTATTGCGGACACGGTGGTGTTGTGTTCTGAGGCGAACTGAACGTCGATGGTACATCTGTCTTCAGCCAATGCTAACCCTGCTTGTGTGGAGTTAGTATGTTGGGGAACTGACAGTTGCTCGCCGTTGCTCGGTGGTTCTCTCCTGGTACTCAGGCTTCCTCTACTCGTAAAACTGATTAGCCATTGTGCAGAAACATGTGACCTTAAACACCAATAAATAAATAAACAAATAGTAGAATCGGGATGCATCGGCAAAATTCAGAGGGATCTTAAGGGCAGACTTGGGGCGAATACTTTGTAAATGTATTCGAATACGAATACTTTGAAATTTCGTGAATACGAATACAAATACACAAATTTTCAAATGTATTTGAATACGAATACAAATACATTACAATGTATTCATGAATACATTTTTGAATACTTGAATACTTTTTAAATTAGAAGTATTTATAGCAAGCCCTTTAAGTTTTTTGTTTGCTGGGTTAAAAGTCATTTTTAAACTGATGGTCCTTTAGCTGAAGCTTTAATTGTGCTTACCATGCTTTGTTGTCATTTAGAATGATGAATTGTTATCATTTCTCACATTTGCTTTGTTGGACACCAAGAAGACAAGAGACTTATTTTCCCAGCATTCTAGTTGACAAGAGAATACAGAAGGGAAGATGACGTTTTGAAGATTACAGTGAGACAGAGAGTGAAATGGAGGATGTCAGTAGAGAGAGAGCAAGAGAAGAAGATTAGAGAATGAAAGGGGATTGTATACGATCCATCCTCAACTGCAAAGAACATCAAGAAAATACCATTCAAAGTCCCATGTACATAGAATTACATTTAAAGTATTCGATGAGAAGAATCCATTTGAAAACCTATCACACGTATTTGACGGCATGATTGCAGATATTAAAGATGAATGTATGATAGAAGAGAATGACTACATGAGAGTGTCCGTGAATCATACTGGCTTGTATATAGGTACATTTAAAACTAGAAGTCCTGTCACCAATAGTGCGCTTATCTAGGCTTAATTGCGCGTTGGAATTGCGCGCAATTGCCATATCAAATGGCATCGAAAGCACGGCAGGTTCTCCTGGTTACTCATAGCAAACACATGCAATGTTTCTGCCAATGGACCTCCGGGTTACCCGGAGGTCCATTGGCTGAAACACTGCTTGTGCACAAGCCATATGTACAGAATTTGATAGCTTTACTTGGGCCATAACGGGTACATTAACGCGCACATCACCGTGCTATTTGTGCGCATTTCATGAAAGGACTTTTAGTTTTAACTGTATATGTATTTCATTTTACAAACCATCTTCTGTCACTGGTAATGGAGTGTTTGATGAAACTGAACAATGATAAATTTACTATCCATGATGGGAAATTATCTTTAGAGGGAAGGGAAGATATAGATCTGCTGGTAAAATGGTTGAATGTGTACAAGACAGGAAGAATTACAATTACAAAATTAACATTGAGTATATACGTCGAATTAAATGTAACGCGAATAGACAAGTCACAAGTGAAACACAAACCAAAACATTTTGATCTGTATACTCAAAACGTTATGTGGTAAATAAATATGAGATGTCCTGTGATTTGTATCAGATTCGAGGTGATGTCAAAAAAGGAATTTTTTGCCGGCGAGTTGTGATCCCATCTTTGGACACCACCGAGAATCTGATGCAAATCACAGGACATGCACATTATCATGATAATTCATTTATCCAACAATTCTGTCACATAGCCAGATTAAATCTTAAATTATTAATACAGTTTTGGGACATAATGTTGCGAGAGAAAGAGTTGTGTTGTGTGCCATATCGATTAACCGATTCACACGCGTGTGTCGTTCTGTGTAAGTGTTGAACAGGTTCATCGGGAACGTTAGCCTGAAAGGCCCAAGTACCGCCTCCACGCCTAAAGCTGTGTGAAGAATATAATCTGGATTCTTACCAGTTAGGCCAATCATGTGTTTAATATATTATTATTATATGACTAGCATAAATAGCCCCTCAGTACCACTGTACTTTGCTCATGAAATCCAGCTCTCTGGAATATAAGAGTGTCAAGTTTTACAGATTGTTATCACGCCTGTCTCAAACGAGGCGCACGTGAATGGACTATTTCTACCAGTGACCTATAAACAAATCGGTAAATTCCACAAATACATCAGGAAATTCCGTATTTCGTGCGTTCAGTCTTGCGTCGTTTATTAATACTGTATGAGAAAACACTGTTTTTCTATGACCAGTATTTATTTATTTATTAATGTTTAAGGTCACATATTTATGCACAATGGCTAATCATGACCGTGACAGTTTTACGGGCGGGAGAAGCAGGAGTACCCGGAGAGAACCACCGAGCAACGACGAGCAGCTGCCAGCTCCCCAACATCGTAACTCCGCACTGCTGCACAGACAGGGTTAGATTGGTGGAAGACATGCGTACCATCGACGTTCAGTACGCCTTAGTGCACGGCGTCATCGTGCCCCCACATGGGCAATGGGGGTGAAGTGACTTGCCCAAGGACACAACGCGGTTGCCGCAGGTGGGATTCGAACCGAGGACCTCTCGGCCTGCAGCCCGCACCTCTACCTACTGAGCCACCGCGCCCCCTCTATGACCAGTTACAGAACTCAATAAAAACAATTGCGCAGTCTGCGCGTTTCACAGCATGCGATTGAAAGAGAAATCGACGTGTGAGAACCATAAGGTTCTATCTTCCACAGGATGATAGAACCTTATGGTTCTCACGCGACGAAATGAGAATCAGTTTTAATATTATTGCGAATCGAACGTACTCGAGAACAAGTGACAAATATAGATTACGTCTTCTCTTTAAACTCTGTTGAGAAACATTCCAGTCGAGGTTTATTTGAAAATGCCATGCTGAACAATTGCAAAATAGCAATTGACAACTATTTTTAATGCAAATCCAACAAAACGTAGGAGAATCGGTAAACATGAAGAATAGCGGACCCAACAAATTATACAAAAATTACCAACTTTTCCTAACTTTTCATGGTTTCCCTACATTCTTTAATGTTTTTTCTTTATATATTCATAAATTTTGGGGAATAAAAATCACTGTTTAGCTTGTTTTTACTAGTTTTAACCTCCGTGACGAAGCAATTCAACTTGCGCGTCAACCATCTTTTCTATCCGAAAGTGTGTGTTCGATTTTGAAGCGCACTTGTTCTGCACCGGTACCACAAGGAGAAGTCGTAAATTTATTATGTTTCTGGCGGAAATTGGTGTTGGATTCACTTTTTTCATTTTTAAGGTAAGTTATTAAGTAATAAATAGCACCGCGCTCGATAGGTTAGGGTCAGTCTAGCAACCCTTCCTACACTGACCCTAATCAGTCGAACACGGTGCGATTTCCTGAACTGATGTGATACTGACTTCTCCACAAATGGGAGGAGACGCCCACCGTGACGTCACATGTTTGACAGTTTCCACTGAAAGAACGTCGCTGTTGATAAACACGATCAGACGACTTTTCCGCGCCTCTCTTAAAGGAACGAAAAACTTGGTAAATAATGTCTAAATGTATTAAAAACTCAGGGTTTTGGGTACATATGTGAAGAGAAAACACTAAAGAATGTAGGGAAAACATGAAAAGTTGGGAAAAGTTGGTAATGTTTGCATAATTTGTTTGGTCCGCTATTCTTCATGTTTACCAGCGAATCTGTGTTATCAAAAGCGATTAGGATTGAAATTCATTGTTTTGACTTTCAAGTTTCATGTTCGAAATGAATGTGCGATATTACTGCGTCTCGTTAGCGAGATGAGATCGGCCAGATCAAACTTGACAGAATACAACAACACAGATCAATTGACTGTTGTAGTAATCTGTATGAAGTAAAGAATAAGTAAGGGGTTTACTCTTCTCTGACACTTAAAAACTGGGTCAGAAGATTTACCAGGAACTAGAGAAATCATGTTCTTGAAAGCGGAAACTGGACATAAAGGAGAATTGGGATTTGCTAAATGTGGTATTCTCACAATTTTCTGTCCAAATGTGCCCGTTACAGATATAGGGGTTAAGTATTATGTATTTTATTCCAGGGTTGGTGTTACAGTTTTCAGGATTTATGAGTATTTCTTTAAGCTTCAAGTGAAAAGAGTGAGAATGGTGAAGTGAATTGTGCAAGAAATCCGTTTTATTCATTTTCAGGTTTTTCATAAATAAATGGCATGTTTGTTTCATTTACAGACAAACAGAAGATTACCACAAGTGTTAACAGTACAATGTAATTCTTAATTGTAGGTCAATATTCACTTGTGTGTTTGTAGGTTGACTTTTGCTTGGCTGGGAGTGTTACACTGCATGCTTTTACATTACTCACTGAACACTGCAGATAATCTAATGTATTTTCCTGGGTCATCTGATTGGGTTATTGTTTTCCCAAACCTGTGTTTTTTACCTGTATTGAACTGATTGAAGGGGTTTTCTGATATACCGGGTATGTTTCAGTGAGCTATTCCGGTTTACTTGGTTTATTGTGAGCATGCGTAGTCACACGGGATATAAAAAAGGTCATTTTATTGAGGAGTTTAAATTCTGGTTTATCATTCTGGATTAAACCAACTAAACCTCCTTGAGAGCAGGATTATCTGGTTTATCATTCTATTCTTGACATGCGCATTGGAGTACACATAAAAGTTCTAGGCCTCGCACAACAACAATACAAAATATTCTGATTTCGTGTGTCCGATAAAAAATAAACAATGCCGGTGTAAAAGGAATGGAAGTCCGTAGGAACGTTAGTCCCACTGGACTATTATTCCGCGGAATTATAGTCCTAGGTCTAACATTTCTAGGAATAGTAGTCCGCCGGACTACTATTCCTAGAAAATTAGAAATGTTAGACCTAGGACTATAATTCCGCGGAATAATAGTCCAGAGGGACTAATTTTCCTACGAAAAAAGCAATAAATAAAGAGAGAGAAACGATAAAAAAAAGTTAATAACGTTTATTTTGCTCACAAAAGCGGCTTTGTAAAAATACTCGATTCTCAGTTGAAAGAGGGTTTTTCTATCGGAAAAATTTGTTTTGCAACTTTCAGAAGACCCTTTTTAGTCATTTTATTTCTGTGGTAGCAGTAACGCAATTTCTGACACTATCATTGGAAAGTGTCTTATCACTCTTTTGCGGGCCTTTTCAAAGATGGTTTTCAAAGATTGTTTAAAAATGAAAGCAGGGATATGTTTCCCACACTTTGGATATCGCCCCTCCTAAAAACGCGTCCCTGCTTCACGTTTCCTAGCGACAGAACGCCAAGGTTTACGTGGAATAGTATTCTCATTAAACATATCATTCCATTTGGGGTTTCTAAACCTAGTTTAGGTGTACATGGAATAGTAAACTAAGTAAACCGGAATAGTTCACTGAAACATACCCACCATCTTTGTCATATTAGAATGTAGTTGTGTAACTATTTTGTGATTTCTAATTTATTGTAAATCTTAAATAGAAAGACTAGTGCTGTGGTGTGTATAATTGTTTTGATTCCAGAACATTCTTGTAGGATTCTTTGGAAGAAGCAGGGATCAATATTTGCTGGATTCCAGGTACAGTGACTTAACCTCCCATTTCATTGTCATCCATTTCCTCACAGAAAAAGCAATTCTGCAGCCTTGTTGATCGCCCAGCCAGCACAGGGTTTCACATTTGTGAAAGCCAGGTCTGGCTGCACAATCCACAGCCAGACCAAGTATAGCAGTATTTTGGCTTACATTCTTGCGAGCTGCTGTCAGTAGTTTTATTCAGTTAATAATAAGAGCTGATCGGTAGATATTGTTTTGTTACCATTTACTGTAGCAAGATATGGTAAATATTATTTTATTACAATTTGTTGTGTGAACTGGAAATTCTGAGTAATTATAATGGCGGTGATTTTTTTTGGGTATTTAGTAAATGCCTTATATTGTATGTCATATTGCAAAATTATTAACAGTTTAGCTAATGCAATTATAGTGAATTTGATTGGAATTTTCATCATCGGTGAGTGTATTGTCCAATGTGTCCTGCTTCGCAGAATACATTGCGCTGTACACCACTGCCGATGACAAGACCAGTTTTGATTATTATTTGCCTTAACCCTTCCGTTACTTACGGCTATGTTTATATTATGCAGGTGGATGATTTCATATCCATTGTTGAAATTAATATGTAGCTGTGCCATGGAATAGCATCACAGAGTGGAATTGTGAACGACTTTGTCATACTGATGGCATGCATTATTATTTACGTATTTACGGAATTGCAAATGGGGTTTTAACATATACAGTTAAAACTAGAAGTCCTGTCATGACATGCGCACAAATAGCACGTCAATCTGCACGTTAATCTACGCGTTATGACCATACTAAGGCTATCAAATTCTGTACATATGACCTGTGCACAAGCAATGTTTCCGCCAATGGACCTCCGGGTAACCCGGAGGTCCATTGGCAGAAACATTGCCTGTGTTTGCTATGAGTAACCAGGAGAACCTGCCTTACTTTGGATGTCATTCGGTATGGCAATTGCGCGCAATTCCAACGCGCAATTAAGCCTAGATAAGCGCACATTTCATGACAGGACTTCTAGTTTTAACTGTAAATAGTTGAATTGAATAAAGTGTTAATTTGTCTGACCGTTATTTATATTAGGGGTATTTCAATAATTCGGTAACAATGGTATATTTTTACAACTTTGTACTTCAGCTTAAAATGTATATTATGAACTTAGCTGAATTAGATTATAATTTGAGGTTTTGTGATAAAGTAGCCTTTCATGCTTAAAGTAACTTTGAGCCCTGATTTGAAATGTGGATGTTCTGCTATGATTGGAGTTGCTCCTTGGTTGTAGTTGTTAACTGATCTGCCTGTGTGCACAGTCACGGGGTAACTTTGAGATTTCTCAAAGTTTGCCTTTGTTGTCAACATGTGCAGCTCAGTCTTGGTTATAATTCTTGGGTATTGTACCAATATCTTTGTATTTTAGTTCTGAGGGGTAAGTCGCTGCTCTCTTGCTTACTGCAGCAAGTGAGTTGTTTCACTGGTGAACTAGGACTCAGTAATTATTGTTCGGGCGTTGGTCCCCCAGAATTGGGCAGTAAGGGTATAAACGATTGGCTAAACTTGACTTCATACTTGTGCTGCATGATATAACTGAATGTTACTTATTGATCAACCCTATCATTTTCATTTACACTGGCATTGTTTGAGATTTATATTCTACTTGGGTCCAAGGGTTCATTGACTGCTGTGCCCTACTAGAATGAGCTCGCTGAGCTTGCTCCAGTGTGGCTCATCAGCATGTGCCTTCTTGGTAGGAACCCTCTGTAAATTATATTGTAAGAAGACAGGAGCTTATTGACTGGTGCTCCCCCACTGGAATGAGCGCATTGAGCTTGCTCCATTGTGGTGCATCAGTTTATACTTTCCTGTGAAGAGCTTCCTATTGAGAGCTTCTGTTATACATATCACTGAGCATACCAAAGGTTCACCTATGGTTGTGCCACACTGGGATTAGCTCATTGGGCTTGTCCCAGTGTGGCTCATCCATTTGTGCTCTTTTGACAGAAGCTGATTTATTGGAAAATCATTGAAAACTTTGGTGATAGGGTTGAGGTTTATCTGGGTTGCATCTATACTTAGACTTTGTACATTGTTTTTAGTTGCAGGGGTTCTTCATCTTCATGTACATCTTCGTATATTTGTTTTGATGTGATTTTGGATATAATTGACTTTGATATGCTCTCATTACCATGCAGTAGCAATAAATTAAACCCACGTTGAAGATAGACCATATCGTGTTGTTTTCCGTTCACAAGAACTGGTTACACAAATTCAGTAGTTTTAGACCATTTAATGGCAACAAGAAGTAATTCATCCGAAACCAAAATATATTTTCTTGATAACTGATAGTTAGGATCGAATGAAGAACTGGTACTGGGAAGGAAATTAGATTTTCTTTTCTTAAGAAAAAGGGCCAGGTGAAATAAGGGCCAAAATTGTACATGATCAGAGCTGTCTCGCGTAATATCTGGAAACATTTCCAAACGTATTGACGGAGTGATAGGTAATGCTTGTCTAATACAATGTTTTTTCAATCTGCCTACACCACGAAACATTAACATTAGTTTAAAAGAATTAAAATTAGCAGCAGAAATATTAAGGATCAAATGTAACATTTTAACCTCATGAAGGTGATGTCTAATTGAAATGGGTGATGAGAAAATCTGCTTAAAAATTGAATATACAACTTCAAATTTTGTATTGTTGCTGGAAAGGCAATCAAATTAAAGTATGTACAAAATAAAAGATAAACTCTCCACTGAGTAAGAAAATTCTTATAGATTCCCAAAGCAAAGGATTTGGATATAGTGAACTGAACATCATTCTTTAAAGAATTCAAGTCTAATTCTGTAAATAGACAAAAAATTACTAATCGTGAACAAACCTGAAAAATTCAACAGAAACATTATCTTCACATACATGGTCTATTCCAAACAAATAAAAAAAAAACGAGTTACATCATCAGGATTCTCGTCCCATCTGGACAGATAATCTGCCAAGCGATTATCACAGCCACGAATGTGCCTAGCTTTAATTTCAAATTCGAATATTGCAGCCAGAAAACAAAATTCTCTCAAACATGATTGCAAAAAAGGAATTTCTAGTAGCTCCACAATTAATAACTGAAACTGAAGAAGAATTGTCACAAGTAATTACAACTCTTTTGCCCTTCAGCATGTGGTGACCCCCACAGTTTTAGAGCAACCACAATGACTAGAAGTTCCTATTCATTTATGTGTAGACCTTTTTCTAAGATGAAGACAGGAAAAGTTGAATGAAAAAAGTGTGAACCAAAAATCCCCTCCCCCCCCCCCCCCCCACCACACACATAACCACGAAGTGTGGCATCAGAGGACAAAATACCATCAGGAGATGACCAGGGGTCAAATATCATGATTGAAACACCATTGAAAACTGGAAGAAATTGTTGCCACCAAATCAAGTCTAATTTGACAAATTTAAGAATTTGATGAAGAGTATGGATGTTGGAGCCAAAGTAAAATCCTGGAAACAAACAAACATCCTGGTTTCACACAAGAAGAAACAAAATTTAATTTCTCCAATAATGACTGAACTTCTCGTAATGTTGCCGTCAATTTTTCAGTCCATCTGGTAACTCGTAAAAAAATTTCTTTCAATCGATCCATTGTGATCTGCAAAGTTAATTTCTCAGTGTCAAACAAAATACCTAAAACTACCATTTGAGTGGAAGGAGAACAGGCTTTCTCGTAAGTTTCCTCTAGCCCACAACTAGACAAAATCTATTCTAACAACTGATAATATCTTTTTGAGCTGAATCTGTAGACTGAGCACCTGCAGAATCATCCAAGTGATTAATAACTTGCAAACCATGCAAAGAACAGATATTATAAGTTATTTCCGCCGACAATTGAAAAGCAAACAATTATGTCCAAAGATTTTAATTAAATCTACCACGTTATCAATTGAAGGATACTTCATATTTATAAACTTCTCTAAATACTCATTCATGGGGACACTGACATTAACAGAAGAGCCAGGAGAAAAACTTAAGTCGAGAATAATCCTGCGGTTCTGTGAATCTTTTGCGGAATAGAGTTTAAAGAACTGATTTTAAATGAAGAGGAAAGGGGATTATTAGAAAAGAGTCCCAAAATAGAAAATGGAATTATAACTCAATTCCTTTTCAATAAATTTTTTCAATTTCATCTGGAAATTTTTGAGCACCTTTGCGATTAATAACTCTATTTTCACAGATTTTGAAAGACTTGGTATAGCCAATGGGAATTCCGACTATAGGTATCACATACTAAATATTTCCCATAGGCGACCATTATAACGTTCATGTGGAAAAAAATATGATCGCATCACTTTAATTTTGGCATTCAAATATCTCTGTCAAGTATAGCCCTTCAGACAACTTTTTCTGATCTGAAAACAGGGGGTCATGCAACAAATAAGAAAGAAAACTGACACAGAGGGAAGTACCGGTCACGTGCACATATTTTTCAGGGAATTCCCTACAAAAACACACATAAAGTAAATTGTATTTTTCGGGTCCAAAAATCATCAAATCACCATCTTTTTTATCAGGAATATTCAACAATAATGCAAGATGTCAATAGAATGTTTCAAACTTTTATTGAAACAATGGATTTTCCCAAGGCTGTTTATTTTTAGAGTTTGCGTCATTTCCGAGTGCAGCATTTTAAGGCGGTTCACTCTAATTTCAATATTTAGTTCCGCGATACCTATATAAAATCACATACAGCAAAGTCTGAATAATGGAGTAATTCATTCCGAAAAAGGGGAAATGAAGACCAGATTTTAAAGGAATGCTACAACATTCATAATTGTGCTTGCCAGATTGAACAACCTTGTTGTGGGTGACAATAAAATCAAAGTTATTATTATTCTCATTCAAAACTGAATTATCAGCTGTTTGATTTGAAGTTGTATCAACATTTTTACTTATTGCAACATTCACATGTAAATCCTGATTATCAAAATCAAAATTTGATTCAGGAAATTGGAAATCATTAACAGGGCTCAAAATAAGCGGTGTCGCGTCGCTTTTTGCTATGCAAAAGGCTACACAATGTTAAATTATGTATAGCATTTTGCGATACAAGATAATCAACTGCAGCCTATTAGGCTGCAGTTTATTGTCTTGTATCGCAAAATGTAAATGAAAATTTGCAAACAAATTTGAAAACTAGTTCACTGAGGCTTTACTTCTGGTTGTGGAACATTCCAGGCATAACTCAGATTAACTCTCCATCAAGCATCATTAGCAACTTCATATGTAAGATGAGTTCTGTTGCTTTAAATACTTCCTCTTTTTACAACATTTTCCATAAAATGTCCATTAAAAATAACTACAAGCCCATCAACTTAAAAATCCCAACTTCCATTTTGAGAACTCTATTAAACAACCAAGACGCCATTTATAACAGTATACAACTCAGTTAAAAAAAAAACGTAGTAAATGTTTCATGTGTTGCAGATCATTTGGAAATGCCCAGAAATGGATGAAACTATTCTATCTACTTAGAAGAATTCAATACAAAACAGCATAACATAACTCTGGTATACAAAAATAGCTATGTAATTTTTTACAAAATGCTATTCATTTTTTGGAAATGTGTAGCATTTTGCTACGCAAAGAAAAAAAGTTATTTTGAGCACTGATCATTAATACCATCCTTCTCATTAGTAATAAGATCTTTAGAAGTGGACTGAGAAGGTTCAGGAAAATTTATTCTCTTCATAAAGCAATGTTTTGATTAATAGCTTCCAAATCAATACTAGCGACTGATGTGGACTTCAAATCAGTAATGAAATCTTTCTCATCAGTAGCAGGTTCTTCAGAATTAGACTCTGATTGCTCAGCTACTAGTAAATCAGAACTCTTTCCCAAAGAAAATGTTTGACTTATAGGGCCCAAATCAAAACTAGCAACTGGCTTGGACTTCAAATATGGAGGGTAAAATATTTCAGCCACAGGGTTCAACTTAAAGTCTGATAAGCATGGTCCTAGTCATTTTTGATTAGGGCAGAGTGAGGAACATTCAGGATGACAGAAATTTTCTTTAGATTTCAACCAACAGGAAGCACAAAAATGTTCCACTTTTTAACTGATCTTTAATAGTTCCTTTGTGAGGCGCTTTCAAAGAGCATTTATTCCTCTGAAAAGCACTTCAAACCAAACATCAGGTAATGTTCCAATAAGAGCAAAATCCTCGCTCTCTGGATGAGAGCTGGCGGAGTTTCATTTACGTTTACGGCTCCAGTATCAAATGTTGCTGTCTGACGTCACACCGCAAAATATTTGAAATGACGTCGCCCGTTTCGTAATTGCTTCATCAGCGGAGTGACTAGCAAGTCGCTTCATTTTTCTGGATTTTTCACACTTGCAGCAGACGGTGTTCCGGATGAAGCCTTGTTTAAATTACAAACCGATTTACGATTTGAACTGAGATGGGATAAGTTTATCTGGTTTATTGATTATTTATCCAGTGCCGTCGTGGGGGTATACGAGAGGTTTGTTTACAAAACCTGTGATCGTTAAAAGTTGCCTTGAACAAGGCAACTTTTAACGATCACAAGTTTTGTACATAAGCCTCGCGTGTTTCACGATGTAGGTTTTGGGCTATGGGTAGTATCTTATTGGAACATATACATTATTGTGATGAATTGACGGTTACATGGTCTGAGGTTTGCGGCTCGGAGTGAATGTTCAACCTCGATGCTTCGCGTCTCAGTTGAACATAAGCCCCGAGCCGCAAACCCCAGACCATGCTACAGTTAATTCATCACAATAACTTATACTGTTTTATCAGAGCTTACAGAAAATTGAAGAGTACCTGAAAAGGTAGATTTTGGTCGGATAAACTTAGCTAATATAGAAGTCTCAATTAAAGTAGAGTCATCCGACCAAGTATTTTGTCCCAACTCAATATGTCAAAGCTTGTCATTGTAAAAAATTAATAATGCCTTCCAGTCATAAACTGTGTAATAGTAAACTATTTTCTTCAGTAAAGATAATCTACCTCTACGCTCAGTTGAGGATATGTCAGAACTGGTAATAATATCAAGTTCTCCTGCAATAAATTGCTGAAATGCAACATCCTTAAAATTTAAATTTACTCCAACGTATTCAAATGGCAGAGTAGAATGTGGGAAGTTTTGAGGATATAAAACCCTATCACTGGCTTTAATTTCTAGGACAGATTTTAATTTGTTCTTTCTTAACTTAGATTTCAGTTTGTGGCAGGAGGAAAAGGTATTAATATAATTGCTAGATTCATCGCCGGAAGATATCTTCTATTAGTATCTCTATTAGATACTAAGTCAAGAATAATTCGTTTTGGTATCTCTTTATGAAACAGATGGTCTTCTATTTTTGAACGAAGACCATTTCAAATTGTAAATTTTTTTTTTCATCACGCGTTATGGGCATTTTTTACTTTGAGTGATCTATTTGTCCATTGATATCATTTGCAAATTTTAGAATCAAATGGAATGCTGGTATTTTAAAAATAGCTTTTTTAAATTCAATTTTTCAACGTTTACCACCAATCAGATAAAATTTATATGGAGTACAATGCAATTTGATTCTTATCTCTACTCCATTTGGTAAATACTTTTCTTGCACAAATAGATCAAAATGTAATTTTCCTTTTTAAAGTACAGATTTACTACCAGCTAATCTTGCACGTTCAGTCAAACCTTAGTTCGATTAACCTTTTGTAGTTTCAGTATGTGTGCCAGGAGTATCTGAATACCAATTTCACTTGCAGCCAATTGTGATTTTTCACATCTTTTTTGAAAAACATATGACCTTCGGCACCCCTTGTTTTCTGAAATGAGGATAAGAGTCGTATTTTTAATCACTAGGTCTACCATAACGTACTACATATACCCCTTTTTCTGAAATGAGGATAAGAGTCGTATTTTTAATACGACTCTTATCCTCATTTCAGAAAAAAGGGGTGCCGAAGGCCATATGTTTTTCAAAAATGGGGTGCCGCAATTGGGGTGCCGGGGAAATTGCCATTGATATAGGTTTTTATTATACAGAAGGGAGATAACCCTGCATACAGATTATGGGAAATCAAGCATTCTAATTGGTTAATTATAATTTATATAAATGATCTAGATAAATGAAACAACAAGAGTACTCGGAATAAGGTAGGAACAACTGGTATAACGTGCCACCTTACCAGTAACAGGATGATACAAAGCATTTGGTAGGTTAATACTATCAACGGTTAGGATGTGATCTATAGGGGAATATACCAACCATACTCTGCTGCCGTTATGTATTACCAGGCATTGACCCCACCCCAGAATACCGCTCAATAATATGAAGCACCTGGTGGATCAGTAGTACCAAGGGCCAGCAAGAGACCTACAGGGATATGTACAGCCTATGCTATACTACCGTTCTAAACTACCAAGCATTGCCCCCACCCCCACAAAATCACTAGGTCTACCATAACGTACTACATATACCAGCCATATAATAAAACAAAGCAATCGGTTGGTTAATAGTACCAAGCACTAACAGGGGCCTATAGGTGTATATACCGCCATACTATAGTACCGTTGTAAACTACCAGGCAGTACCCCTATGCCTAGCATTACATACTACCTATACCAGTCATAGGATAACATAATGCATCAGGTGGATTAATAGTACTAAGGGCCAGCAAGAGACCTATAGGGATATGTACAGCCTATATAGTATCCTCAGATAAGTATCCTATAAAAGGTATCTTCGATAGGTATCCTCAATAGGTATCCTCAAATAATACAATACCAGGCCATAGGTATACTCAAATACCCGTATATACCTATGTGATAGGGCATATTGTTTTCCCATAAGCACATATGACAAAAAGGGATTTTCCAGTAGGTATCCTCGATAGGTATCCTCAAATAATACAATACCAGGTCATGGGTATCCTCAAATACCCGTATGTGCCTATGTGATAGGGCATATTGTGTCACATTGTGCCGTTTCACATAAGCACATATCGGCACATAAAGCATGTGCCTGTGTGATAGGGCATATTGTGTCACATTGTGCCTTTTCACATAAGCACATATGACAAAAAGGGATTCCATAGCCACAGGTGTTTTCAAAAAAGTGGTGCTAAATTTGGGGTGCCATTGGATATAGGCTTTTGTTATACACAAGGGAGATAACTCTGCATACAGATTATGGGAAATCAAGCAATCTGATTGGTCAGTTATGATCAAGATAAATGAAACAACAAGAGTACACGGAATAGGGTCAGAACTAACAAGAATAGACCAGAAATTGCTAAATATAGGAACAATAAGCAAAACTGTTCCAGTTGATAGGCTCTACTACGCTACTGGAGTATACTCCAGAACAAAGGAGCATGGTCAGGTAGAGGAAAACTATTGCATATATAGATAGAAGCAGAGAATTCTGGAAGAATTCGAAATAGTAAAAGTTGGGATAGATTTTGGTGATTTGGAAGGATTGTCGGGTTGTTTGTGGTAATTAGATTTACTCTTCTACAATCGAACATACCCTCCGAACATACCCCGTCTAATTGCAGGAAAATTGGGTAACATAGCAATCACGTGCTACCATAGAAACCAAGATGGCAGCCTCCAGTATACAAAATGGACGACGGAAACACGTATCACCCTAATAACACGCGCTGCGCATGCGCACTCACACCACATATCACTATGGAGATGACGTCACAACATGGCCGCTCATGCGGGTTACCATGACAACACAACATGGCGCCACTAGGTCACGTAACATGACATCACTTCCGGGGTTCCCCACCGGGTTCCCCCAAATAGGGGGTGAAGGGGAACATACACTACTACTTTTCTCACTTTTCATTTATTTGCTCATTCGATTATTCGTTCATTTATCTCAATGTAATAATCTTGCAACCCACTATAAAATAGTGTCAATTTTGTTGCCGACAGTGATAGAACTCTTACTCGATGGCCGTATTATTGTGCAAGAAACGTAAATCGTAACTTTTCTTGATGTCTGCATTCGGAACGTTTGCTGTCAAAATGCCTGTCACATATCACTAACGTGGTTGGCCTGAACACTTAAGCTGTTGACAATCACACACTCCTTCATCAAGTCCCCGTCGCATCAAGTCTTCCACAGTCTTTCATTCCTACATGATCCTTTCCTTCATTTCCTCATTCTTCTAATTACTTCTCTCGTTTCAGTTTCCTCTTTTTAAGCTGTTAACGATATTTCATTCTTCCACTCCTCCTTACATTCTCTCTTCCACCCTTTCAGGCATGGCATTCTGAAAAATGCAGGAGGGCAAAAAATCGCTCTCCTCAATCAGCTTAGGAGAGCAATTAGCTTTACACAGCATTTTAAGTATCCAGTTGAACGAACTCATTGAAACTGAAGCCAACAGATCTAGACTATTATATCACTGATTTTATTAACTTTACTAAGGTAAAGCGAAATCTCACTCTAGATGTCTCACTCAACCACCGAACACACACTATTATAGTGTCAATATTCCTTGAATAATTACCCTTCAAACTGTGATGTCACTTGTTGAAACTGAGAGAAAAAAAATATTGCTGTGACCCATTTTGCTTCTGATGATTGCAACTGTGTTTGGGTATGTACAAAGTACATACCCAAACACAGTTGCAGCCATTACTTTTTACCACTGAACCACTTTCCAAATGAAATTACGTGATGTTATGTGACTTCGAAGTTAAATTACATTTTTGCTTTACAACAAAAATTTAATGTGAGTTTAATACATGTAATCTCAATCATCCCAGGCCAAAATATTTAGGAGGGCAATTTTTCGCTCTCCTTAATTCTTTCAGGAGGGCAGTAAGGAGAGCTAAAAAAACGCTCTCCTGAAATTGCCAAGCCTGCTCTTTCAATGATTTGTTCATCCATAATTCCTTCATTCCCCCATTCTCTCCTTTTGTTTCACTCATTTCATTTCAACTTCTTTAATTCCTCCCCTCTTCACGTCTTTTCTTTTCTTTCACTTGTTTCTATTCATTTTTCCACTTCATCCTTTTATTCATTCACTCACTCATTCTCTGCATTCAATCCATTATTTCACTGTAAACTCCTGTATTTATTAATTAATTTATTAGCTTAATAATCTATCTATGATGCCATATGACGGCAATTGCAAGTAGGGTGATGTTGCACCCAACGTACTTGTGTAAATACTACAGCGTTTTTATCCTACTTGTACAGAGTTATTGTGTTCCCAATCTAACTCCTAATTACAGACTATTACTGCAACAGACTGTGACTATAAATGTAGCAGAAGTATCATCTAACCCTTTTCAACATTTCAACAATGTCCGGGTCTTAACTCCCTTTATCTTCAGCTTGTAGTAATATATTCTAGGTATGTCTTGTATACTTGTCGAGCGGAAGAGCATGGTGGTATGTTGGTGAATAAAGGCGGGTAGCATTACATTCGACGAGGTGCAGGTAGGTGCAGAGTGTGACTTTATACGGCTTTACAATGAGTAAGTATGTTCCTTGCCAGAAAATGACGAATCCCCATTTAACTGGTAGAGTGGTAAATTATTTTTGACCATCAAATCTTGTACACATGTCTTTGCCTTGTTACAATTTATGGGAGAGTGCCTATGGGCACTCTCCCATAAATTGTAACAAGGCAAACCCTTATAGACTAAATAATATCACTTCAAACATAATAATAATAATAATAATAATAATAATAATAATAATAATAATAAAAATAATAATAATAATATACATTTATATAGCGCAAACATCTCACAATATTAAAAAAAGTTCCATGGCGCTTTACAACACTGCTCATAAACAAAATGATGACCAACATTGGATTTAAAAATATTTGTTAAATAAATGGGATTTCAATCTAGATTTAAATGCTGTCAAAGAAGGGGCTGTTTTAACAAATTCTGGTATCATGTTAAACAGTCTAGGAGCATTATAGCTAAAAGAACGTCCACCGTAGCTAGCGAGAACATAGGATTTCTCTAAAAGATTTTGGTTTGTGGAACGGAAGGGGCGTTTCGGTATATATGGTTTTACTAGATTAGCAATGTAAGCTGGGGACTGCTTCATGTGTACTTTATATGTGAAGAGGAGAATTTTGAACTCAACTCTGGCCATAATAGGAAGCCAATGCAAACTTTTCAACTTAGGTGTTATGTGATCTCTCTTTTTCGCTAATGTCACAATGCGTGCTGCAGTGTTTTGAATAGACTGTAGTCTGCCAAGTTGTTTATTGGGAAGACCATGTTGAAGCGAATTACAGTAGTCCAGAAATAAATGCGTGAATGAGGCACATGCATTGAATATGAGCCTTCAAGCTGTGGTACATGTACTTCAGAATAAAGCCCAAATATGGGCTTCCATCACTCTACCAGTTAAAAACCATGCAACTGATTGTACTTTCTTTTCGCCTAGTGACTTTTGAGCAACGGCTAGTAAAATACACGCAGTGTGCTCAATATTCAATCTCAATTGCCAATGTCTGAAGGACAACTGAGATTCCTTCCAAAACATGCTATACAATTTACAAACAGGAAGTAACTTTTTCGACTTAATTGGATTTACCGAAATATTCCAGAATTCTCCAGGTACGTCGTTCACTCTGGATTGTTGTGGTCAGAAAATTAAATGTTTGAGACCCGAGAATGATGATGATCGAGGAGGAGTTGGTCTGTATATTAAAGTCCGAAGTGATATTTCGGTCTTCATTCCTCATGTTTTCCAATCTCAATTTATCGAAATTAAAGATAACCACAACTCCAAAACTGTTGCCGTCATCCATAGACCCAAACCACCACCAAAAGCCGACATCAACCTCTTCGTATTAAAATTAAAAGAAATATCGGATGCTCTGAATGCTGAAGATAAGAAAGCTTATATTATGGGGGATCTTAACCTAGACCTTCTAAAAGCAACTACACACTCCAAAACAGAAGAATTTGTTGATCTCGTATTCAGCCAGGGATCAGGGATGTGGCGACAGTGGGGTAGGGGGGGGGGGGGGTCTCACGCCCCCCCCCCCCCCCCAGCTAGGAGTATTTTTTTCAATAGTTGGAAATTCCGAGGTCAAATATCAAATAGTTGGAAATTCAATAAATTAACATTGTTCACGAAAAATGTTAAAATTCCAAATAATGATGAGAAATTTTGATCTTTTATTTCCAACTGGAAACTTGAGTTTCAAATTTCCTACTCTAAAATTGACATGGCCTCAAAATTTCGACTCTGACATCAATCCTGTAAATTTTCTGACCCAGATACATTATAAATGATGTTTTTTTCCGTTTCAGGACAAGTGAAAATTTTCAGAAGGGTTCATAACCCTTTACCCAACGCAGACGATTTCAAAATTCATTATTTTAAATATCATTTTTTTTTTTTTTTTTTTTACATTTCAACAAAACCATATCATGTGACCCCTCTTTGGAACGAGCTCAACGAGCTCGTTCCAAAGCGGGGGTCACATGATATGGTTTTGTTGAAATTTTTCGAAAAATAATATTTTTTCAGCAGCTGCATTTGCATATTACGCGGGCGGATGCGGGCGATTCGTTGGGCAAGGGGTTAAAAGATATCACCCAGCGCTGCAGTGCAACCACCTATCGAATCCACTCACAGTTTGAATTTACACCGGTGCCCCCACCCCTCCCCCAGCTGAAACCCTCTAGCCACATCCCTGCCAGGAATTTGTGCCTTATATTACCAAGTCAACGAGAGTAGCAGTCGTTCTGCTAGGCTAATAATGTTTCACGAACGGCACTACCCCGGTACCTGTAATAATCATATCTGAGGTGTCAGATCGTTTTGGTGTTTTTTTTTCCCATCGAAGAAAAACCCAAATCAGGTGATACACCACACTTTACTCTGAAAAGAATTATAAACGCAGAAAGAATTTTTGAATTCAAAAACACTTCGCACGCAAAGCGATTTTAACCCTACAATGCGGTCGAATTGTCCCAATGACTTATATGGAACCTTTTTTAAACATCTATATGAAAGCTTATGAAATAGCATTTCCCTTCAAACGTGTCCGAGGGAACAAAAAGTTATTGAAAAACAACCTTGCATGACAATGGGGCTTGTTATATCCTCCAACAATATATTTATTTATTTATTTATTGGTGTTTAAGGTCACATACTTATGCACAATGGCTAATCGTGACCGTGACAGTTTTACGGGTGGAGGAAGCCGGAGTACCCGGAGAGACTCACCGAGCAACGACGAGCAGCTGTCAGCTCTCCAATATCGTAACTCTGAACTCTGCACCGCAGCACAGGCAGGGTTAGATTGGTTGAAGACATGCGCACCATCGACGTGCAGTACGCCTCAGTACACAGCGTCATCGTGCCCCCATGTAGGCAATCGGGGTGAAGTGTCTTGCCCAAGGACACAACGCGGTTGCCGCAGGTGGGATTCGAACCGAGGACCTCTCGGCTTGCAGCCTGCACCTCTACTAACTGAGCCACCGCGCCCCTTCCAACAATATATAAATATTCTACAATAAAAACTCAAAGTCCCAAACGAACGAAACTCAAAAAACTATAAAAACTATTGTAGAATTTCCAACAAGGTCAAAAAACAATGTGAAGCTATTTGTTATAGAGGTGTCCTAAACAAATACTGGATGCAAATAACATGCCAGATTTTAACCCTTTACCTAACATGAAAAGAAGACGACACTTGGAAAAAGAATTCTTGAATAAGTAATTTTTTTCATTTATTGTCTCAAAAACATAGGTTATGACCCCTCGTTGGAACGAGCTCAATGAGCTCGTTCCAATGAGGGGTCATAACCCATGTTTTTGAGACAAAAAATGAAAAAATAATGAAAATTAATTGTCGATTTTTGAGAATAGCGCTGGCCGGTTTTAGCCGTTACGTTGGGCAAAGGGTTAAACGATGCCATCAATAAAGGAAAACGTGAAGCCATATTGCCCTAGTTCTTTATCCAGGACAATATCGAAATAAGTGAAGCCCTTGACATTGTTTATTAACATTGGAAAAACTATATCCGTCAAGATTCGGAAACCAAATAAGACCTAGTCAGACTACATGAAGAGTAATGTTTCCAACACTTTTTATTTAATACCCACAAATCCCACAGAAGTCAACCGAGTAGTAAATAAAATGAAGCCGAAATTATCTAAAGACTGCGATGATGCCACAATTAAACATACGATAAACGAAGTATCGTATCCTCTCACATATATAATTAATAATTCTTTCATTAATGGCAAAGTACCAGACTGGATGAAGATCGCGATGGTGATGCCATTATTCAAAGCAGGTGACGAGCACAGCTTTACTAATTAGTAATTACAAACCTATGACTGTCTTCTCAGGAGGTGAGACTTACTAATTCCCTTAATAGGTTTAATATTTTATGCCCTTACCAATACGGGTTCCGAAAACGAGATGGCACAAATTCGCCTAGTTCTCCAATCCATAAAAAGCACCACAATAGAAAATAATAAACAGGGACAAAACAAACTGCACCTTAGCATTTGTTCCTGGATTTATCAATGGCCTTTGACACTATAAATCACGAAATACTATTAGGTCAACTGGACAAGTATCGCATCGGAGGTCTCACCAACAGTTGGTTTAGAAGTTACTTGTCCAACAGGTCTCAGTATGTCATGTGCAGAAAGCACAAATTGGACTTAGCTAAATAGAGTTGTGGTGTTCCACGTGGCTCAATTTTAGGCCCTGTTCTTTTTCTTTTATATATCAATGATATAAGTAACTCAACATCACTTAAGCTTTTATCAGTTGCTGATGACACCATTGAACACTGCTCGGGTTCCCACAACAACCTCATAACACCGTATTTCAATGACGAACTAAAAAAGTATTGGAATGGTGCTCCGTTAACCCTTTACCTAACGTAACGTCCAAAAACGGCCAGCGCTATTCTCAAAAATCGCCAATTAATTTTCATTATTTTTTTCATTTTTTGTCTCAAAAACATAGGTTATGACCCCTCGTTGGAACGAGCTCGACGAGCTCGTTCCAACGAGGGGTCATAACCTATGTTTTTGAGACAAAAAATGAAAAAAATTAGTTATTCAAGAATTTTTTTTGCAAGTGTCGTCTGCTTTTCAGGATAGGTAAAGGGTTAATCATCTAAAAAAACTTATCCAAATCAAAGTAGGAACAAAAACTTCTGTCGAGAAGTAAAAATAAATAACCAAAACATTACCAAGATTGGAGCCACTGAAACCGAAAAATCTGTGAAATGTTTGGGAATAAGCATTGATGAACATTTATCCTACAAGGCTTACATACCCCGATTATATTCGCAAATAGCACGTGTAAACTATAGTCTCAACGAAGTAAAAAATATTCTCCTCCACGGAGTCTTGAAAACGTTATACAACGCGCTCATTGATAACCATCTGGTTTTCGGGATCCAGGCATGGGGCAACTCAAGAGCTATGATAAATCAGTTGTCATGAAAAAACGATCATTACCAATAATTAATGACAAAAAGTACAATTCTCATACAGATCCCCTCAAGGCTGATGATTTGTTTAAACGACATGCATTGCTCTTCGTGTTTGACAGGCAAAATGATAGATTATCGGCTTCGTTCAATGATATATTTAATGTTATTGATAATCTATCTGGTAGGGCAACCAGGCATTCTGGCCTCATATACATAGAAAGAACACGGACCCGAACTCTTGACAAACGTCCTTTATGCACATTCCCGAATCTATGGAACGCCCTAGACAACACAACTCGTAATATTAGTGATAGAACCATGTTTCGAACAAATTAACTTCCACGTTCATTTCGTCATAGTCGGTCTGTGTCCCTTGGGATAATCCCTACTGCCATAATTGCACTTCGTAAATCGTCAATACGCGTAATAGTCATGTTCTGTGTCTTAATCTGGAATCATCGTCCTGCGCAACCTGCTGCGCTTCTTCTCTACAGTTGGCATACAAACATCGCATATATAGAGGATATGGAATGAGTGTTTTTCTCATATAATATTTATGAAACGAGTCTAAGAATTTTCGAGCCCAAACGGAAAATTCGGACGAGTTTCATAAATATTATATGAGAAAAACACTCATTTCATATTCTATTTATCATATGACACACGCACGCAAAAATTAGCCACTTAGTATGACTTTTTAATCCATCACCTAACTTGATTTGCAGACGGCACTTGGAAAAAACATCGTCGAGCTCGTTCCAATGAGGGGTCATAACCTATGTTTTGGAAGCAAAAAGTGAAAATATAAAAAAAATGAATGGCGTTTTTTCTTTTAGGTAAAAGATTAATACAATATAACCCACCCGAAATAGGACGGATAACGTAAATTCTCCCTACTGAAATTATGCAAATGTGACCCAGTTGTATTTTGTTTAGCCAATCAAATTGTCCAGTTTTGAAATTGATCAATGAAAGCTCCTAACTCTAATTGTACAAATTATAAAAATGTGGCCCAGTTGTATTTTGTTCAGCCAATCAAATTGTCTAGTTTTGAAATTGACCAATGAAATTGACGGAAGGCTTTATTTATCACTGATTAATATGAAAACAAAATATCAAATGTTTTAAAGTGAACAAAATGGATGAGTCATATGATAAAATGCTATCTGTACGCAAATGAGAAATTGTTAACAATAAATTATAACAAATAGACCGATAATCTGTCACACATATCTGACCAGGTGATCTGTCCCTGGAGCATTAGCCCTTATTGGTATGGGTTAATTCATTACATTCGAGACTCTATGATGTGTCAGCTGACGTAGACCCCCTCGCCCCAAAGATAATGACCTACCTTTTTGTCGCAGTCTAAACGACGCTATCTTCACAATGGGGCTTGTGATCGCTCTCGGGTGTTACGCAGAGCTGTGAAGGGAGTCCACTGAGTAGGTTGCTTCTTGCCAGCCCTCAAGCACCACCTTCCTCTTGGTGTGTATGGTGGACCGTATCTTTGGCCTGGAAATGAAATAATTCCATCCCCATTCCCCATTACGTGTCACATAAATTGTTCATTTGACTGTAGTTTGTTTGCAATTACTCTATCTTTCAGGGGGTAGTAGGTAGAGAACCACGGTATAGTACTTATTATATTTGTGCAATATGTTTATTTGCAACCACTTTACAATAAAAAATCCTAATCTGAATCTAGAAGCAGAGGATTCCCAAGGAATCCGAACTAGATAAATAGGAAGTAATCGCGGATTTGGGGAAACTCCAAACCAGTACTCTGAGACAAAGGAAAGTGCCTATTACTGGAAAAAAGGAGAATTTGCGGGAATGAATACAAGTCCGTTCCGGTGGATTTGGTGATTTGGTGTAATTTTCGGGTTGTTTGTGGTTATTAGATTTACTCTTATTTAATCGAATACACCCTCAGAACACCCCGCCCCCGCTCCATCAGAAGCCGTCTAGTTCCATAGCAACCACGTGCCACTATAGAAACCAAGATGGCGGCATCCAGTAAACAAAATGGACGAAAGAAACACGTGTCACCCTAATAACGCGCGCTGCCCATGCGCACTGACAACGTGTATTATAATGGGGATGACGACAAAAGATGGCCTTTCAGGCAGGCATCCATGACAACCAAACATGACGTAACTGGGTCACGTGACAATGACGTCACTACCGAGGTCTTCTGAGAGGTCGCCTAATGAGGGACGATCTCCACATCTCCTATTACTTCCCTTCCTCGGTCCCCTGTGGGGGTCCCCTGTGACATCCCCTGAATTGGGCAGATCCATCCCTCTCATACTACTTCGCTTCTCCAGTCCCCTGCGGGTTGTGAGTTCCCCAATGGGGGACGATCCATCGCTCTGGAACTACTTCCCTTCCTCGGTCACCTGCGCCCCACCCCCATGAGATTCCCCGAATGAGGGACGATCAAACTCTCTCCTACTACTTCTCTTCTCGGACCCCTGTGGGGTACGCCGTGAGATCCCCCAATGAGGGACGATCTATCCCTCGCCTACTACTTTTCGCTTTGAGATTAACAGTTGCTGCGGTAGCATTACAACTCATTTGTCACAACTGTTAATGGCTCAAGTCACGACTTGTAAAATTCCAGCTGCAACATCAAGGCATATCATCGAAGGCAGAGCTTGATGATGTCGACTGAATATTAGTCATTCGGGATTATAGTTAAAAAACTCAACACTTCCTGGAAACTTATTCGTTGATAAACAAAATACTTATATTGGAAGTCCTGATGCAACTTCTTTTTTAATTAACACGTTCCGTTCTCATCCCATCAGCATAGCAATTACACTAGTGATTAACGGATATTCGGCAATCACATCTGACATCGGCCAATTTTAAGCTAGCGGTTGACAATCGGTAGAGGGGTGTTTGAACATCGGTCCATGCCGATGGTTAAATGGGACACCACTGGATCAAAATTGAAATTGTTTGTATTTACGTTTGATTAACAATCTCATACAGGCAGAGAGAACCATAATAAGTTGCCACAATGATTGGCAGGATTCAAGATTAGACTAATGTCACTGATTGGTCTGATCTTCCCCTTGATTGCTGCCAATGACACACATCCCACATGTTGTGTGCTGACTCAATGAAATGCGACATCAGCAGAAACAAGTTGACAGCGCAGCGTCTTTGATCTTTGATTAAAGACGCTGAACTGTTAACTTGTTTCCACTGATGTCGTATTTTTATTTTAATACACACTCTAACATACTCTTCAGGCCAGCAAACCAATCAACCTGACTGTATTGTAAAATTAACCCTATTCTATGCATTCTTAAACATGATACTCCTTTTGGTTGTTACTATCTGACATCGGCACTCACAACCGGCAGATTGTGTGCACAACTAATCGGCAATGAGATGACGGTCGCAGATCCTTATCAGTTAATCACTAATTTACACTGATGGGACGACAGTAGTATGTCATGTGGTTTTGAGGGAATAGTTGCAGGACCCCGGTGCAGGACCCCGGAAGTGACGTCATGTCACGTGACCTAGTGGCGCCATGTTGTGTTGTCATGGTAACCCGCGTGAGCGGCCAAGTTGTGACGTCATCTCCATAGTGATACGTGGTGTGATTGCGCATGCGCAGCGCGTGTTGTTAGGGTGATACGAGCTTCCGTCGTCCATTTTGTATACTGGAAGCCGCCATCTTTGTTTCTATGGTAGCACGTGATTGCTATGTTACCTAAGGCCTACAATAGGACAGGGGTATGTTCGGAGGGTATGTTTGATTGAATCAGAGTGTTTTCTGGAACGACTTCCCTGGATAATTACCACAAACAACCCGACAATCCCTCCAAATCACCAACATCCACCCAAAATCACCGAAATTGACTTTATTTCGCCATTTTATGGACTTAGCACGTAGTGCTATAGTACTAAGGGGTACAAGGGGGTGCATTCGATTGAACAGGAGTAATGTTCTGGATTAGAATTCTCCCAGAATCCCTTAGTAGGTGGTAAAGGCCGATTTACGACCACTTGTACATGTACGTGTACAACATACGCACACGATGCGTTCACCAACGTGGAATTCGGTGTTAAATCACACGCTTGTTCACAAAAACTGTACAGTGGTCTTGAACCCCTCATGTACATTCAGTGACTCCTAGATCGCGCTTTTAGCGTTCAAACACTCGCGGTGAACGCATCGTGTGCGTGTGTTGTACATCTTCAGTTGTATCGTGTACGTGATTTTTGGTCTACGTTCGCATCGCAGATCAGACCCACCGATCCATCGTCGGCGAACGCGAGCGATGGCAAAAGATTTTGGGTGATCATCAAAGAACAACAATTGGGGTTCAAGACCAGTGGTCTAGAATCCGCAATTGCGTTGGTACAGATGGTCCAGAAACTCTCCCTCGTTTTTGAGGCGGTCACGTTTTTTGATTGATATAAATATAGGAGAGAAAAAAAAATATAAATAAATAGTTATTTAGAAAAATAAATATATCAAATCGAATAGATAATAAAAAAATACGTAAATCATGAGCGATTCTCAGACTATTAGAGCGAGGTTTCTTTTAAACATGCTGATGAGAGCATACGCAATCTGCGTGAATGAACAACTACGTCCCATCTTGTTAGAACGATGCGTCGGATGTCGGGATCATCTAGACTTCGATCACGAGGATCATTCGTGTCTGACGATGGAAAGGGAAGATATGGTCGTCATGTATTTCGAACCGGCGTTCGAACTCGTCAAATTCGACGATGTGATCACGTTTTGGAAGAGATTAGTCTACTGTAAGAATCGAGACAGGCCCACAGATTCGGAAGAACTGAAATTGGCGCGTAGAAGTTTGACTTTAGAAGACAAGGGATGCATCAAGAAATTATTGCTGAACGAAGCATACGTCTAAGTTTTGTTTTTCGTTGATATAAAAAATAAGGGAGAGTAGAAAATAAAAAAAAAATAAATAAATACACACATAAATTTTTTTATCTAATATTAGAAAGAAAAAACACAAAAATAAAAATGAGAACCAGAAACAAATTGTATCCGACGTTAGTGGACGACGAGGACGAGAAGCCGAACGGCGTTTTGCAGACGGCGACGTCGCTAGAAGAAAGAGAAAGAGGAGAGAGGTATCGCATCGATCAAATCAGTAGAATCCAATCGTATCTGACTCGAGAGAGAGATTCTCGTCGTTCCCTCAAGAAGAAGTATTCGGGTTTCGTGAAATTCGTCAACGGGATCGACACGACACTCATCACGATTTCCATGGGTTTACACGCGGCCGGCATCGGATTGTTGTCGACCGCGGTCGGCATTCCAATCGTGCTGACTGTGGAATGAGTGGCTCTCGCCGCCGGATTGTTCAGCACGCTCGGAAACTTTTTGAGTAGTAAATTATATCTGAAGGCAAGGAAACACGACAAGATTCGCGTCTTGGCCGACTCCAAGATCGACACGATATCCGAAATGATCTCTATGGCATTGAAAGACGGTAGGATATCGGACGGAGAATACTTCGCGATATTGAGCGAGAAAACGAAATACGATGCCATGAAAGAAGCCGTGAGAATCAAGACTCGTCAGATCATCAAGGAAGAGTTGAAGGATTCTCTCGTCGAAAAGGGTAGGAAAGAGGCCAGGGAGGAATTCAGTAAGATGATAGAACTCAAGGGCAGCTATTGAAAAAAATATATATATATATAATAAGAACAGAATTTTAAAAAAAAAATATTAAATTCATAAATAAAATAAAAAATACTTCGGAGAGACCGCATTTCATCGTGATCGCGTTTCAGACCAATAGGGACGGGTCTCAGGAAAAGAATGCGTCGCTGTTCGATCACTGCCATTTGAGAAACATGCAAGTGTTTCTGAACGCCACGAGATATCCGGCAATCGATTACAATGCGTTGTTCGACAAGAACGATTTTTGCAGGCTGTACAGCGAAGCCGCCGATTTTAGAAAGAAGTATCACGGTCTAGACGAATTGATGAGCAATCCCAACATATCTCCCGGCGAATGCAAGTCGATGTATCCCATGTTCGTGTTCGACGTCAGTAAACAGAGTGAACGACTCAAGAGTAGCGGGTTAGACATTCAGATCAAGATGCAATTCGATAGGAAAAACCAAAGCCTTCGCCCTGGTCCTGTCGGACAGAGAATTACAATTCGAATCGGACGGAAATAAGATTTCGATAATTCGATGAGAGACGAGTGTGTGAAAAAAAAATGAAAAACCAAAAAAAAAATGAAAAGTAATGTGCGATTATTAAAAACAAAACAAAAAAAAAATAAATAAAGTAATGTGATATAGAGAGATTGAACATCTCTCTATATCTCATTACTTTTTTTTTGTTGTTTTTAATAATCACACATTATTTTTTTTTTTTTAATTCATTATTTTTCCACGCATTCACTGTTTGTTCAAAGGATCCAGTTCGATCAGTAGACTCACCACGGAAGTGGCGGCTTCGGGAATTATTGGTTTTCGTGATGAAATTAATCCTGTCTCCGGCGTTCACTTTGAGAGGCGTGCTGACATTCGCGTGTTGATTCTCAGTCTTTTCGATGCTGTATCTCTTATCGCTCTCCACACCATTTACCATGAGATTGACGACCGCTCTGTTATTCAAATCCGAGGAAGCCAGACTCATTCGAAGGATTTCACCTCCCAGCGGCATGGAATATCCCACCTGACCGTGTTTCGATCCGCTACCTCCATTTCCGAAAGACCACTCGGCTTTTCCCTCCACTAAGGCGTCAGACTCTTCGGCCCACACGGTGATCAATTGTCTGGCATATTTGACTTTCTCCACCACCGAAATCAGGGTGCAAGCGTCCGTCATGTGCATGGGTTCTGGTAGATTCGTGAGCGCGTGTCCGCCCATGTCTAGTTTACCTTCCATGATGTCGCCCTTTCTCCAGACCAAGTTGTCGTCCCCGTACTTCCTGCTTACCGCGCTGGAATCGAATTCGGGATTGTGACCGAGACTGAATAAATTCTCACCGTTCATGTTGATGCCACCCTCCATGGTTCTGCCAGATTGTTTGTTCAGGTAGAGATCGTCCACTTGTGATTCTACGTATTCTTGCAATCATATCACGGCAGAATCTACGTAGCCCTTGTTGACTGCGGTTGAGTCCGCATCCGTGTCGTCGATCTTTGACAGATTCAATATCTTGTGGAATCCCGCATTCAGATCCGATTTCATTTCACGTCTGTCAGACTTTCTCTGTTCCAGATCTACGTAGTGTTTGGTCGCCATGTCCTTGGGATTCGTGGGAGTGGCCACGTTCGTTATCTTGTAAGAATTGGCGTTCAATTCCGAGTGCATCGTTTTCGTGACGTATCTATTTCTCAGGTGTTTGCTGAATCTTGCGTGAGAGTCGTCCGCGTATCTCTTGGTGGCGGCATCGGTGGGATCTACGGGATTCGTGACATTCACCAAACGTTTGGATTTCAGATCGAGATCATCGGTCATGGTTTTATCCACATAATTATCCAGCAGGATTCATTCGAAATCGGAGTTCCCCCTGTCAACGTATTTTTTAGTCGTGGCATCTGCGAGATCTATCGGCTCGGGAAGATTGTAGAGCTTCTTATCGTTCATGTTCAGAGGTTCTTCTTGAGGTTCGTATCTCCGAACGTAACGCTCGTCCAAGTTGGCAACATCGTAACCATCGTCGACTTTGAGTGTCTTCCTCTTCTTTCTCGGGTTGACTTTTTCGTCGTCACTTCTATCAAATTTATTGACTGTCATGTTGTTGTAGGATTTTTTTTTTGTTGTTGTTTAGAAAAAAATGTGTTCAAAATGCAGTTTATTAAAAAATGAACTATGTTATTTTATTTTTCGTTTTTTATTCGATTAAAATTTTTTTAAAATAATTTTTTATCTTTATATATATATACTATAAAAAAAAATTTTCTCTCTAATGTAAGTCATTGAGAATGTCTTGAAATTCATCTCCTTCAGACCATCTCTTCAGAACGTAGAGACACAGGTGACCGCAAAACACTTGATCTGGTGATTGCACTTGATCCGTGTTGTAAAGAACCATCGATTTGTTGAAATAGTTCTTTATTTCTTTTGGCGGCGAGATTCCGTAGCTGTCGAAATAATAATTCTTCTTCTTCTTCCCGTTCTTGAACCACGCCACCCAGTGAGTGCCTTCACCCGATGAATCGTCTAGATTTAAAATTCCGCATTCCGATTGTCGTGGTCTTCTCTTCGGCAAGGCATCTCTGGAAAGCACTCCTAGAAAATCTTCGATTTTCAAATCTTTTGCCGCATTCCACAGATCGATGTTGGATAGGGGTTCGTTGGGTAAGACGACACCTTCTACGGATATCTTTATTTTCTTATTCATAAATAAGTATATATTTTTTTTATTTATTTTATTATAATTCACTAAAAGTGACGTTATTTTTTTTCTATTTTTTTTCTTTTTCTTTTTAAACTAACTCTATCGACTTCCACAATCTTGAATCTGTCAAATTCCTTGACTTCTATAATCTTGGATTCATCTAATTCTTCTTTTAAACTAACTTTCTCGATGTCACTATCGATTTCCATAATTTTATGTTCATCTAATTCCTCTTGATTTTCTGGAATCCTATCATCCACAATCGTATCTGGAATCTTATCATCTACAATCATATCTGGAATCCAATCATCCCCATTCATATCGTCTAAAATTAGATGCAAACTCCAATGTCCGAGTGCCAAAGTGCTTATTTTATCGTCTAACACGAATCTCTTGTCGTCGTCAGCCGTCAGCGAAATCTTGTTGACAATTTCAGTATACAAGTCATGATTTTCGCTTCAAATCGATTTCATAGTCTTATACACCGGACCACTTCCTAACAGACAATCTTTATACTCTTGGAAAGAGATGTTTTTCTTCACCACGCACGCTTTAACTCCTTTGCACTTCTTGATCTCTTCATCATCTTCTAGACGATAAGCATACAGTTTGGGTCTCAAGCCCACGAATTCGACGATCTGTTTACCGCCGCTCTCGTCCTTAAATTTACCCAACACCTTCTTGTTGTCGTTCGATTGAATGTTGGACGGGTGATCGATGGTATAATTGCTCGTGTCGAACCACTCGGCCACGTCCGGAGATATGTCTCGGTAGACGTCTTTCGTCTCTATCTCATAAACTAAACTGTCCGTGTCGGTGAACAGTAGTTTGGATTTGTCGCCAAATTTTCGTTTGACATAATCGTAGTGAAACTCATACATCAATCGCTTGCTGACATCTAAGATGATCGGTCCGAGATAATACGGTTTGTCGAACTTCAGGTGTGTCTTTTGCATGTGAACAGCCACTAGATTTTCGCCGAATATGGTTCGGTGTTTGTAATTGGGTTTCGCCACTAATGTTTTAGCTCTTTTCTCAGACGTGACGAGTCAAATGTCGGTTCTCTTCCTGATGTTTTCCATCGATTTACTGTACACGCAGTTGTTCATGAGTTTGAAGAAATCTTTTTTGAAATCGTTCTCGGCTCGAGTTCTGAGATTCGTGTTGAGATCGATGTATTTTTTCATCCAAGGCTCTTCGTCGAATCGAATGATGTGATGTATGTCGACTAATTTCATCCCGTAATCGACGTACCGTTTCAAATTCTCGCTGTAGACAACGTAGTTACGTTTGTTAAATAAATTGGGAATGAGTTTTTCCTCGTCTCCTTCGTTCGGTTCCATTCGTTCGGGAGCCAGCGGATAATCGTTGTGTGGATCGTGTAATTCTTCCGGATAGTTCAAATCGACTTCTAAAATGCAAGGATAGTCTCTCCATTTTTGCATCTCTTCCGGTTCCTTCATCCATTCGAAATTTCCAATCGGTAAAGGATGACTCATAGCCCAACCGTACAGATTATTGGCGTCCCAATACTGTATGTATTTAGTCGACCATTTCGAATCGAAACCTTCTTTCATGTAGGGATTGTTAGCCTCAGAATGTCTGTGAGAGATCATCGAGATGCCACCTCTCGCAGCCCTTTCGAACATGAGCAACATGTCCACGTCGGATAATAATTCCAATTGAACTTCTGTGGTCTTCAACAGAGCGTCCCACGCCAGACCGGGTGCGGTGAAATACCAAGCGGGATCCAGATCGTAATTTCGACGACAGACGTCTCGAAAATTTTCGAACACGTCTGCCAAGAGCAGAACGTCGGTCTTCAGATAGAGATCGTGATAATCTCTCATGGTTTTCATATCGAATGATTTCCACACGTTTTTGGCATGTTCGTAATTCTCGTTGGAAATGTCGGATTCGTATAATTTCGAATAAAAATCTTCTTTCGAAGGTAGTGCGGTGTCTTCGAATCTCTTTAGATCGTTCATGTAATCATAAGGATAGACTCCTTTCCTCAACATGACGTCTACTCGTTCTCCGAAATGTTCGCTCGTGATTTTAAATTTATCCTTGCTCATGTTATCGACTAATTTTTCCAGAGCGGTCGACATGAATTTAAAAGTGTCGATGAAACGTATGCCTCTATGAATGGATTTCGTTTTTTCTTCCAACGTATTTCCGTCGATTACTCTTCTCTCCTCCATGAGCTTCCATTTCGTGAAGGAAATGTATCTTTCTTCGCTGTTCGTGATGCAATTTAATTCTTCGTGCGAGGTGCCTAGATTTTTCATGAACAGATGACTGTCATAACCCGAGAGATTGTGAAACATCACCGGATAGAAAGTGGCATCTCGATATTTTAAATTACACCTGCTGTGAGCCGGACCGTGATACAAACACGTGTAATGATCGTGGTCTCTGACCTTCATATTTTCCTTCGAATTCTCGTCGAATGATTGTTTGCATATGTGACATTCGGTGGCTCTGTTATTTTCGTCCTGCTGCTCGCGCATGATGATCATTTCTGCCGGAGTTTTGAATTTGTCGTATAACATTTGAAGTTTCCATTCTAACTCTTCCACGAACCTTTGAGCCACGTCGTCGTCTTCACGCTGTTTCGTGTAGGTGAAGGGACCCATGTCGTGTTGCGAGTCGAAAGCGCATTTCACGTAAATGCAATAGCCCGAAGGTGTGTGTTTTTGATATCTTTCGACATAACTTTGAAGAGCATTGGGTTGACAGGAACTCATTTTCGAGGTGAAACATTCGAAATCAGCGTACTTTTAACCTTCTGTTGTGATTTTCAAACTTGGCGATGGTGTTGGGTTTGGGCATTTCGACGCCGACACCTTGATTTTCGTTGCAATATTCCTGATGTTTCGCTAATGATTTTTCGTTCTTAAACATGTTCATGCAGTTGCAACATAAAGATATCTTATGTCCATGATTATTATTTTGTCTCGACAGTAATCGGCTCGGATGTTTAACCCAACAATAATGATGATTGTCACCATTCGAAATCGATAATAAAATAATCGTCTTTTCTCTTCCGCAATACGAAGTCCGTCTGAGAGGATAGATCTTTTGATTTTCGTCGTCGTATCCCAGGACGTTCACCACTATGGTGGGATTTTGAACCTCAAAACGTTCAATGTGTTTTAACTTTGTTGGAAAAGTCACTCCAGTCCAATCGAGATTTTTAGAAGTTTCCTCGTAACGAGAAACTCTATCGCCGTGTATTTCGACAGGGTATAAAGCAGAGGTGACTGCCCATTTAAAACACTGATCATCTTTATTTCTCACGTTGACCACGGCATGTTTCTTAGTCAAGAAATATGGTAATTCCAAGTAGGAAGATCCTTTCAATGGTTCGTTTTTAGTCATGTGAATTTCGAGTTTCAACACCTCGCCGAATGTCCAATTACTACCTTCATTTTGATAATTCGCGAGAGACGTCAACATCTTGTCTTTCATCTTTGCGAAAACGTCCGATAGATCTGAACCATGAAATACGGGTTCGACGTTAGATCTGAAATATGCATTTTTCACGATGCTCTCGCCAGACTTCACGTCGATTTTATTCATTATGCAATGGAGTATCATCTTAATTTTTAATCCCAAGTTCGTGTATTTGCGAAACAAATCCAATACTTTTTTCTTCACCCGTTCTATGAACAATTTCGGATCGACTTTCTTTGACGAGGGAAACACGTCGAAAGTTTTAAAAATGTTTTCGATCACACTCTCCCGTTCTACGGGTTTTGATTGGAATAGTTCCGCAATGAGTCGTCTTACATATTCTTCTCCTTTCTCTTCGTCGATTGCTCGTTGAATTTCGCTCGATATATCTCGTTTGTCTTGAATCTGAAGTGCATCACTCATTTTCGTTTTAGTTTTTCTTTTCTTTTCTTTGGAAACTTGATGTTTTTCAATGGCTTTTCGTTTAGTCATCTTCTTATTTTTCACAACCGACGCATCTTTTGACGTCGTTGCTATCGACATTTCGTTTGCCTTTCTAGCGTTTCACAAATATTCTTGTATGACTTCAATTTTTTTTGCTTTAGTTCTATGCTTTCTGAAATCTGAAATTTGTAATAGACTACAAATCTCGTTTAACTGAGGTACGGTTTTCTCATTTAAATTTACCATTGTTTTATCTGTTTGCTTCATTTGTAAGAATATTTTTATTTTTTTTTTGGGGGGGGGGGAATTTTGTATTAAATAATTTGTTAAAAAAGTTTTGCTTTTTTTACTCTATATATATAATAGAAAAAAAAAAAGTTAAATTTTAAAATTCAATTTTTTTTAATACAAAATTTAAAATAAACATTATTTGCAAGAATTCATAAAAAACCAAATAATCGATCATGACAACAACAACACCTAAAAGATGTGGATTGAAATTGAAACGAGACGAAGGGTATGAGAATTCCAGTTTTAATATCTATACATTACAACCACACGATCCCATCGAATTGAATGAGGTCGAGATGGTGGACTTAGAACGCTACTACCACAAATATCGAATGTGTTTGAAAGTGGGTGAAGCCACGCTCGATTTGTTTTACGAGTACCAAAGCGAACTGTTGATTAATATCATCGTCGCCGAAGACAGAGAATTCGACAGGGGTGATTTATTGTTGTCCTATGGAAGTTACATATATCCAATAATCTCACCCAAACTCGTGAAGAAATCGGGTGGTGAGAGCGCATTCGCCTATGAAAAAAAACTCAAAAGAGTAAAGATGAACATTCACACCATTTTCGTATGTGGAAAAATGACGAATGTCAACTTGTCAAATAATTGATCATGAAGACAACAACACTTAAAAGATGCGAATTGAAATTGAAACGAGTCAAAACGTATAAAAAATTCGGTCATAAAATCTATAAATTACAACGACACGATCCCATCGAATTGAACGATGTCGAGACAAAGGGCTTAGAGCACAAATACGAGAAATATAAGATGCCTCTGAAATTGAACGAAGCCATGCTCGATTTGATTTACGAGTACCAAAGCGATCTGCAGAACATCGTCATCGCCGAAGATAGAGAATTTGACAAAGACGATTTGTCGTTGCCCTATGGAAATTACATATTTCCAAACATCTCATTCGAACTCGTGAAGAAATTGGGTGGTGAGAGCGAGTTGACCGATGTAAAAAAACTCAAAAGAGTAAAGATAAACATTCAACACTTTTTAGAAAAAGGAGTAGACACGAGCGTCAACATGCTAATAACGGACTTGGAAATATAAACAATAGAGCGATTGATTTTTAGCAAAGAAAAAATGAAAAAAAAAAAAGTAAATGAGATCTCATTTACTTTTTTTTTTTTTGTTTTCCTTCTTCTTCACTATCATCATAATATATTATAATAACGTTTCCTTTTCTCTCAAATTTCTGCGTCGATTCTTCTTTTTCTTTTTTTTTCTTTTTCTCTGTGATGTGATACGTTCATGATAACATTTTTGTTTATCCGAATCATAATTATGAACGAATGTTGTGCATCTCTTGGTAACACTAGCATCATTACCATTCACTTCAGAAGGTAGTGGTGACCGTGGAAAGCATCGTCTCATTCCCAACCGTATATCCCACGCTTTATCTATCTCTTTCCTTAGATATCCATCATTAGCGTCTAACCATTTTTTTATTTCTTCGCTCTCTGGCTCGCGATGTTCGTCATTATCGTCAAATTCATTCAGGTGATAAATTTGTTTCTCCACCTCTTCACCCATTTTAAATATATATTATTTTATACTTTCTATGATTTTATATATTTTATATATTTTTTTTATATTTTGTAATAACATATTCAAAATCGGTATGTTCTTAAATGGCGAATTGTCACCGAGCAACAAACCCTTGCCGTATCGCTTGACGTTCCGTCCACTCTTCAAAAAGAGACCGTTTCCTCTCAGAGAGTTGCCACCTCTAACGGGTTCTAGATACAATCCTTTACCGCTGTCGTCTACGTGAACGCGACACACGGCTCCTCCTTTCTTCAAAAACAGTCCGTTGCAACCCATTAATTTCTCAACTCCCGAACTAGCGAGTCCCGTGAGAGCTCCCACGCCGAGAGTCTTTCCGAGAAAGGGTAGCACCTTTGTGGTGAAGGGTAATGCTTTTGCGGCGATTCCTGCCAATAGCGGTAGGAAACCGCCTTTCATTCTCAAATTGTATCTCAATTGAGCGGGACTCAATCTCACCGCCAACCCTCTTCCATCGCGAATCGCTTTCTCCATCCTTTTGATTTGACTTCTGGTCCAGGCGATCGAATCCTGTCCGCCTCTCGTCAGATCTTCGTGAGTGAATTTGAATCTCACCACCTCGCCTCGAGTTGTTAAAGCTCTCTTAAGTTTCTTCTTCTGTCCTGCGGATATGTTCACGTTTTTAACCACGTATTGTGTCATAATTCTGTTTTGTTTGTTTTTTTAAATATATTTACTTCAATTGTTTCTTGTTTAATAATTATATTAAAATAATTTGTAAAAAAATTAATATTACCGTTTATTTTATTTTTGTTATCTATATATATGTAATATTTTTTTTTTTTTTTGCTTTTTATATTTCTCTTATGTGAAATCGTATCGTCACTCTCTCTCCGCGAAGATCTAACAGTTCACCATTTTGATCCATCAACGTGGTTTTGAGACTATACAACGTGTCTAAAATCACTGGTAGATAAACTAAATTTCGAGGTCGCTCCACGATCTTATAACCCGGCGACACGTTTGGAAAGAAGGAATAGATCGTCGGCTGAGCGCTACCATTCACATAGCTTCCAGCAATCACGTCCACGTTCACCAGAATGCTATTGACAGCGAGAATGTCGACCGTATTTTCAGATGCTGCGTGGCCTCGATACATCTTTCGATCGAATCCCAACATCTTGCCTATAGAATCGTCCGTGTTGAAATCCACACGAAAATTATCTTCCAAATCCAACATCGTCTGTAACGTATTAGGATTGGGAGCGAGTCTGATCTTGTTGCTTCCCTTTCCATCCGTCTTCATTCGCGTCTGAATGTAATGGTTCAAATCGTCTATGTCGTAACTCCCTTTGGGAATTCAAATCTCCAACCAATCCGTTCCGTCGGAATACTTGAACGAGTTATTCTTTTCAGTGACGTTGGGAAAGGAATAATAAGTCTCCAGATTCACCAACGCCATCTCGTAACTTTTCTCTCTGTTCAATTCGATGGAAGGTTCGAATTTCGTAGCGAATCGAGTCGAATCGCCACTCACCACGATTTGAACGGATTGTTTCGCAGCCGTATTCTCAGCTATCCGTTCTAACAATTCTCCATGTTGGAACATTATATCTTAATTTTATTTTTTTTATTCAAAACTAATTATTTGAAGATTTATTTATTTTTCTAATTTTTTTATTTTTTCACGCTCTATCTTATTATTATTATCACCATCGGGAACATAAAACTTGTCGAATCCGCACCGATATTTTCCACGATTAAATTCGCTCGTCAAATCGATCACGACGAAATTGTAAAGTCCACCATCCCAAACCCTCTTGCAGAATCTCCTGAATTCAACAGCGCTCATGTCGTTCGCGACGTGATCGCCGTAGATGTGATGGAGATTCTTGAGATCTTGGCGAAAGAGACACAGAAAATTAGCGTTCTCCCTTATCGTCTGTCTGGGCAATCGAAAATAATTCTGCGACAGGTAGAAACAGTCCACGTTGCTGTGTCGACCCCTAACGTAATACGATTCGCATCGGTTCTGTCTCTCCAAAAGCAGATCGTCGAAAATCATGAGATTCTTATCTTCCGATTTCAGTTCCCTAGGATCTGGAACGTCGCTAGCGTTCTCGTAAAATCGACACTCGACGTTCGAAGATGCATTTCTCTTCGTCAGCTTCGTCGCCGCGTCGTCCAAAATGGTCTCGAGCGGAGCTCCACACTTGTCGAATTCCTCCCTACTGTCAAAGATTCTGGCTGTGACGTGCTTGGGCAATCTGCGATCCATGCACTCTCGAAGCAATCTGTATTCGGGTTGAAACAAGCTCTTGCCAAACACGAACAATCTGTCATAATCCAACCAGTCGGGTCGGGACAACAGATTCATCAACAGATTGGTCTTTCCACAATTCGATTTTCCCACTATCAAACCTCTTATGCTCTTGGGAAAGTACTCGTTATTCGACCTCTTGGTCGCGGCGTCGTTCCAAGACATATCTTTAATGTTCATCTTTTGTTTTATTTTTTTTTTTTTTTTGTCTGTTATTTTAGATTTTTTTCAAACACAATTTTTTTTTATGTTTTTCAAACTCTGTTTTTAATGTTGTTATTATTATTATTTTGTTTATATCGCACCGTCGCGAGTTCTCTTCAATCCGGATCCACTCGTCATTTTGGCTTAATCTTGTATGGGCACCACGACATCCTCAAAATCTTTCCAACTTTTCGACGTTCGCTCTAACGCAGCTCGCTTCGCCGGCGGACTGATCAACTTGTCGATCAACGCGTCGGCTGCCCTCTTGCCAGCCGCAGAAGCTATCCTACCACTGGCTTCGGAAGCGGCTTTCTTACCAGCATCCAAAGCCGTCTTCTTACCGACCTCAAACGCGGTCGATGCGAGTTTTCTACCCGCATTGCTCGTGAACGCTCGCATTATAGAATCGACGATGCCAGAATCGCCTTGAACGTAAGTCCTGACGTATCCCCTGTTCTTTATCACCAACATATTTTATTTTTTATGATATATTTTGTGTGTTTTTTTCACTGGTAAATCGTTTTGTCGTTTTTAAATACTTTTATTATTCTAGTGTAAGAATTTACTGTTTTATTTTTGTTTGTTTGTTTTGTTTGTTTGTTTGTTTGTTTCTCTCTCTCTCTCTACTTATTATTATATTCACATCAATCCTTCAATTCGTTCATCAGCCTTTTATACTGATTTTTATTCAAAACCTTCTGTCGCAACAATTCGTCAGATATGGCAACTATCTGATTATCTAATCCCGTGTTACTAGCCCGTCTGCTCCCCATCAACAAACTCAATCTCTGAGACAGAGCGTCGGGATCACTCGGAAGAAAAGTAGTGGTTTTCACCCCTTTGCCAGTCATCGATTCGATGAACTTCTTGTTCGCATTCCATATGGGCTTCACTATTTTCGTCCACTTGTAACCTCTGTTGGCTTTAGGTCTCGTCTCTCTGGCATCGTTATTTCTATTCATGGCGTGAGTTTGAACTAGAATGTCTCCGTAATTGTGGAAATCCTGTTCTGTATAATCTCCAGGCTTATCGAAAAGGAGCCATCTCTGCAGACCATCGGTTACTTTATACTTATTCGAACCCACGATCAATTCATCATCGTCCATTTCCACTTCAGTGTCGCCCACGAATTTCCTACCGCTCGAATCCTCGCGAATTCCATACAACAGATCTCTCTTACCGCCACCATCATCATCGGACGATGCGATGCTATCAGTGGTGATAGTCGAAGCCGTATCATCGCTCTCACTCACATCGGTTTCGATTCTTGTGGGAACGTAATCCGGTGTAGATTGAACGGAATACTGATTTCCAAAACTAGAAGGCAACGAACCCATTCTCAAAGAACTCTCCTTTATGGGTCTCAATTCTTCGACTATCTCCTTCCTGCTTCGCTCTTGACCCTCCGTCACGGGTTGAAATATTTTTGTAGCTTCGCGTGTGAGTTCCATCTCACCAAGACGTCTGCTCCTATCAGCTGCCTGAATCGCCTTCTTAGCATGTAAATACCTGTCTAAAATTCGATCTCGGCGTCTTGGATCCATCTGGAAAAACGTCATCTTTCGTTTTAATTGTTTTTATTTATTTTTCAAAATTAAATGTTTAATTATATTTTTTTTATATTTTATGTTTTAAGTATTAAAATCTCTTTCCGTCTTAATATAATATCTGAAAAAAAATCACATCTCAAACTCGCTGTGTTAATTGAAGTTAAAAAAAAATACGTTTTAAACAGTACATGACAAACTGTTTTCTGATGTAACGCATTTTGACAGCGGTGTTTACATTTTGCCAAAAGATTTCATTCATTCACACATCAATTCATCGAGTGTTGAATTAAGAGAAAATCCTTTTTTTGATGACTGTTAGACAGTTTTAACACACAATGGAAAACTGATTTTTAACAAATCTCTCTCTCCGATTGCTATCGTGAATATATTAAAAACTTTACCACTCGAAACCTAACTGAGCGGAAAATGCGTTTTAAACATTCTGATAAGTGTTTCTTGACTTTATTCAAGGAACGCTTAACAGTCAACCTCATTTCTCATAGTGGAGGAATTCACCAAAAAACCCCAAAACTCAATTTTTATCCATCCCATCACCGGAAAACATCAATGTCTATAATACAGGCTATATATTCACAATCGACTCTGTTTGAACAAAACACCTCAATTACGATAACGTGTGTTAGTTGCTTACTTCAGGAAAGACGTGACTGGGTTTGCAAATTTCCAAACACACAGACACTCTTCATTCAGATCGAGTTTTTATTACGAGATTCGATCGCTCGATCAGCTGAGTGGGTTTTTTTTAGAATTTTCTCATAGTGGAGGAATTCACCAAAAAACCCCAAAACTCAATTTTCATCCATCCCATCACCGGAAAACATCAATGTCTATAATACAGGCTATATATTCACAATCGACTCTGTTTGAACAAAACACCTCAATTACGATAACGTGTGTTAGTTGCTTACTTCAGGAAAGACGTGACTGGGTTTGCAAATTTCCAAACACACAGACACTCTTCGTTCAGATCGAGTTTTTATTACGAGATTCGATCGCTCGATCAGCTGAGTGGTTTTTTTTTTGAGAATTTTCTCATAGTGGAGGAATTCACCAAAAAACCCCAAAACTCAATTTTTATCCATCCCATCACCGGAAAACATCAATGTCTATAATACAGGCTATATATTCACAATCGACTCTGTTTGAACAAAAAAACCCCACCACCTCAAAAACGAGGGAGAGTTTCTGGACCATCTGTACCAACGCAATTGCGGGTTCTAGACCACTGGTCTTGAACCCCAATTGTTGTTTTTTGATGATCACCCAAAATCTTTTGCCTTCGCTCGCGTTCGCCGACGATGGTTCGGTGGTTCTGATCTGCGATGCGAACGCAGACCAAAAATCACGTACACGATACAACTGAAGATGTACAACACACGCACACGATGCGTTCACCGCGAGTGTTTGAACGCTAAAAGCGCGATCTAGGAGTCACTGAATGTACATGAGGGGTTCAAGACCACTGTACAGTTTTTGTGAACAAGCGTGTGATTTAACACCGAATTCCACGTTGGTGAACGCATCGTGTGCGTATGTTGTACACGTACATGTACAAACGGTCGTAAATCGGCCTTTACCACCTACTTCCCTTTTTTGATCCCTATCCCAAGACGTTTTTCCCCTATTAAGAATAGCACGTAGTGCTATAGGACAAATTTACCCAGAATTCTCCGCTTCTATCTATATATGCAATAGTTTTTGTCTATCTGACCCTGTTCCTTTATTCTAGAGTATACTCCAGTAGCGTTGAAGAGCCTATCAACTGGAACAGCTTTACTTATTATTACTATATTTAGCAATTTCTGGTCTATTCTTGTTAGTTCTGACCCTATTCTAAGTACTCTTGTTGTTTCATTTATCTAGATTATAACTAACCAATCAGATTGCTTGATTTCCAATAACCTGTATGCAGAGTTATCTCCCTTCTGTACAACAAAAGCCAATATCATTCCCAAAGCCAATATCATTCCCAAAGCCAATAAGCTATCGAGCAGATAAGTCATTGCTCGAACGACTCGAAGCCCATCGAGCAAATGAGCCTAAGAGCAATTGCTCCATGAGCAATTGCTCGAACGATTCGAAGCTCATCGAGCAAATGAGCTATCGAGTAATTGCTCGTTCGAGTGACTCCTCGAACGACTCTTAGACTCATTTCAGTATTTGAGGATACCTATGGCCCAGGTATTGTATTATTTGAGGATACCTATCGAGGATACCTTTTAGAGGATACTTATCTGAGGATACTATTACCTATACCACAAGGCATACCTATCCCAAATATCCCTTATAAGCCATCGAGCAGTTACTGAAAAGGCATTGCTCGAACGACTCGAATCCCATCGAGCAAATGAGCCAACGAGCAATTGCTCGTTCGAGTGACTCCTCGAACGACTCTTCGACTCATTTCAGTATTTGAGGATACCTATGACATGGCTACGTATCAGTTGAGGATACCTTTTGAGGATACTAAATTGAGGATACCTTTGACCTGGTATTGTTGGAGGATACCTGTTGTAGAAACCTTTCATCTGTGTACTTCTGTTATTCGGCCCCATATCTCATCCATTACTTCCTAGCTATACCTATCTCAGTCTCGACTATAACATTGATCAAGGTTGAATCAGATGTCTCCTGTATACATATAAGGCATTCCGTAAGTGGCCCAGTCCGTAAAAGTTGGATTCCGTGATTTGTCATCGACACTCGAGGGTATTCCACTTCCCTATTGGAAGAATTCAGTTCAATGGGTTGTAGTTTAAAAATTCAGATCACCTTTCGTTATATTTTCATTAAGTTTAAAATTCATTCAGTTCAAAGGGTGTTTATTTATATTAGATATAAAAAGTTCATTCAAAAAATTCATTCAGTTCAAAGGGGTTAACTATTTATTTATATTATATATAGTTCATTCAAACAGTTCAAGGGTTTTAATTACATAAAGTACATTAAAACAGTTCAAAGGGTGTTAATACCTTCATTAGGGTTATAGTTCAGAACTTTGTTCAATTTGTAATGGTCAATTAACTTCGAGTTTGGTTATATTTGAGTTCATTCAGTTGAAAACTTTGTTATGGTCAATTCACTTCCATCTTGATTGTATTTGATCAGATCTGTTCAGTCTGTCCAACTAGTTCGATCAATCCAACTAGTTTGACATTCTTTCACTTTGTTATGTTCACTTCGATCTTGGTTCTGTTGGATCTTCGTTCTGTTGTACCTTTATTGTTTTGTAGTGGTTGGTTGTCTCTGTTCAGTTATCAATCCCTTTCCATACCCTCGTGTGTCGATGACAAATCACGGAATCCAACTTTTACGGACTCGGCCACTTACGGAATGCCTTATATGTATACAGGAGACATCTGATTCAACCTTGATCAATGTTATAGTCGAGACTGAGATAGGTATAGCTAGGAAGTAATGGATGAGATATGGGGCCGAATAACAGAAGTACACATATGAAAGGTTTATACAACAGGTATTCTCCAACAATACCAGGTCAAAGGTATCCTCAATTTAGTATCCTCAAAAGGTATCCTCAACTGATACGTAGCCATGTCATAGGTATCCTGAAATACTGAAATGAGTCTAAGAGTCGTTCGAGGAGTCACTCGAACGAGCAATTACTCGATAGCTCATTTGCTCGATGAGCTTCGAGTCGTTCGAGCAATTGCTCATGGAGCAATTGCTCTTAGGCTCATTTGCTCGATGAGCTTCGAATCATTCGAGCAATGACTTTTCAGTAACTGCTCGATGGCTTATAAGGGATATTTGGGATAGGTATGTCTTGTGGTACAGGTAATAGTATCCTCAGATAAGTATCCTCTAAAAGGTATCCTCGATAGGTATCCTCAAATAATACAATACCTGGGCCATAGGTATCCTCAGATACTGAAATGAGTCTAAGAGTCGTTCGAAGAGTCACTCGAACGAGCAATTACTCGATAGCTCATTTGCTCGATGAGCTTCGAGTCGTTCGAGCAATTGCTCATGGAGCAATTGCTCTTAGGCTCATTTGCTCGATGAGCTTCGAGTCATTCGAGCACTGACTTTTCAGTAACTGCTCGATGGCTTATAAGGGATATTTGGGATAGGTATGCCTTGTGGTATAGGTAATAGTATCCTCAGATAAGTATCCTCTAAAAGGTATCCTCGATAGGTATCCTCAAATAATACTATACCTGGGCCATAGGTATCCTCAAATACTGAAATGAGTCTAAGAGTCGTTCGAGGAGTCACTCGAACGAGCAATTACTCGATAGCTCATTTGCTCGATGAGCTTCGAGTCGTTCGAGCAATTGCTCATGGAGCAATTGCTCTTAGGCTCATTCGCTCGATGGGCTTCGAGTCGTTCGAGCAATGACTTATCAGTAACTGCTCGATAGTTTATTGGCTTTGGGAATGATATTGGCTTTGGGAATGATATTGGCTTTTGTTGTACAGAAGGGAGATAACTCTGCATACAGGTTATTGGAAATCAAGCAATCTGATTGGTTAGTTATAATCTAGATAAATGAAACAACAAGAGTACTTAGAATAGGGTCAGAACTAACAAGAATAGACCAGAAATTGCTAAATATAGTAATAATAAGTAAAGCTGTTCCAGTTGATAGGCTCTTCTACGCTACTGGAGTATACTCTAGAATAAAGGAACAGGGTCAGATAGACAAAAACTATTGCATATATAGATAGAAGCGGAGAATTCTGGGTAAATTTGTCCTATAGCACTACGTGCTATTCTTAATAGGGGAAAAACGTCATGGGATAGGGATCAAAAAAGGGATTCTGGGAGAATTCTAATCCAGAACATTACTCCTGTTCAATCGAATGCACCCCCTTGTACCCCTTAGTACTATAGCACTACGTGCTAAGCCGATAAAATGGGGAAATAAAGTCAATTTCGGTGATTTTGGGTGGATTTTGGTGATTTGGAGGGATTGTCGGGTTGTTTGTGGTAATTATCCAGGGAAGTCGTTCCAGAAAATACTCTGATTCAATCGAACATACCCTCCGAACATACCCCTGTCCTATTGTAGGCCTTAGGTAACATAGCAATCACGTGCTACCATAGAAACAAAGATGGCGGCTTCCAGTATACAAAATGGACGACGGAAGCTCGTATCACCCTAACAACACGCGCTGCGCATGCGCAATCACACCACGTATCACTATGGAGATGACGTCACAACATGGCCGCTCACGCGGGTTACCATGACAACACAACATGGCGCCACTAGGTCACGTGACATGACGTCACTTCCGGGGTCCTGCACCGGGGTCCTGCAAGTATTCCCTCAAAACCACATGACATACTACTGACGACAGCTGGGTACCAACCATTTTACCGTTTCTTCAACAGCAATGCCAAGCTCTCAAGCCACCATTCTATTCTGTAAGGAATTTGGCACTGCTATGGCCTGGAATGAGCCTAGTCCTTAAATAGTCCATCGCCTATGTTTAGATTTAGATTAGATTTATTGGTGTTTAAGGTCACATATTTCTGCACAATGGCTAACCATGACCGTGACAGCTTTACGGGTGGAGGAAGCCGGAGTACCCGGGGAGAACCACCGAGCAACGGCGAGCAACTGTCAGCTCCCCAACATAACAACTCCACACAAGCAGAGTTAGCATTGGTTGAAGACAGGTGCACCATCGACGTGCAGTACGCCTTAGTACACAGCGTCACCGTGCCCCCACGTGGGCAATGGGGTGAAGTGTCTTGCCCATGGACACAACGCGATTGCCGCAGGTGGGATTCGAACCGAGGACCTCTCGGCTTGCAGCCTGCACCTCTACCAACTGAGCCACCGCGCCCCTCGCCTATGTTTAGATTCACTCGTCTGTAACATTACTGTTGGTTGGAAAAGCAATATATTCCAGATGGCTGAATCTAAAAAAAAAAAAATACCATAAACATTCAATTTTTTTAATTTTAATCAACGCTAGAAATGTTATTCAATCGAGACTTGATTTTGTTACATGCCTGTTCTTTGAAATCCTCATCTACAGCAACACTAAACCATACGGAAAATAAAAATCCGTTCTGCACATATGTGCCGAATGGAAATCGTTGTCGGACTATTTTTAAACAGAAGCGAAATGTCACTGGAATTTTCTACAAATCCGTGCACCGCAATTACAATTTGAATCGCTAGCGATAGCTAAAAATACTAACATGGGTTACCCTCGCAAATTTGGTGGTATAAAATCTGTTCTTTTGTTGGTAGTTCGTCCTCCGAGTTCCAATGTGTTCTATGTGCCTACTGGCACATAGAACACATTCGGACTCAGGGGACGAACTGTCAAATGAATTGCTGAGGGTGCTACTCATAATCGCTTTTATAGACGTGAAGGCGTGTAATAAACACAGAACGACACACGCGTGTGAATGGGCTAATCAACATGGTACTTGTGCCACCGCGGAACAATAAAACTCGAGGCTGTGGCCTCTCGTTTTATCCTTCCGCGCTGGCACTCGTGCCATATCGATTAACCTATTCTCATGCGTGTGTCGTTCTGTGTATTGACCGAATGTTTGATGATATTACCACCGGAAGTGACGACTCACCACAGCCGTAGTTTTATGATTACGCGGCGTATTTCCACTCGTTATTTTAATATCGTGATGTTTGCAAGGTCAGTTAAATACTTATTGATTGGAATATCTATAACTGGACTACAAAAGAAATACCTGCATTTATTAAATGCTAGCCTGTGAATTATCGCAAATTATCTAAAAGATATTTCTCGATATCCATCGACTCGATGATATCTAGGAATATCCCTCAGGCGCATCCTAAATGACGTCACACCACACCGCATCAATCCGCCTTGAAGGAACGATCAGCTGATCTTTGTTATTGTTTTGAAACGTACGCATTTGGGCCCGAATTGGTTTGAATATTGTGCAATAAAATGTCTCGTAGCATATAATAAAAAAGAAAATCTACTCTATTTTAGTCAGTATCGGGACCTATCTCGTGAGTGTGGACCTGAAGGTTTTATCTTTCACGAGCGCTTGTGCGAGCGAAAAATATTTTCAAGCCCACACGATGATTTTTTTCAGTAGCCTCCTAAATGACGTTACGCTTCGGTGCATGACGTCGCCTTGAAGGAACGATCAGCAGCTTTTTGTTATTGCCTTGAACCTTTTTACAGTCGAATTGGGCTGAATATTGGGCAGTAAAATGTCACGTAGCAAATAATAAAAAGAAAATGTTCTCTGTTTTAGTGAATGTCGGGAATTATCTCATTCGTGTGGACCTGAAATTATTATTTTCCACTCGCGCAAGCGCTCGTCGAAAAAAAAACTTTCAGACCCACACTCATGAGATAATTTCCGATATTCACTAAAACAGTGCAGATATCCTCTGTATCTTTGTGAGTAAATCGACATCACATCCCATCAACGGTAGTCGGCGCGTACATTTCCACGAAAAGTGGGTAACAAACAGCCCATAGCAGCGTCGAATTCCGAACAGAATTAGACTGGCGGCCTGAGAGCTTGCAGCAATACCACGTTCTCAGACGACACACTCTAAAATCAGTTGGATTAAAAAATTATCCCAAATTAATTGGGTTGGGTGAATATGAACCCAATTGGGATTTGGGTTGATTTTTAATCCAAGTGATTTTAGAGTGCAGTCTAATTACAGAATTCAACCTGTTAACGCCTGGAACCAGTTTAGCATTTAACCCTTTACCCAACGTAACGGCCAAAATCGGCCCGCGCTATTCTCAAAAATAGCCAATTAATTTTCATTATTTTTTCATTTTTTTGTCTCAAAAACATAGGTTATGACCCCTCGTTGGAACGAGCTCGTCGAGCTCGTTCCAACGAGGGGTCATAACCTATGTTTTTGTGACAAAAAATGAAAAAAAATAGTTATTCAGGAATTTTTTTTTGCAAGTGTCGTCTGCTTTTCATGTTAGGTAAAGGGTTAAATATTCCATCGCCTCTGTTCAGATTCACTTGTCTGGAATATTTCAGTTTTTCGCAAAATGATATATTCAAGACGATTGGATGTCAATACTACCATAAAAATTCATTTTCTTTGAACCAACGCAACACATATTGCTCATCAATCGAGACTTGATTTGAAAGATTCTTTGAAGACATTTCCTTTGGGAATGAAGTTGCTAATCGTAGATTTATGATGACGTCGCGAAGTCCCACAAATAGTGTTAATACTTTTAGGATTTAGAGGGTGATGAAGGTTAGTCAATGTGACAAAATACAGAAGCATTAAAGGAAAGCTTAAGCAGCAGAAGTCTCATGATAGTTGAAATTAAAGACACAAAAAACACGCCTTCAGTACAGAAAAGTGAAGATGACAAAATACTTCTGACAGTGCAAAAAGGTGAAGACGTCACGGGTTGCAGGTTGTTTACGGTCATGTCATTCTCACAGACCTTTAATTATAACTATATTTACTGTTGTCATCTGATGACAACCAGGGGCTGTTAAAACAAAATTTCAGGAACGTATTATGGGGTGGGTTGGTGTTCGGAGTGCCCAGAAATCCATTTTTTCCATGGTCTAATTTTTTTTCTCCTTTGATTTTTTTAATGATATTATTGGCTTTTAATGATAGCCACGTACATAGAAATGTTGGTTTTGTCATTTTTACTCACCATAAAAAGAATTAATTTTATGTATTCGTGATTACAGATTGTTTTACCCTTTGAACTCTAGTGGTATCTTCCATGCCAGTTCAATGGGAGGAATTAGAAGAGTCCATATTCATTATTTGGGGTAGACCAATCAGTATTTTCAATGTGCAGCCTCGGGCTGCACGTTGAAAATACTTATTGGTCTACCCACAATATTTATTGAACGGTCATTCTGTATAATGACGTTATGACGTATCATGTTCTTGGCCGGAAAAGCGGCCGCTGAGGTTCAGAGGGTTAATATGGATAGAGAATACAAAATCGACGATTTGCAAAGGTTTTTTTTCACATTTGAAGGTTACAAGACCATAAAACTGTCCTCAACACTTGGAAGTAGTAAATAGAAATGTATATCAGTTTTCAGAAAACATAAATTTCTATTTTATAATGCCCATCATTTGGCGCTGTCATCTTTCTAGACTTTAGAGTTTGATTGTATTATTAAGCAGTTCTCTTGGAGTAACTTTTTCAAATAGCTGGTTTAAAATATTTGTAGATTTAGCCAGGTCGTCACAAAGGTGAATGCATTTTCTGCTCTATCGGTGGAAGGTCTATTTCACAATTCGAGGAGTTGTTTTCTTGGGATGAGAATGGAATGTGCAATTATGTAACAAGTCGTTGGAATGGGCTCTATTATTGAAGCACACAACGCAAGTGTCCCTTGCTGCCCAATTCGAACTTACGACGCCATATCCGCGGCAGGCACACGAACATAGCCAAACACACATTCACACACACACACACACACACACACACACACACACACACACACACACACACACACACACACACACACACACACACACACCTTCCATTGTGATTCACCAAATATTATTTACCTTATCACGTGTAAGCGCTGTCGGAAGCAGTATGTTGGTCAAAGTCAAAATCCTTTCCTAGAACGTGCTACTAGACACAAACATATATAAAACATAATGCTGATGCCCCAGTAGCACAGCATTTTGACCTTCCTGGCTATTCTTTGGAAAATTTCGAAATCCATCCTATTGGACAACCACAAATTAAAGACACATTAGAAGAAACTGATGAATTTAGGAAGAAACGTGAAGCTTTTTGGATCAATACGCTTCAAACCCTCTGGCCATTTGGTATGAACATATCAGAGGGAGAATGCGAAAGGAGGTCCATCATTCCTTTCACTTTAACATACAACAGAATGAATATCGAAATAGCAAAAGTGTTAAAAGATGAATTCAATTTAACCAATGATAAATTAAATGAACCTTTGAATTAAATGAACCTTTGAATCTTCGACCGGTCATCGCCTATAAGAAAAACAAAAGCTTGCGTAACGTCCTTGTAAGGACTAAATTAGAGCCCATCAATGAATAACATCAATTATTGCCAGTGAGTTTAACGATTTCCTAAGCTCATCACTTAGTTTAAATCAATTTTATATATTTTTTGTCATGTTTGAAACCCATTAGGGTTCAGTAAATGAAAACAATTTTTCGGCGGCATATTAAAAGAAAAAAACGTTTCAGTAGGAAATGTCTGTGCCAGTGCGAATTTGTAACCACACACACACACACACACACACACACACACACACACACACACACACACACACACTTACACACACCTACACCAACACACACACACACACACAAACATACAAATGACTTCTCCGAGTGCATGCATCAATGTCTTCACCGAAGGCATTCTGAAATCAGCCAAAGGCACGCGCATAACAATCATCACCCAGGGCTTCCACTCTTCCTGCTTAGACATAATTAGCATGTTCCCGACTCATAATTGATCATCTGCTGGGAACAAATCGGCACTGACCCCCAATTCCACGAGAACCCTCCCCCCCACCCCTCCCCACCCGCCGCATTCCCCGCCAATGCACTTTCAGAATGAATTTTGTAATAAATGCATGTACTTATTGCGTTGCAGGGCGTTTCAATAAAATGTGATTCTGTCTACACAATCAAGGACCGCTTTCTCGGGAGGCATTCCCAAGGCACGGCGTGGTAAAGACATGTACAAACGCATGACATCTCCGAATGCATGCCTTCGTCGAAGGCATCGTGAAAGCACGCTACTTGTACTAGTCACCGTGCATTGATTCTAGACTCCCTATTTAGGCCGAATTATGCATGCACCGCACTCAAAATTAATCATGGTGGGAACGAAATGGTCCTTAACTTTGATGACCCCCCGGCATTACCCCTTTCCCCCAGCACCCCCCCCCCCCCTCCCACGCCCAATGCATTTTTAGAGGGCGTGTACTTGCAACTGTTTGGTAGGAGCTATCCCAGACCCCCCCCCCCCCCCTCCGCCACAAACGTTTGAACAACAGTAAATCAAATAGTGCGATAAGTAATATGCTTGTAAAGGGATCGGCATTTGACACAAAAATCTGCATTAATCAGTGCCCGACAGTCTAGGTATCTTTTTATAGAAATGACCGAGTTGTCAGTTACCATGCACCGGACTCCGAATTAGTCATGCCTGGAATCACAGCGAGTCAACAGCAATAATGACCGAACACGTCTATTGGTTCAACCTCCTACCTTCAAATCTTCATTCATTCCACACCACATATAATACTGTTTCATAGGCGTGATTGCCTCCCCCCTCCCCCTACCAGCCCATCCCTTGTCATCTCTTGCTTCTGCAATGTCAGTTTAATGCGATATAAGGAAAATGTTGAATTCCATCCTTATGGTCTTGTTTCAAGGTGTGTGGTTTGCAGTTAGAGTGGAAGAGTTTATCAAATGGACAGAAAAAAATGCCAAACTGGGTCAGTCGGTGACAGGTTAATAATGAGTGGAACAGTCTTTGAACTGAGACTGACGTGTGGGGGTGGGGGGTCTTCTCGGTTCCTACGCGATTTTACAGAGTTCAATGCGGTTAAAAAGGAAACGCTACGCCCATGCATCTTGTCGCAATAGAGGAAATCTCACAATTATATTTCTGCTATGTAGTTGTCGGATCAGCCAATTCACCGCTATTTCGCCAGGAATCCTTCCGCACGTTTCGTTTATTTTTCAGTAATGTCTGTTATCTTAGATTCAAAGGCAGTGTCGCAACCTATTCGAGGCGGACTTAACAATGCCAGTTCGACTTTACACGATCGCCACTGCATTAAAGATTTATTAAATGTTCAACAACGGATTCTCCCAGCAACAGGAACAGACAGATGTTTCAAGATTAACCCCTCAGGCCGTTTCGTACCGGTTGAAAAGGACCAGATTCGCAAAATTACCGCCTTTCATCAAAATGCTGTATTTCAGCCATTGTTCGGGGGATTTCTATGAAAATGTCAGTTCCTGTAGAGGAATAGCTAGTCATCGTTTTCCGTACATAGCGTCACGAACAGCATTCTCTCAAACACACACACACACACTCATTCACACACACACACATACACGCTATATATGTATGCCCCATAGTAGTTCAGCGATCTGAACGTAGCGGCTACCTCCTTATGTATGGGGGTAGCGGCTCAGAGAGCTGAACTATCCCCTCCCCCAAGATATTACTCCCCCCTCCCTCCAACTTTGATATCCTGGCTACACGCCTATATACACCAGCTACAAAAATCAATAAAATCACACTCTCGTAATAAAACATATAGGAGATTACATCTTTTATCATATAATAATTCTTAAACACTTTTTGCATGTGCACGTTATTTATGCATTATAAAATTGTGAGGAAAATGTTCAATTCGTCAACGATAGGACGCAGGGATGTGGCGACATCCCTGCGTCACCCAGCTAGGAGTATTTTTTTCAATAGTTGGAAATTCCGAGGTCAAAAATCAAATAGTTGGAAATTCAATAAATTAACTTTGTTCATGAAAAATATTAAAATTCCAACTAATGATGAGAAATTTTGATCTTTTATTTCCGACTGGAAACTTGAGTTTCAAATTTCCAACTCTAAAATTGAAATGGCCTCAAAATTTCGACTCTGACATCAATCCGGTAAATTTTCTGACCCAGATACATTATAAATGATGCTTTTTTCCGTTTCAGGACTAGTGAAAATTTTCAGAAGGATTCCTAACCCTTTACCCAACGCAGACGACTTCAAAATTCATTATTTTAAATATTTGTTTTTATTTTTTTTTTTAAATTTCAACAAAACCATATCATGTGACCCCTCTTTGGAACGAGCTCGACGAGCTCGTTCCAAAGAGGGGTCACATACTATGGTTTTGTTGACATTTTTCGAAAAATAATATTTTTTCAGCAGCTGTATTTGCATATTACGCGGGCGGGTGCGGGTGATTCGTTGGGTAAAGGGTGAAAAGATATCACCCAGCGCTACAGTGCAACCACCTATCGAAACCACTCACAGTTGGAATTTACACCGGTGGCACCCCCTCCCCTCCCCCCACCAGCTGAAACCCTCTAGCCACATCCCTGATAGGACGTGGGAAGGCTCGGTATGAATTGCAAATTGTCCTCTCAATTTTACAGAGCGAAAAATATGTGCGGATGGAAATTTTGACAAGCAATATACAAGAAGTCTTGTTACAACCAGTAGTGTATAAATTTACCAGTAATGTCGAAATCGACCAGTAATGTCGAAAAAATTAACCAGTAATGTCGAAATCAACCAGTAATGTCGAAAAAATCGACCAGTAATTTAAAAATCCGTAATGTCGAAAAATTAACCAGTAGTGTCAAAAAGTGACGACCAAAATGACGATTTTTCGCAAAAATTTCAGTATTTTTTCGGGTTGCTCAAATTGTACTTTTGCCTATATTTATCGACTTTTAACCATTTTCGCGCAAGTTTAAACACATTTACCCCAGTAAATATGGAATTTTGTGTTTAACAATTATTTCCCTCGTTCATATGCACAACATATCCCATCCTATTTGCTCTCTCTCTCTCTCTCTCTCTCCCTCTCTCTCTATCTCTCTCTCTCTCTCTCTCTCTCTCTCTCTCTCTCTCTCTCTCTCTCTCTCTCTCTCTCTCTCTCTCTCTCTATCTCCCCTCTTTCTATCCCATGTCCCTCTGCCTTTGCCCCTCTCTCTCTCCATAATTCTCTCTCTCTATCCCCCTATCCCTCTGTCTTTGCCCAGCTCTCTCTCCCCATCCATCCATCCCTCTCTCTCTCTCTCCCTCTCTCTCTCTTTCTCTCTCTCTCCTCTTTCTCTCTATCTATCTCCCCTCTTTCTATCCCATGTCCCTCTGCCTTTGCCCCCCTCTCTCTCCATCATTCTCTCTCTCTATCCCCTCTCCCTCTGTCTTTGCCCAGCTCTCTTTCCACATCCATCCAGCCACCCCCCTCTCTCTCTCTCTCTCTCTCTCTCTCTCTCTCTATATATATATATATATATATATATATATATATATATCCATCTCTCTCTCTCTCTGTCTCTCTCTCTCTCTATCTATCTATCTATCTATCTATCTATCTATCTATCTATCTATCTATCTATCTATGCCCCTCTCTCTCTATCCCCTGTCCCTCTGCCTTTGCCCCTACCTCTATCTCTCCTTCTCTCTCTCCCCTTCTTTCTCTCTCTATCGCTCTCTCCCTATCCCCTTTTCCCTCTGTCTTTGTCAAACTCTCTCTTTCTCTCTGTCTGTCTCTCCTCTCTCTCTCTCTCTCTCTCTCTCTCTCTCTCTCTCTCTCTCTCTCTCTCTCTCTCTCTCTCTCTCTCTCTCTCTCTCTCTCTCTCTCCTTCCCCCTCTCTCTCTCTGGATAGATAATGAATTGACACGACGCTGAAATATTTAGTCTAGTATTTAGCGCTCGCACAGACAGACATACAGTCATACATGTAGGCTGGCAAGTGTGTAGGCAGGCAGGTTAGCAGCATCCAGGCAGACGGACAGAAATCCAGACAGACAGATAGCAATGTGGCGTGTAAAAAATAACCCCTAGACGTGGATAAACAACTGAATGACGGAAAGATAGGCAGACCTACATACAAAGATTGATTGGTTGGTTGATTGATTGATTGACATTATAATAGTCAGTCATTAAAGCACACGACCAGGGGTGTCATCGGGGGGGGGGGGGCTATACCCCCTCCCCCTTCGGCAAGTGTTAGTGCTCCTCATTTTGGTCGTCACTTTTTGACACTACTGGTTAATTTTTCGACATTACGCATTTTTACATTACTGGTCGATTTTTTCGACATTACTGGTTGATTCCGACATTACTGGTTAATTTTTTCGACATTACTGGTCGATTTCGACACTACTGGTAAATTTATACACTACTGGTTGTAACAAGTCTTATTTTACCAGAATGATTTTAACTTGGGGGGCGGGGGGGGGGGGGCTTGTATCAGAAATTATATAAAAATCTCTTTTTTCGAATATGTTTTTTTCAACTTTGTCGGTAATATCGGGTTTTTCAGATTCCCCTTAGTGTCACCAACGAGTCTTAAAAAAATGGCTGATTGACTGTCTGCACTGCATTTATTGAACACAAAATATTGTTGCCGAGACAACAGATGGAGAGGCAAGTGCTGCGTGTTTTTTATAAAGGACGAAGGCGCCGGAGGCGCCCGAGTTGAGACGGAGGCGAAGCCGACGTCGAAACTCGTGAGTCCTTTATACTAAGTTCACACTTTTTTAACGTAGGAAGTAGATAACGAGATGAGACTTCACGAGAATGACTCTGGCTGATTAAACTTTTAGGGATTTTTCCCAAAGGAACCGGGGACAAATGAGGTTACATTTTTCCAAGGATACTCGGACGCTAGAACAAGAGATGGCTCTCCAACATTGCTTTCACCATCATTGGGTCAATGGACCCTTAATATATTGGGTGGGGGGGGGTGAGGTTAATGGGTCACTGATTATGTCACGTGACGTCCATAGCAAGTAAAGCACGCCCCCAGCAACAGGCAAACTACTGGGCCAATTTTGACCAATTTTAATACATGGACCCAACATGCACTGCAGAAAACAGACAGGTCAATGGTGTCGCCACATGACTTCCCTAGCAACTAGAGCGTCCCTTTAGCAACGGGCTAACTACTGGGCCGATTTTGACCAAATTCGGTATACGGACCCAAAATGCATTGCAAATAAAAACATAAGGTCAATGTTGACGTCACATGACTTCCCTAGCAACCAGAGCGCGCCCTTAGCAACGGGCTAACTACTGGGCCGTTTTTGACCAAATTTGGTATACGGACCCAAAATGCATTGCAAATGAAAGCAGACAGATCAATGTTGACGTCACATGACTTCCCTAGCAACCAGAACCGCCTTAGCAACGGGCTAACTACTGGGCCGATTTTGACCAAATTCGGTATACGGACCCAACATGCTTTGCAAATGAAAACAGACAGATCAAAGTTGACGTCACGTGACTTCCCTAGCAACCAGAGCGCCCCCTTAGCAACGGGCTAACTACTGGGCCGATTTTGACAAAATTCGGGATACAGACCCAAAATGCATTGCAAATGAAAACAAATAGGTCAGTGTTGACGTTACATGACTTCCCTGGCAACCAGAGCGCCACCTTAGCAACAGGCTAACTACTGGGCCGATTTTGACCAAATTCGGTATACGGACCCAAAATGTATTGCAAATAAAAACATACAGGTCAATGTTGACGTCACGTGACTTTCCTAGCAACCATAGCTCCCCCTTAGCAACGGGCTAACTACTGGGCCGATTTTGACCAAATTCGGTATATGGACCCAAAATGCATTGCAAATGAAAAGAGACAGTCAATGTTGATCTCACGTGACTTCCCCAGCAACGCAAGCGCCCCTTACCAACGGGCCAACTACTGGGCCGATTTTGACCAAATTCGGTATACGGAACTAAAATGCATTGCAAATAAAAACAGGCAGTTCAATGTTGACGTCACGTCTTTTTTCCTCTTCCCTGACATGACCCAGAAGCACAGGATTAGTTGTTTCATAATTACTCGCAGAATTATCTGTTGTGATAACTACAAACAATACCGGTACGTCGGTATTTTTTTCAGAGAAATTAATGAAAATGGCTCACTGAAATTAGCACATAAAGCTCTGGAGTCTGGACCTATTTAATTCAAAAGACAAGTCTGTGCTGTCTTGTGAAGTGTGTATGTTTGTGCTGGCTTGTGTAGTTTGTGTGTCTGTTGGGCAAATCGCCCAGAAACCTGGTCCGAATCGTCCACAAACATGGTCCAAATCGTCCAATAATCTGGTCCGAATCGGCCAGAAATATGGTCCGAATCATCAATAGATCTGGACCGAAACGTCCTTTATAAAAATCTGGTCCGAATTGAACACGGTTCGAATCGTCCAACACCATGTAACGAGTTAATTTTCTTACGTTCGATGTGTACTCTGAGGTTATTGATAGAAAACCCCGATAGAACTGATCCTATTTACGGAAAATGCCACTCGTATTCAGAACGTTCAGTGCTGTTGGAAAAGCGAATGAAAAAAAAAATTTGGTGTGTGCTTGAAGAAATCATCAAGACTAGGTGATTTGATTACAAAATAATCTTCATATATTCTCTTCGTGTCATGTTTTTTCTATAATTTCAGATGCATTCTTTGAAAAAAAAGGTTTATTCCCTTTAGTTTAAACAATATTTATTTTCGAGTTCAATAGACTCAATAATAGAAAACAATTACAGATGATATATATGTTACAGTCAATGTCTAAAATCAGTCAATTTGTAAATTGCCTGAAATTTTTAGTCAATTTATAAATTGCCTGTTTCAATCAGTCACATTGGTGATAATGTTGCTGTACCAATCCCATTAGTTGATCGCGGGAAAGGTGACCCACGTAATATTATAGGTGTTATTGTTGATAGAAATGAAAATGACTTGTACAAAATATCTGTTTCTGCAGGGAATTTGAAAGGTTCTTTCAGTAGAAGCCAGTTTGAACTGTGTCCCCACCAATTATACACAACTGATGACATGTCACAAGACAAGGAGGTGGGGGCTACGTGAAGCGGTACAGCTACAATCTACTTGTGGTGGACAAGGTTTTGCTAAATGCAATTGTGCCAATAGCGGCAAAAAGTGTATGACAAACAGATGCAAATGTTTCAAAAGGGGTTTAAAATGCAACAGTCGTTGTCATTCTAGCATAACATGTCCAAATAAGAACTAAATAACTTGTGTTAAAAAGTGTATGACAAATGTGGCAAAAAATGTATGACCAACAGATGCAAATGTTTTAAGAGTGTGTTAAAATAAATATACTTCAATGTATTTAATTATTTTTTATCATTTTACAACCAATGAGACAGTTTTAAAATGGGAAATAATATTCAGTCAATGTGTCAAGAAATTGGCTTTATTTTTCAGTCAATTTGTAAATTGACTGACTTTTTTAGTCAATTTACAAATTGACTGATTGAAACAGGCAATTTATAAATTGACTAAAAATTTCAGGCAATTTACAAATTGACTGATTTTAGACATTGACTGTAACATATAGAACAAAAACGGAAAATGGATTCAGCAGCAAGCATATGCTTCTGTGAGCTGTCTCCGTTGTATTTGCACACAATATTTATATATCAGCAAGACGAGAAAATTGTTTTACATAAAGATTAGTTGGGATACTCCTGTGTTCGGGAATGATGAGTAGTGAAAAAGATTTAAAAAGAGAAAAGAAAAGGGAGAGGACAAAAAATACGATAAAAAAAAATCAAAACAGTTGAGAAGAATAGATATTTGTGTGAGTTTGTATTAAGACAGGACTTGCCCACGTGGGGGCACGATGACGCCGTGTACTAAGGCGTACTGCACGTCGATGGTGCGCATGTCTTCAACCAATCTAACCCTGCCTGTGCTGCAGTGCGGAGTTACGATGTTGGGGAGCTGGCAGCTGCTCGTCGTTGCTCGGTGGTTCTCTCCGGGTACTCCGGCTTCCTCCACCCGTAAAACTGTCACGGTCATGATTAGCCATTGTGCATAAATATGTGACCTTAAACACCAATAAATAAATAAATAAATTAAGACAGGACCTGTTGATGACAGAACTGCGGTGGTAGTTAAGAGTTAGATAAGCCATGAGAGGACTAACGCCGCATTATGTTATTCAAGCTCGTATGTTTTTCATCGTCAGAAAAGAGAATATAGCTACGAAGGGTGACAGTAAATTTCGAACGCATTATGGTGGATTTACAATCAGCTCGAGTCCCACCTGATTGTGAATTCATCACAATGCGTTCGAAATCTACTGACCGAAAATTTTCACAGAAACATTTTACTCAGCAGATCTCGAACGCACGGTGATGGATCCACATTTTTAATCAGTAAATCTCGAACGCATTGTGATGGACCGACACCCCTCATATCAAAGTGAAGTAGCCCTCACAAAACTTTGGATGTTAAGAATTGGGTGAGATTAGGTAGCTAGGACTCAAGAAGTCTATGTACAAACTTGCTGCCGTAAGATGGGACACCACTAGTATATAATTAAGTATTTCGTTAGTGTTTAGCCCAGCTGGGCGCAGTCAGTTTGAAAAGTTGACCACTGAAGGCGGGGGGGGGGGGGGGGGGGGGTTGGTGTGGGGAGAGGATTAAACCAAGTACCTGCTCGACAGCTTTTGAACTGGGAAGGGGGAAGTGTCACAATATTTCAGAGCATAATAACATCCCTCTACCCGCCGTGTATCTAGGTGGCTGAGTGGTTGTGACGAACACCTACCAGTAATAATAAGTATTAACCCAAACCGGGCGCACTAGTTAGAGAAGTTATTCACTAAAAACAAAGGGGTGAAATTCCCATTAAACCTGGTACCTTCTAGAAAAAATTTAGGACTGGGAGGAGGAGGGGGCACAATATTTCAACCCATGTAGATTAACTGCCCTCTGCCCGCCCTGTATCAGGGTCGTTGAATGGTTATGACTAAAACCTACCAGTTTCCTGAATGTAGTCATGGAGGCAACTCGCAATTCTCTGGTTAGTCTGAGCATCGTGAAGCGGATTTCCATATAAGATAATGTTCGTGTCGATGGGATATTCAAGGCGATCGAGAGTTTCGCGCCTTGCTTCTGTATACAGATGACAATTAAAAAGGTAGTGTTCAGTAGATTCCCGATTGCCACAACTACAGTCTGGATTGCTTGTTAAATGATTGTTATATAGATCCTCGTTGAGATTGCTGCACCCCAGGCTCAATCTGCAATGGAGCACTTGCGTTCTGCGCGTCTTATTAAAGTAAAACGTACTGGGTATAAAACGGCTTTTCTCGGTTGATATGGGATTTGAAGTTTGTAATCGAATTATTCCCTTTCATTTTTGGCTTAACAATTGTCAGCAAAACTTTTCCAGACCACTAGAATGTTCTATGTTCCTCATGCTCAAGTTTCTGAAAACTCCATATTTACTGAAGAAAGATACTAAAAAAAATTTAAAAAAATAAATAAATAACCCCCCGCCCCTCATCTTCACTGTTTTCCACAATATATTGACCGAGAATCAAATATATTTTGATTTGTTTTCAAATTGATCTGTTTATGCTTAAATTAATTATTCCTCAGATTTTTCCTTAACATAATGTTTTACGTACATGAAACTACATTTGTGATACTCAGTCTTATTATTTTAAATATGGTCTTTTCAGTAAAACTGCATCGTCCTTTTTTGCACAGCACTGCTGTATTTTCTTGTTTAGGTTTTTTTGGTTACTTTTTATTGCACCGTCAACAGCTAATACGGCTAATAGGGCTTACCTTCGGACAAAGAGATTTCAGTTAACAAAGGCGCCACGCATTGTTTTGAGACACTGTTTGCTGGGGGTTTTGAATATTTTTTTTAACAATCAAACTTCCAAAAACACATATAAAAAATAAATAAAAAAAACAAAACCTAAAGATATAACTTTTGAAATTACAACGGAAATAAACTCTTGCTCGAGAAAAATAATTGTCCACTTTCTTGACCACAACGCTCTAGGCCCCGACTTGTCGAAATGAGATTGTCTATTTTTCTACCACAACTCACTTGACTGTGACTTGTCGAAATGAGATTTTCCACTTTCTTGACCACAATGCACTATGCCCTGACTTGTCGAAATGAGATTATCCACATTCTTGACCACAACGCACGAAACTCTGACTTGTCGAAATGAGATTGTCCACGTTCTTGACCACAATGCACTATGCCCTGACTTGACGAAATGAGATTGACCACTTTCTTGACCACAACGCACTATACGTTGACATGTCGAAATGAGATTGTCCACTTTCTTGTCGAAATGAGATTATCTACTTTCTTGACCACAACACACGAGACCGCGACTTGTCGAAATGAGATTATCCACTTTCTTGACCACAACGCACTTGACCCTGACTTGTCGAAATTAGATTGTCCACTATCTTGACCACAACGCACTGTACCCTGACTTGCCGAAATGAGATTGTCACTTTCTTGACCTCAACGCACTTAACTGACTTCGAAATAGGAAATGCGAAAATATTAAATCTCAAATGATTTTTTCATTCGTTTTCGCGATACAGTCCTGAATACGTAATATTTTATTTAGGGAATTTCCACCCTCTGCTGCCAGGGACGTATGGAGCATCCCAAACTGGGGAGGGGGGGGGGCACAGCCACAGAAGGGCACCCACACATTGAAATATATCAGTGTTGGTCCATGTGGGACAGTAAGAATACAATGCACAAAGCAATATTTGGGACTCGCGCACCTCTACATTAAGAGAGATATGCATATTTATTGGCTCCATTTTTTTACAAATTCCCCATCGGCCCGATGGCGAAATTTGTTAAATATGCATCCAAAAATGTACATTTCTCCCGACTTCAAAGGCCGCAGTAGAGACAAATTAATCTAGGGAATCTTCGGGCATGACTTGGTTTAAACAATATGTATTAAAGAATATTCTGTAATTGCATACAACATTATTGGGGGCTCGGTGGCTTCGCGGTAACCGGTTCTCGTCAGATCACCGAAGTTTAGCAACGTCGAGCGCGGTTAGTAGTTGGATGGGTGACCATTTCAGCGACTGATTCGCGCTTCCGCGTTGTGTCCTTGGGCAAGGCACTTAACCCCGAATGCCTACATGGGGGGCACGATGACGCTGTGTGCTAAAGGGTACTGCACGTCGAAGGTGCGCATGTCTTCAACCAATCTAACCCTGCCTGTGCCGCGGTGCAGAGTTCAGAGTTGCGATGTTGGAGAGCTGACAGCTGCTCGTCGTTGCTCGGTGGTTCTCTCCGGGTACTCCGACTTCCTCCACCCGTGAAACTGTCACCGACATGATATGACCCCGGCTGTTAATGTGTCGTTAAATAATAAACAAAACAAAACACAACATGATTTACAATAAAGAAAAGACACAGATATAATTATGAGACAGTGAGTGCAGCATACAGAAACTTTACTTCGTAAATCACTACAATGTTGGGATTCAACAGAAAGCGTGATGCTTAATAAGTTTAACCCTTTACCTAACATGAAAAGCAGACGACACTTTCGAATAAAATTCTTGAATAACTAATTTTTTTTCATTTTTTGTCTCAAAAACATAGGTTATGACCCCTCATTGGAACGAGCTCGACGAGCTCGTTCCAATGAGGGTTATACCCTATGTTTTTGAGACAAAATATGAAAAATTAATGAGAATTAATTGGCGACTTTTGTGAATGGCGCTGGCCAGTTTAGGTCCTTACGTTGGGTAAAGGGTTAACCTGAAGTGCTGGCGGAACACTAAATGCAAATTGTTTAAACCGTGTGCTGAAAAATATTAGGTATATACACACCTGGAATTTAATTAAGCACCCCCTGAAATGTTTCATGACAGTGACGCTGCTGTTACTGATTATTACGTTTTGATGATTGCTATATCTTGCAGTACATTTCATCTCGTGGAACATGATGTTGCTGGTTGATAGCGTACCGCAAACACATCCCCTTGTCCACGTGAAGCATGTTACCCACGAATGTCACAAAAAACGCTATCATCCACATGCAATATCTGGGTATAAAACAAGAAAATTTGTCACTTCTTTTATCAGTAAATGTTGACATGGCAAGGAGGAGACTGTCAGAGGCACTAAGATGGTAAATCGTTGTCATGCATGTAACAGGCAATGGCCATTCAAAGTTATTGGAAGGCAACTTGGCTGTAGACATTCTGTCATCAGCAGACTTGTCCGAAAAAATCAAGAAACCAACGATGTTAAAGATCGACCAGGGCCTGGACAACCCCGAAAGACCTTTCCTCGGGAAGATCGGAGTCTGGCACGCCCCGTTATGCGTGAATCCTTTGCTTCAAGTGGGGTTTTGAAACGCATTTGGCTCCCCAACAGGCGTTTGTGCAACGGAACTGTCCGAAACCGTCTCAAAGCACTGGGTATGAGGTCCAGAAGAGTCATCAAGCGTCCAGCTCTGTCCGATCAGCATCAAAGATGACATATGGAGTGATGCTTGGCACGACAACATTGGAATCTCAGGACATGGAGGGCGCTGTGTACTAAGGCGTACTGCACGTCGATGGTGCACATGTCTTCAACCAATCTAACCCTGCCTGTGCCGCAGTGGGTTGCGATATTGAAGAGCTGACAGCTGCTCATCGTTGCGCGGTGGTTCTGTCGGGGTACTCCGGCTTCCTCCACCCGTAAAACTGCCACGGTCACGATTAGCCATTGTGCAAGTATTTGACCTAAAACACCAATAAATAAATAAATAAATAAATAATACGCAAAAAAATTTCCCATACACTTCACCAAACATTTCATAATCGTCTGGCGAAAAAATCCCGAATCACGCAGCAGATTGTTTGGCATAAATTGGTGGTTTTATTTTCAAATATAAATTTGAATTGCTCAGATTTACTCAGATCACTAAACTGTCGATGTCACTGTTGATTCAGACAAATAGTTCTGATCGAAGCTCGGAATAATGTGTACAATCCATAAGAAATGATATTCGTTTTCTATTTTCCGAAAGTTAGTTTCACATTGAGTACATATCCTATCGATAACAGGCTTCGGCGGTTGATAATGTTGCTCTTTCTCAACAGCTAACTTATGATTGCTGAAAGGAAGCTTCCTAAAAATTCCCCGGTCTTCCGCCGAGTTCGTTTCCACTAAGTACGTTTAAACTGAAGAGTCATTTTTAAACAACCTATAAGTTCTCAGTTTATTATAAGCCTTCGTTTTTTGCAGTCCTCAAATGCTGACTTTTTGAACGTGTTTACATGATGCCTGCGCAAATTATATTTGCGCTTACCTATAACATTGGTGTCAGTGATATCTGGATTTTGAGCGATAGCGAGACCATATCTTTCCAGTAATTTGAAAGGGGAGTCCAGTTTGCCTTTAAGATTTCTTTGTTCAGCTGCCACATTCCACATCAGGTCATTGTGATTCTGAGATAGTTTGGTTGCGAAAGTAGCCATCCTGCTAACCGTCTCAATACAGTTAAAACTAGAAGTCCTGTCATGAAATGCGCACAAATAGCACGTCGATCTGCTCGTTAATCTACGCAATATGACCATAGTTAGGCTACCAAATTCTGTACATGTGGCCTGTGCACAAGCAGTGTTTCAGCCAATGGACCTCCGGGTGACTGGAGGTCCATTGGCAGAAACATTGCCTGCGTTTGCTATGAGTAACCAGGCGAACCTGTCGTGCTTTGGATGCCATTCATTCGATAGGGCAATTGCGCGCAATTTCTACGCGCAATTAAGCCTAGATGGGCGCACAGTTCGTGACAGGACTTTTAGTTTTAACTGTATATCGATGATATCTACCAAGTTCTGAGGGAAAGTTTCCCAACGCCCAAGGCTTTTCTTTACAAAAGGCTGTGTGTAATTTTTCACAGCCAATATTGTAACGTTTACCATATGTTATTTCTGACCCCAAACTTCACACCGATGTAAGGTTATAGGTTGAATTAATTTATCAAACAGCTTTGACTTTGTCTTTCATGGAATCCTTGAAGTTTCATTGTGGGTATAAAACTTTTTGAGCGTTAAAAACCAAATCATCTTGGGCTTTAGAGAATATACCATCTTATGAGAATTTTTATTCTTAGATATGTAAATTCATTGACAATATCAACATGCTTGCCTCCGATAAAAAATGTTAGTTCTTTTTGCGTGCCATTAACTGACGCAGATCAAAATATTAAACTTGTTTTTCCAATGTTTATTTGTAACATATTGGTTTCAGTATAAATGTGAAGCCTATTAAGGCACTGTTGAAGCCCTTGATGGCTATCAGATATCATTACAAGATCATCTGCAATAACAATATGATTTACTTTGTAATCCTGAATCCACACAGGATCACACAAATTGTCGAAAATATTTTTTATGTTTTCAATAAATACTTTAAATAGAGAGGGACATAAGATGCACCCTGGCGGACACCTGTAGAAGACAGGGATGGTGGTCCAATCTATTTGTCGTATTATTTAAATAAAAACTTCATTCGTACATAGATTTAATCACGTTCAATATTTCACCACTCACACCTATATGTTGAAATTTCAGCATGAGCAATTCCCCGTTTATTGAATCAAATGCTTTGCGAACATCATTAAAAACAGCATGCAGTCATCTATTTGAAGATTTGTATTTGTCAATAACCGTTCTCAAAACAAAGGCACTATCTGTGGTCCCTTTTCCTTTACAAAATCCAAACTGGATTTCGCCAATAATATTTTTATCATCTATAAAATCAGATAATCTGTGGTTGATAATTTTGTTTATTTTATGACAACCACAAAAAGCCCCTCGATGCCACAGTACTTTGCCACCAAATCCAGCTCTCCGGAAAACAAGAGTGTGACGTTTTCTAGATAGTTATCATGCCCGTCTCAAACGAGGCGCACGTGAACGGACTATTTCGGCCAGTGACCTATAAATAAATATAGAACATCAGCACAGAACATAAGCACGAGTGTCTCCTCATTAAACTCCGTTGACAAACATTCCAGTCGAGGTCTATTTGAAAATGCCGTACTGAACAATTGCAAAATAACAATTAACAACTATTTTCAAGATGCGGATCCAGCAAAACGTAGGAGAATCTGTGATATCGAAAGCGATTCCGATTGAAATTCAAGTCTTGCCTCCATTGTTATGACTTTCAAGTTTCATGGTCGGCACGAACGTTAGATATTACTAGGCGTTTGGGATTCCACAATTCCATAAATAGTTGATGGTTATTTGGCTATTATAATTCTTGTTGTATTTGATTTTTCGGGTGTTGTGGTCGTTTTAAATACTAATTGTCATATAATAAACAGGATTACTACAACAGTCAATTGATCTGTGCTGTTGTGTTCCGTCTCGTTGACGAAATGAGATCGGCTAGATCAACTAAACGCCACATGCGTTGAGGTTGATCTGGCCGATCTCATCTCATCAACGAGACAGAATACAACAACACAGATCAATTGACTGTTGTGGTAATCTGTATTGAACAATTTTCTGATAACCGAACTAACTGCAATGGCCCTATAATTATTCTGATCATTGCGATTATCCTTCTTATATATATATACTAATGAAAGAACCGACTTACTCCAATCTTCCCGATAACAACCAGAAGTCAAAACCGGGTTGAAGAGTTTCGATAAACTATCTGTCATACATGGACCAACTGCCTTCAGCAAACTGTTACTAATATTGTGAAGACTCGATGCTTTCCCACCTTGCAACTGTGAAAGTATTTCTGATGGTATGATAGAATTGTTCAACTGTATTTTTATTTCCGGGCAATAAAACAACTTATCACTGTTAATAACGCCAGTAGCTCCATTTTTAGAGTACAATTTGGAAAAAAAATTTACTGCAGTGTCGGGATTGAGTTGATTGTCACTATTCTTCTTCTGTCGCAGTTTGTTAATAAGTTTCCAGTGTTGTTTTAGGTCGCTAGATTCCAAATTATTTAACTGTTTGTACAACGCACAGAAGCATTACTTCTTTTTGAATTTTCTTTCCTTTATGTATGCCTTCTCTATTGTAAAATACTTGATTCGTCAACTTTCATTGAATGGATCATGCTCCATTTGATTTATAACTTTGTTCAAATCATTTTTCAAGGATTTAGCTCTATCATCAAACCGCCGCCGTTTACACGGGGTGTTACCCTTACAGTTAAAACTAGAAGTCCTGTCACGAATAGTGCGCTTATCTAGGCTTAATTGCGCGTTGGAATTGCGCACATTTGCCATATCGAATGGCATCCAAAGCACGGTAGGTTCTCCTGGTTACTCATATCAAACACATGCAATGTTTCTGCCAATGGACCTCCGGGTTACCCGGAGGTCCATTGGCTGAAACATTGCCTGTGCACAGGCCATATGTACAGAATATGACAGTTTTAATTGGGTCATAGCGCGCACATTAACGCGAATATCAACGTGCTATTTGTGCGCATTTCATGACAAGACTTCTAGTTTTAACTGTACGTACTGGTACTCTAATGCCCGCAGAATTGTTGATTGATTGAAAGATTGACATGAAATCTTGCTCAGCCTCGGTTGTACCCTTACAATCAATGCTTTATTCACTTCTTATGAAATTGTTAAGTTGTACTTTAATGCTACTGTTATTAAGACATTGTATAGCTTTCTCATTTAGTCGCGCAGCTAGGTACACCCCCTATGGGACACTCCAGGACCAAACGAAACCCGTTTTTCAGGTACCTGGACATTTCGAGAGTAGATTTTCAGATGTTAACAAGAAATCATCTTGGCTGAATATGACGTAATCCAAGATGGCGCCCATAAGGGTGGGTCAATTTCGCAATATTACACCATCACTAATTTTTCTCGATTACGGAAAAACGTTTTGAGACAAGGAACGGGAATTAACCCATTCGTATTTCTGATACCATTCCTTTTATAATATTATCAAGTAAGTAAGTGAAAATCCAAGATGGTCGCCAAAATTCGCCTCAAAATAGACGAAAATCGAGTTTTTCCAGACTTTTTTCGCAAAAAACTTATACAAGCATGATAAAAAAATAACGAAGTCCTATATGATTCCCAAGGCCAAACGGCAATCGAGCAGGAACATATATTGCTTGGGAATCATATAGGACTTTATTTTATGCACAGAGGAGATAACTCTTATGGATATGCACAGATAAAATGCGAAATGAAGCAATCTCACTGGTTATTATAAGACTTGTTTGAGGTCAGAGGCTAGGACTAAGACAACTGCGACTAGATAGGCAACTAATATAGTCAGAATAGGGTCAGTTGCAGGCAAAACACATAGAAACTGAGGATTCCAAAGGAATCCGAACTCGATAAATAGGAAGTGTCCGAACCCGCAAACTGCTCCAGTTGAATCGAACTGACCCCCAGGAGACATCCTGGTCCTATAGCGCAACGTGCTACTATCATAAGCCCAAAATGGGTAAATTCAAACAAAATAAAGTCCGTTTAGGCAGTTTAGAGTGGTATGGAGGGATTGTCGGGTTGTTTGTGGCAATTAGATTTACTCCTATTCAATCGAAAATACCCTGCAAGCATGCCCCCTGTCCTATTGTATGGTTTTTGGTCACATAGCAACCATGTGCTGCTGCCTTAGAAACCAAGATGGCGGCTTCCAGTATACAAAATAGACGACGTTAATACGCGTCACCCTAACAACACGCGCTGCTCATGCGCACTAAGACCACATATCACTATGAGGATGACGTCAAAAGATGGCCGCTCACGCGGGCTAAAGGAACAACCAAACACAACGTAACTGGGTCACGTGCCATGACGTCACTTCCTAGGTCCATCACTAAGTCCATCCAATGGGGCCCGGTCGAATACATGATCTACTACTGATGTTCTTCAATTTCGAGGCATTTTTCTGGGGGCCATCTTGGATATTCACTGACTAAATTGATATGATCATACGCAGAAAAAGTGTCCAAAATACTATACAGTTACATTTTTCCGCAAACATCGTACAAGTTGAGATAGTGTAAACTTGTCCATTACATAAGAGGGATAATTGGATACGGATGGTCCCACAAGCGTCCATCTTGTTATCCACATCGGCTTTCGATGGTGCATGTTCACGCTGGGTGTAATCGTAGAAAAATTTGCGATCAATTTAACATCTAAAAGTTTACAGGTTTCTAATTTTTTATCATGATTCTATAAGTTTTTTGCGAAAAAGTGTCGAAAAACTCGACTTTCATCTATTTTGAGGTATATTTTGGTGGCCATCTTGCATTTTCACTTACGTGATTGATATTATTATACGGGGAAAGGTATAAGAAATACGAATGAGTTAATTCCAGTTCCATATCTCATATAGTTTTTCCGTAATCAAGAAAAATTAGTGATGGTGTAAAATCGCGAAATTGATCCACCCTCATGGGCGCCATCTTGGATTACGTCATATCCGGCCAGGATGATTTATTGTTAACATCTGAAAATCTACTCTCGAGATGTGCTGGAACTTGAAGAAACCGGTCTCGTTCGGTTCTGGGGGGGGGGGGAGGTCCCACAGGGGGTGTACCTAGCTGCCCGACTATCCGTCGGGGAGGCGTCTGAAATACGTGTTTGAAATAGTCGATGGATTTCAGACGCGTCGAATCTAATACAAAGTGCGGAAACAAACTAGCGCTGCCGATCGACCGAATGCAAATCATATGATAATGAGGAAAGCACATGTCATTCGCTGGAAATACCCATCTTCCGTCATTTGAGTGTTGATTGCAATATAGAGGCGTCGGAACCGGAACCTTCAGTCCCTCCACTTTTTTTGCCGGGCCATGTTTTTTGTATGCATATATTTTAACACAACCAATGACTGGTGAAACAAGGGGCGGATCCAGAGCCTCTCCCATATTTTCGCCAGCTTTGTTTCTCTCGTACTGGTTCAGTTTCGATGGATTTCGGATCATTTTTTGCAGCAAGTGGCAGCAAACGCTAAAATATATACAGCCTGTTAAAAAATCGGTTAACTGAAATTGTTCGTAATCTTACAGACATACAAGTACCAAATCCACCCCAAGACAAGATAATCCACAGACACTATAATTGCTGTAAACGTTTGGTAAAGCATACAGGTGAGGTCTATTTATCAGCTTTGGTCGTTACGACCAAAGCTGATAAATAGACCTCACCTGTATGCTTTTCCGAAGTTTGTGAACGGCTCTCAAAGTGTGAAATCTTTCAAATACATCTCCTGAAAAATCTCAAAATATCCGCTCAGATGCATGGAAATGGGGGTTTTGGAACCCTAGAATTTAAAATTTTCATACCTACGACCATCCATCGCCCGAAATAAAATGCAGAATAGACAACTTAAAGGCTCAGTTCGAGAATTTTTCAAAATTATCAAAGAAGTTGATAGGTGAGGACGAAAATCAATTTTTTCAAAATTACTAAATAAGAAGTTGATAGGCGAATACGAAAATAAATTTTAAACAAACAACATGATGTCAGCATCAGGATCGCCTGCAAACTACGTTGATAGTTTCAACTTTCGATTTTCGTAGTAATATTGCTGTTGCCATGAGTAAGTTGGCAGAATATTCTCGTTCAGGAAAGAGAGAATCATGTATTTTAATTTAGCATGGTGCTTAATTATTTGAGCATGATGCTGAATTAATTTAGCACCATCCTATATTATTTTGCACGATTTCATGAATGCTGCATATATGATATAGCATACTGTTGAAATAATTAAGCATGATGCTGAATTACGAGAGGATCATGCATTTTAATTTAGCATGGTGTCTAATTATTAAAGCATCATGCTATATTATTTTGCGCGATTTAACGAATGCTGCATAAATAATATAGCATGATGTTGAATTAATTTAGCATGATGCTGAATTACGAGAAGATCATGCACTTTAACTGAGCATGTTGCCTAATTATTTAAGCATCATGTTGTATTATTTGGTATGATTTCATGAATGCTGCATAAATAATGTAGCATGATGCTGAAATCAGGCACGCGTACGGGAGGGTCATAATTGATTTTTTAGCATGATACTCTAATAATTAAGCATGATGCTATATTATTTGGTATGAGTTCACGAATACTGCATAAATAAGTATGCATGATACCTAAATAATTAAGCTTGATGCTTAATTAATTGAGGATCATACTATATTATTTCAGCATTATGCCGGGGGGGAGGCACTAAAATTTGCAAGACGTGAAGTCCTATTTTTTTTCGGCTCCTTTTTACACCAACCCACCCGCTACGTGCAAATTTCCTACTACCGTTCTCAGACACCAAATCGCCAATTAATTTTTATTATTTTTTCATTTTTTGTCTCAAAAACATAGGTTATGACTCCTCATTGGAACGAGCTCGTCGAGCTCGTTCCAATGAGGGGTCATAACCTATGTTTTTGAGACAAAAAATGAAAAAAATTAGTTATTCAATCTTTTCTTGGCAAGTGTCGTCTGCTTTTCATGTTCGGTAAAGGGTTAAACTGGTACCACCAATTTAAACTTCGTGGGCTGCTGTGGGCCCAATCTACAAATGACAAGCTGTTCATTATCAGGCTTGGCCAGTGTAGGTGTACATATACGGGAACAAATTTTCATTTGAATTGTTCCTAAAATATTGTCTGCACGTTTTCTACATTTCGAACAAGACACCTACCCCCTACTAACGTGTGACATTTTCCCAGTTTAAGCCCAATATTCTCACATATAAAGCCTCCTGATGTTGTATTTATGTTAAGAGTGTGATGTTTTCAAACACAAATGATGGTATATATTAGCTGATATATTGATATATTTTTAAAAAATTCAAAAAATTGCACAAGTTGGAAATGCACATTTTTGGCGCAATCAAGAGACCCACCCACCGCCACGTCACGTCTTGCAAATTTTTGGTGGCCTCCCCCTGATTATGCTCTATTATTTTATCATCATGCTTAATTCACTGATTTATGATCCTGTTCGTGCGTCATAGGATGTTTCAACATTGGTAATAATACTTTCATCTACGAATGACTCACTGTACTCTTATAAAATGTGTTATGACCCCCGACTCTTGTTTTTATGTTTTTGTAGATTACTTTACATTACGTCCTCGCAGCTTCCTGAGGCTTTGTTTATTTCTGTAACAGTTTTGAGTATGAAGTATATAGCGGCAAGATGCATTTTAGAAGGCAGTAAACATTCCGTAGAACTGTCGTATAAAGGGCCGAAAATTTGTGGATTTTTAAACAGTGACTTTGTTCTGGATAATTTCGTCTTTTACAAGTGTGAGCTTTTAGTTGTGTTTCTCAAATGATTCACCTGTTTACCCAACGCACACGATATCAACATTTCTTATTTTAATTACATTTTTTTTTTACTTTTTCGAAATATTTTAACGGTCACCTCGTATCAGACATTTTTACGGGTGGTGGAAGCCGAAGTCACCGGAGAGAACCACCGAGCAACGGCGAGCAACTGTCAGACTCCCGCACTTACTAACTCCACACAAGCAGGGTTAGCTTTGGTTGAAGACAAGTGCACCATCGACGTGCAGTACGCCTTAGTACACAGCGTCACCGTGTCCATACGTGGGAAATCGGGATTAAGTGCCTTGTCCAAATAAAAAAAATAAAATTGCACAATTTCAGTTAACCAGAAAATCGTGTGTGCATTTTCGAAGCAGTGTCATTTATAAGTACGGAGCTATAGGAATCAGATGAATAGACATTTTGATGGAAATGGCCCCAAATGGCTTAAATGATGAAATAATACGCCCAATGGTATTAACGTCATATCTCTGGTCTTTGACGTCACCAGGACGTTGGTCCAGGCAAATATGTCGTCTGCTGGAAACTGATTTCATTTTAAGATATGGCATTTGTTTGAGTGTAAATTTGTAAAATATCAAGAGTGAACGTTCAATAACGTGGCAGATATTAAATGTTTATGAAAAAATGTAAACTTGACGCTGTTAGGGATAAAGGTCGAAATTTTAAATTCTAACAATTGCATTTAATGGAGTACTCGTGTAAATAATAACATTTGAAATATCATAGCTGTGTATACTATTTACACAGAGCAATGTTTTTGGGAAAATAAGTGTTTCACTAAAAAAAAACCCGAATAACACGTAAGTTTGAAATGGCGTTAAAACGTAAAATATGGCGATAATTCGAAACCCCGCAAACAGCTCTCTCTCTCTCTCTCTCTCTCTCTCTCTCTCTCTCTCTCTCTCTCTCTTAATTGTTTGAGCTCTACAACATACTAAAAATTCACGAAATCGAACGTGATTTAATTTTCTATGACATGGACGTCAGTTAACTTCACCCGAAAATTCGACCGTTAGGAATTTCCCCGGTCGGTACCGCATTTTAGATATGGCTTTTTAACGAATCATCCTACCAAGTTACATTGAAATCCCTTCATAAATATAACTTGTAGACTTTGCTAAAGGAATCTAGGTCACGTGACGGTTCGGCTGTCACGATTAACCGATCATGGCCAAAATTGGAGAGTCGCATCTTGATATCATACCAAGTTATTCTATAAAGTTACATTGAAATCCCTTCATAAAAACAACCTGTAGACAGTGCTAAAGGAATATAGGTCACATGACCAGGCGGCGATAACGGCTCTCCGATCGTGACCAAAATAGGACAGTCTCATCTAGACATCATACCAAGTCATCCGTCCAAGTTACAATGAAATCTCTTCATAAATATGAACTGTAGACTGTGCTAAACAACCTAGGCCATGTGCATGTGCGGCCTTCACGGTTGACAATCACGGCCAAAATAGGATGTTCTCATCTAGACATTATTAAAGTCATCGTACAAATTTGCAATGCAATCCCTTCATAAATGCAAGCTCTAGACTGTGCTAAATGAATCTTGGTAACATGCCTCTGCGGCCGTCACGGTTGAATGAACTCGACCAAGATAGGACATTCTCTCATCTGGACATTATACAGAGTCATCCTTCGAAGTTACAATACAATCCCTTCATAAATACGATCTGTAGACTGTGCTAAAGGTTTTTGGGTTTCGGACCTGCGCAGCCGTCACGGTTGACCGATCTCGATCAAAAGGGGAAGTTCTCATCTAGACGTCATATGGGGTCATCCTACCAACCGTGACGGCTGCGCAGGTCCGAAACCTAAAGGTTTTTGGGCTTCGGACCTGCGCAGCCGTCACAGTTGACCGATCGCGATCAAAAAGGAGAAGTTCTCATCTAGACGTCATATGGAGTCATCCTACCAAGTTACAAAGAAATCCCTTCATAAATACGACCTGTAGACTGTGCTAAAGGTTTTCGGGTTTCGTAACGTTTGACCGATCGCGAGCAAAAGGGGACGTTCTCTGCGACCAAAAGGGGACGTTTTAATCTAGACATGACCTTGAAGCTGCATATGAAATTTCGTGATAATCGGACAGGCACTACGGGATATAGCATATGCTAAAGAAACTGTGAACAAACAGACTTATAGACTGAAAAGACTCACAGACTTACAGACTCACAGCCTTCCGCACGCGTGATGGCAATAGCTTTTCTTGACTTTGTCAAGTTAAGCTGAAAATGGGTGTGTCAATTTCAGTTGCATAGGAAACGATGTGTAAACTTTTGTGACGGTAAAATTTGTTTATACGGAGATAACAGAATCACGAAAGTAGCGTTTTAATGAAAATAGCCTAAACTTTGATTTGACGTAAACACGTCAAAATGGCGAAGAATCGAAAAACAAATAAACCAGTTATTTCCTTTTTTTTAGCATTATAATACTAAAATTTAAAAATGCCGTTGGCGATAAAATTCCCCAAAATTACAAACGACTGATGCAAAGTAAAGAAAATGACGTAAAATTGGCTTCGCTGATATCGAGGCGACATTTTAATTTCAAAAATGGGTGTTCCAATTTCAGGTGCCTGGAATCGGTGTGTAAAGTTTACAGAGACGGCGATAATGCAATCATGAAAGTAGCACTTCTAATCTGAAATATGACAAAAATAGCTTAAACTTTGATGTGACGTAAGTAACTACGTGAAAATGGCGTGAAATCAAAAAAACATCCAGCTATCTCCTATTTTTTAGCTTTATAATACTCATATTTAAAAAAAACTAGGACGCATTTTAATTTTTGATCTTATGACCCCTTATGACGTCACTTCAGATTCCGTATTAGCGGTTGGAATTTCCTAGAATCTTACCAGTTTTTTAGATATGGTTTATGTTGGAGATTATAGTCCCAAACTTTTAATCCTTTACCTAACATGAAAAGCAGACGCCACTTGCAAAGAAATTCTTGAATAACTATTTATTTTAATTTTTTGTCTCAAAAACATGGGTTATGACCCCTCGTTGGAACGAGCTCGTTCCAACGAGGGGTCATAACCTATGTTTTCGAGACAAAAACTGAAAAAATAATGAAAATTAATTGGCGATTTTTGAGAATAGCGCTGACCGGTTTTGGTCGTTACGTTGCGTAAAGGGTTAAAAGCGTGAAGCTCAAAATGAGGTTGAAACTAAAAGATCAAGAACATGACGTTGATGAAAAATGACATCGCTGGTGCGACATTTTAAGTCCAAAAATGGGTGTGCAAAATTTCAGATACCCATAAAACGACGTACGAAGTTTCGTAGCTGTGTAATTTATAAGTACGGATATAATGGAATCGAAAAAGTGGCGTTTTACTGAAAATAGACTAAACTTTAAAGTGACGTAAAAACGTCAAAAATGGCAATAAATCGAAAAACAAAAAAATCCCAGCTATTTTCAATTTTTATTAGCTTTATAACATGCAAAACGTTTTTTTTAAAATCGAACGCATTTTAATTTTTGACCTAATTACACCTTATGGGGTCAACTAAGAGTTTGGTTATTACGGTTGGAATTTCCTTGGACGTTGCTAGATTTTCAGATATCGTTTTCGTTGGAGATAAAATTCTCATAAATCCAAAAGACTGAGACTCAAAATGGGGTTAAAACTAAAAGGTCAAGACAAATCACCTAAAACTGGCATCGCTGGCATCGGCTGACATTTTAGTTCCAAAAATGGGTTTGCACAATTTCAAATGGCCATAAAACGGTGTGCGAAGCTGCATAACTATGCAGAAAATGGAATCACAAAAGAGGCGTTTTTACTGAAAATATCGTAAAGTTTGAAGTGACCTAACAAGGTCAAAAATGGCGATGAATCGAAAAAAAAACCCAAAACACATACATGTATCTCCTCTTTTGATCAGCTCTATAACATATTAAAATTATCTGAAAATCAGCCGATATTTAATTTTTGGTAAACTTGAACTGAATTACGTCACCCAAAGATTCGGCTCTAACCGTTGACAATTTGCTAGGTTGGTACTACATTTTCAGATATGGTGTTTGGGGCTGATATATTCAAAATATGTAAAAAGGTAGGTTGATATAGGAGCTGATGTTAAAAGATAGAGAAAAACGTTAAAAGTGATGTTATTTTGAATAAAGATAGATATCAGAAAATGAAAGCCTAATTAGAAGTCACTACTAATCCCACCTGCGGCAACCGCGTTGTGTCCTTGGGCAAGACACTTCATCTCCATTACCCGCGTGGGGGCACGATGGCGCCGTGTACTAAGGCGTACTGCACGTCGATGGTACGCATGTCTTCAACCAATCTAACCCTGCCTGTGCTGCAGTGTGGAGTTACGATGTTGGGGAGCTGGCAGCTGCTCGTCGTTGCTCGGTGGTTCTCTCCGGGTACTCCGGCTTCCTCCACCCGTAAAACTGTCACGGTCATGATTAGCCATTCTGCATAAATATGTGACCTTAAACATAAATAAATAAATAAATAGAAGTCACTACTAACAAGTGTCCAAAATTTAGTCACTATAGCTTTTAAAGTATGGCTGCAGTGTGCTGAACAAAAATAAAAAACGATCCCATTAAGTCAATGGGAATTAATGACTTAATGAAAAAAAGAGGCTGGCGATCTCTGTAAGTCACCAATTTGGTTGCATGTCTTACTTATTCAATAATTAACTCAATTTAAAATGATCTCATCGGTTGAGAGAGTTCTACACTGCAAAAAATATAGGTTCTCTTTAGAACCAAAACTGGTTCTAATCTTGTCCCTGAGATGGAACCAGCTCTGTTTAAACAGTATTTATTTCAAACCAAATAAATTTACCAAGATTAGCATTCAATTTTAACAGAATACTACATGAACTGAAGTAGATTCAGCACTAAACTTGGAGCTTATTTAACGCTGTCGCCAAACATTTTGAAACAAAGGAGATATGAACAGTTGGCATATCGAACCAATTTTGGTTCTGAAAAGAACCAAAACTGGTTCGATATGCCAACTCTTCATGTCTCCTTTGCTTAATAATGATTTGAGACAACCTCGTATAAGCTCTAAACTTACGGCTGAAACCCCCTCAATTTATGTTTAATTCTGTTAATATTTAATGTTAATCTTTATAAATGTATTTGATTAGAACCAGTTTTGGTTCTAAAGATAACCTATATTTTTTGCAGTGTACCTGGTAAAATACAGTAACCGGGTGATGCCCACGCATGCGTTTACCAGGTAATAGAAATGATCAGCAGCAAACTATTAATTAATGAAGTACCGGGTTGTACCCGGTGCTTCATTAATTAAATTTTTGATGATTATTCCTATAATTAGTGTTTGGAGTAAAATATTATTGCGACCTTGGAAATATTGCCAACCTGGGAACGAGCTGGTTATCACCTCAAAAACCATTTCAGTGCTGTACATATGGCTGTGTTATAAGGCGTACTGCACGTTTCATGATGAACTCTCTTTCTGAGTTAAGAAGTGTGAACTGGTATATGCATTAATTTTGGCAACAGATCTGCCGAAGTTCCACTTATACGCCCCGTCGTAGGTGGAATACAGGTGATTAGAAACAACATTATACGTGTGTTTGTGTGATTTATATGTTGTTAATTTGGGAAGAAAGTGGTTTTAATTTATCAGGAAAAAAAATTGCAAAATATGTTTTTGAGGGTCTTAAAGATCCACCCACCCCCTCATTGTATCGGAAAAAATTCAAAAGACCCCCCCCCCCCCCCCCCCCCTTCTCGGGCTAACTATAAATACACATGTTGTGAAATGAAGTACTCTTTTTCGAATATAGACATAATATTATATAATTATATTCTTTATAAATAACCACATTTCTATTGGCTGGATCTTATACACGTGACTGGTACTCAAAAATCTATGTACACCGGTTTTCCAGTCAATAGTCAACTTTCCAAATATAGCTCTTGGAATCTCCTCTCTAGTTCTATTTCAATCGACACGCATGCGCAGTCAACCTGACTTCCGTCTCATTTTTATGTTATTCTGCAGATGATAACTATTTTATTGTTAAATAAAAGTATTTCTGGTTGATGTAATTAACTTTTAATTGCCAACTAGAAGATTTTTCTTTGAGGATGGTGTCTATAATAAAACAGTTATGGACTTCTGTGGTGGTAAATATGATGTGATATGAACATAAAAAAAACTTATACTGACCTCGACTAACGCCTCGGTCAATTTAAGTTTTTTAGGTTCACATCACATCATATTCCATAATTGTATATTATTTAACACTTTGTGCAAAAAATATTCTTTTTTTTGTTTTTTACTGAATCATTTGCCATTAATATTTTCACCTCGACAAGCATAAATAAAGATGTAAAAGATTGATTTGACAGTATACCAAAATAATTAATCCACTAAAACTCCCAGTAATTAAGTGTTTACAATTTATTAACCTTTTCAAGGTTTCTGAAGTGGACTGGGTGTGAATAAATTGCACAAATGTATCAAACAGAGTGGATTGCTTATGAAACCGACCTAGTTATCCACCTCGACGATAGGAGATGATCAAAATGATCCAGTTGATAACGTTGACCACCGAGGTCCATGACAGATCGCGTTCGAAAGGCTTAGTTCAACGAATGAGTGTCTCACTGCATTTTTCTTTATATCAAAAATTCAAAGTATTGCGAGTAGAGTTGATATTTAAAAATAATCTCTCTTCCGAGCGTTGCCAAAAGGGGATTATTTGCTGAGTATTAATAACTGTATCATCAGTTCTTAACCCTTTACCCAACGCAGAGGGATATCAAAATTTATTATTTTAATTTTTGTTTTTTCAAATTTAAAACAAAAATCAACAAAACCGTATCATGTGACCACTCATTGGAACGAGCTCGACGAGCTCGTTCCAATGAGGTGTCACATGATATGGTTTTGTTGCAATTTTTAAAATATAATTTTTTCAACTGCTTCATTTTTCAATTACGTGGGCGTTTGCTGCCGATTCATAAGGTAAAGGGTTAAAGCACATCGTTTTACCACACACTCACACGTCGGTGCTTCGTATTACCATTACCTAACTGTATTATGAAATAGACACATGTCCTGCGTGATTTATTTATTTATTTATTTATTTATTTTTATTTATTTATTTATTTACTTATTTATTGGTGTTTAAGGTCACATATTTCTGCACAATGGCTAACCATGACCGTGACAGTTTTACGGGGGGAGGAATCCGGAGTACCCGGAGAGAACCACCGAGCAACGGCAAGTCGAGCAACTGTCAGCTCCCCAACATACCAACTCCACACAAGCAGGGTTAGCATTGGTTGAAGACAGGTGCACCATCGACGTGCAGTACGCCTTAGTACACAACGTCACCGTGCCCCCACGTGGGCAATGGGGGGGGGGGGGGGTGAAGTGTCTTGCCCAAGGACACAACGCGGTTGCCGCAGGTGGGATTCGAACCGCGGACCTTTCGGCTTGCAGTCTGCACCTCTACCAACTGAGCCACCACGCCCCCGTCCTGCGTGATTGTGTAGGTATCAATGTAGTGACACACTGTAGATGCTGCCATTGAGATTAACTGAGTCACAGAAAAAAAGGAACACGATGATATGTGTGTTATAAAATTCACATGAATGAGCACGGATGCTGCCCCCGCACTCTGTCCTCTTCTCGGTCGTGGATAAGGAGTGAGCCCCACACATCCGGTATCCACTCCACCCCGTTCCGCCGTTCTGTACATGTATTTATCAGTGGCGAATTATGAAAAAGCTTCAGAAAAAACATGGATATTCTTCAGGTATCAGACTTAATCTGGCTGACCCGGACTGTAGCGGTCGAGGTATAAAAAATCCATTTACCAACCAGCCTGGTTGGTCCGGATCTCTTAGTCTCGTGGTAAATCGGTCGCTTTGTGTGCGAGAGGTCGATGGTTCGAACCCCGGCTCCCGCACTTATCTCTCCTCCTGTTACACTTGGGGGCTCGTCCGATCCTTAGCAGTCGGTGGCGTTGTGGACGCTGTGATGAAGCATGGTGGATGTTTCGACCGCTCTGAAGTGGAATCTAGGGTGAGATTCACGGTGGGTGAATCTCAAAAGAAGGAGAGAGTAGTGTAGCGATCGAGGTATAAAGGCCATTTATAAACCAGCCTGGTTGGTCCGGATCTCTTAGTCTCGTGGTAAAACGGTCGCTTTGTATGCTAGAGGTCGACGGTTCGAACCCCGGCTCCCGCACTTATCTCTCCTCCCGTGACATGGATGATTCGAGCCATGGTCGGAGGATTCGGACCCTAGAGATTTCGACGCTAACTATGGGGAATTTGAACCCTGATCCAAATGTATTAGGTTGCGTGGGTAATAAAACATGAAGAGTAGTTCAAATAATGGTTTATGTAGGTCAGGGGAGCACTGAGCCAAGAAAAGTTACAGGGGAATGCATCAAGGGGTTCCAAGTCCCGAAGAAAATTTTGACTTGGCGAACAGAGCGAACGATGCATCTAAGCAGTGGCGTAGCGGAAAATCTTGTGCCCCCCCCCCCCCCCCCCCCCCACGAGATAGAGACGGGGACCCTTTCATAATGGTGATTGCTTTTAGCAAATTTAGTGTTCTTACCGTGCACAGCATACAGGATTTCACGTAGTACATACACCATAAATTAAATGAAGGTATAGCCTATAGGATCGATTCTAAAAGTACGACTCTGTAGATTTTTTTTTCATTACATGTTTTAAATTTCACCCCCACCATCCAACGATACACACATGCACGCCCAACATGTGTAACTTTAGAAGCACCATGTATGTATATTGTTCATTTCTCACCCCTATCAGTTACAATGATGTGGCGTTCACTTAACCCGTTAACTAACCTGAAAAGCAGACGACACTTGCAAAAATAATTCTTGAATAACTAATGTTTTTCATTTTTTGTCTCAAAAACATAGGTTATGACCCCTCGTTAGAAGTAGCTCAACGAGCTCGTTCCAATGAGGGGTCATAATCTATGTTTTTGAGACAAAAAATGAAAAAAATAATGAAAATTAATTGGCGATTTTTGAGAATAGCGCTGGCCGGTTTTGGCCTTTACGTTAGGTAAAGGGTTAAAAGAATAATACATAGACTACAAAGAGTACGTCGTGTGGAAGTGAGAGTTTGAAATTATGTGTATTTGAAACACAGTCTCTCTCTCTCTCTCTCTCTCTCTCTCTCTCTCTCTCTCTCTCTCTCTCTCTCTCTCTCTCTCTTTCTTTCCCTCTTTCTTCCAGCGTTGCGGGCCCTGCGCGCCCATCCCCTACGCCACTGCATCTAAGCGATCCATGACAGTCCACATAGCGGACATTTTGATGGCATTTTCTACCATCTTCATCGAGCATTCGACAAAAATGGTTCTACTGGGGGGTGGGGAAGACCCGGCCATCGGTAAGACCAGAGTTCGGCCCAATCGGAGAAAAGTTTGATTTTTAAAATTTAAGTAACGCTGTTTCCTTTTATCTGAGCGAACAATGACAGACTAGATCGCTAGTATATCGAAATGTCCTCTATGTGGACTGCAAATAACGAAATTCCACGTACCTACAGGTGTTGGGATGCATCAATTTTGGGGACCCCGGAGGGAACCCAGTAGGGGTCACACCAGGAATTTGGCCAGCCCGCCTCTGATTTAGGTGATGGAACGATTTTACAATAAACAGAACGTTACATGCACTACTTTCTTCAAACGTTTATTAAAGGCAGATAAATAGACAGAACGTGATGTGTGTTTGAATAGGTGGGTGTTTTACATAACGAGTTGGAAAGGCGTAGTCGTATTTCGCATTCTGTGTTTATTACATAACCCATGCATTAAACTTCATTTAAATAAACAAATTTTAATTCCGATGTTTAAACCCACAGGTGAAAAGTCCGTTTGTTTTGACTGAACCTGTAGTATTGATCAAATGGATCGATAAAAAATCAAAACAACCTTTTCGGAACCAGTGTTTTTTGAAATTCGTATCGCTGTTTCTTTCCAGCTGGTGCCCGTTCACGCCTAACCATTTGGTGGCTATTACTGTTAGTAAAAATATAAGTGCAGACTTAGGCAGATTTGCAAAACAGCTGGGAGAAACATTTTTAAAAGAAGTTCGAAGCATGTCAAGTAGTACGAAGGTTTACCGAAATAAAGTTGCCCAATTTAGATATAACGGGATCCACAAAACGAGACGGCCACGGACTGGGTTAATATTCTTGTTGAAAATCATTGGGTTTTTTTTAAATATTATCTCATTTTGGGTTAACTAATTTTTTGTGAACCGATTTTATTTTGCTTTGCGCGTTTTCATTTTCGCACAATGCGACAGACGGTCTATAATTGTATAACGAAATTTGGAAATTTTTCCAAGCGTAACTAATGACTCTATGGGAAAGGAACTAGAATGAACGGTGCTGTGCAAAAAGTTCCCGATTGTACAGCACCCATTGAATACAGAATCATTTATGTCATAGCGGCACTGCCGTTCAATACAAAGGACTGCCGTTCAATACAAAGGTTTAAAGTCGAATGGATGTGTAATAAAAAGTATAGAAATTATTTTTTTTAAAAATAGACTTACGAAAAGTGCTATCTTCAGATAGCCTCCTGCTTCTGTAAACCGAAGGTTTGTTGCGCGCCAAGGGCTCGGGACGGTGTGGGGTAAACTAACCCCGGAGCGCCTCCGTACAATGGTAACCCACCATCACGTCTGGCGGACATAAAGGAGTGAAAGAAAAAGGAACCACAAAAGCCACCAGGAACCAGTCCGCCGCCATGCTGGACATTCTGTGGTAGTTGTTTGTAGATTCTTCGAGTGTGTAGACTCCTCCATAAACGGTGTCTTGCTCTGTACTAGTCGCTACCACCATTGAAAAGTATAGACTGTCTCTGGCCGTTTCAATTTGATGGTAGTTCCGGGTAGTGTCTTTGTGGGTTTTCAGGCGAGTATAGTTCGCCTTTCTGGTAATTTGAGTGAGCTTGATAGCAGTCTGCATTGCCAAGTATTGTATGCAGGGGTTATTCTACCCTTGTTGGGAAAAGATCCAGGGTTCATGCAATTGGGAAAATTCCTGTCACGAGGGCTCCAATTGGGAATTTGTTGGGAAGAAGAAACACACAAAGAATAAAAAATCGTACCTTTATATTGAGCTGAGAACATTAAAACAGAAGCAACTACATTTATTTATTTATTTATTTATTTATTTATTTATTTATTTATTTATTTATTTATTTATTTATTTATTGGTGTTTTTAAAGTCACATACTTATGCACAATAGCTAATCGTGACCGTGACAGTTTTACGGGTGGGGGAAGCCGAAGTACCCAGAGAGAACCACCGAGCATCGACGAGCAACTGTCAGCTCCTCAACATTCTAACTCTGGTCTAGCTCCGCTCAAGCAGGGTTACAGCGGTTGAAGACGTGTACCATCGGCGTACAGTACGCCTTAGTACACGGCGTCATCGTGCCCCCATGTAGGTGACCGGGATAAAGTGCCTTGCCCAAGGACACAACGCGGGTCGTCCCGTATAGTACATGGAGTTGGACAGTCTACATTCTGTGACTTAGCAGTTGTGTCTAGGCAAGGCTTGGCTGCCTATATAGGCAGCCAAGACTTGCCTAGAAACAACTGACAATGTTCTTACGATATAACATGCAAATGTATCTGAAAACTGCCTGTTGAGGCACCTGTTTTGTTGCAGTAAAAAGTGATTAAAGTCAAAACAAGACCTTCAAGAGTTGAAGAAGAATTAAATTTTTATTTGAATGAGGAATGCGATTGGGAATTTTTGGTTTGAATTGGGAAAAATCATGTCAAAATGCCATTGGGAAAAGGTCCCATATTCGGAACCTGTAGACACCCAAAATAATCCCTGGTCTGCCCTCTGCTCCATCAGGCCAGTCCACATCCAGCAAAGGAAGTGTCGGTAATGGGTCACATGCGCTGCCAAAGGTTTGACGCGTATTGTTGTGTACATAGTGCCTGTAACTTTCTGTTTGATGTAAACTCGTACACACCACATAAATTAATCATATTGGAAACAGAGGTCTTGATCTTTTTAATACTTATGCTGTGTGTTTTAAAATCGTACCCATCACATAAATAAATCACATTGGAAGAAGAGGTCTTGGTCTTTCTATTACGTTTGCTGTTTGTTGTAAAATCGTACCCACCACATAAATAAATCATACTGGAAACAGAGGTCTTGGTCTTTTTATTACCTATGCAAGCAAGCAACCTAGCGGTACACTTGGGCCAAGGTCTGAATATTCCAAAGTCAGGATCCGAGTTCTCCAAGTACCACATTTCCTGGGTGCGATCATCCAAGTCGAGATCCGAATTCTCCAAGGCCGGTTCGCCTGTGCTTCGGGACGTTTCGTCCCAACACCAGTTCCGCCTGGGATGGTTTGTCTAAAATACGTTAGTATTTTCGTCAGGGACAATTCGTCCCAAAAAGTAATTTTGGGGGATAAATAGAGGATATGGAATGAGTTTTTTTCTCATATAATATTTATGAAACGAGTCTAAGAATTTTCCGTTTTGGCGAGCGCAAACGGAAAATTCGGACAAGTTTCATAAATATTATATTTGACACACACACGCAAAAATTAGCCACTAAGTATGACTTTTTAACCCATCACCTAACTTGAGTTGCAGACGGCACTTGGAAAAAACATCCTCGTATAACTAACAAATTTAATTTTTTGCTTCCAAAACATAGGTTGTGACCCCTCATTGGAACAAGCTCGACGAGCTCGTTCCAATGAGGGGTCATAACCTATGTTTTGGAAGCAAAAGGTGAAAATATAAAAAAAAAAATGAATGGCTTTTTTCTTGTAGGTAAAAGATTAATACAATATAACCCATCCTAAATAGGACAGATAACGTAAATTCTCCCTTCTGAAATTATGCAAATGTGACCCAGTTTTATTTTGTTTAGTCAATCAAATTGTCCAGTTTTGAAATTGACCAATGAAAGCTCCCAACTCGGATTATGCAAATTATGAAAATGTGGCCCAGTTGTATTTTGTTCAGCCAATCAAATTGTCTAGTTTTGAAACTGACCAATGAAATTGACGGAAGGCTTTATTTATCACTGATTAATATGAAAACAAAATATCAAATGTTTTAAAGTGAACAAAACGGACGAGTCATATGATAGATGATCATACATGATTATTTTAAAAACAGATATTGGTTGGGGAGAACTTAGTAACTGTATACTGACACTTTCCTAGCGTTCCAAGGAGAGTTCGCCTTCTTTAAATATATCTGAATTATCGCGAAAATCGACAATTTTTCAGGATCATTCAAGTGGAAACATATATCACAAAGTGTGAAGAAATAATTCAGATCCAACATATATTGACAATTGAGAACACCAAATTATCCGTTCATATTGAATGTCTGATATTTCGGACGTTAATACAGTCTAAATCACAGCCATTGCCTATGCAGACAAGAGGCATGCATCGCCAAGCGCTGCTACCCCCCCCCCCCCCGCACCCCCAATTGGGGAGGGGAGCATAGGTGGGTTTTCCCCGGCATAAAATTACGCTAAAACCGACCCAACCCATTTTGGAGCAAAACAAAATGTTGTGGACTAACTAACCGGACAGGGGAGGGGAAGTGGGGGGGGGGGGGGATATGAGTCATTTTTATCACTCTAAATCTTTCAAAATGCATTAGGGTGCAAAGAAAAAAAATTGATACGGGGGTGGGGGTGTCACAGAAATCAGATTTTTTCAGCATGTATTCACTCTAAATTCTTGAAAATGTATTTCGGGGCAAAGAAAAAAAATTACCTAATTGACATGGGGGTGTGGGGTGTGGTTATAAGAGTAAAAACATTTTCTGCATGTAATCACTCTAAATTTTGGGCAAAGAAAAAAATTGCCTAAATGACGACAGTGGGGAGGTGGGGGGGGGGGGGGGGTCATAGGAGTCAATTTTCATCCAAGTGTACTCACTCTAAATCCTTCAAAATGCATTTTTGAGCAAAGATACAAAATTGCCTAATTGGCACGGGGGAGGGGGGGGGGGGGGGTAACTGAAAATTTTCATTGGATAACGGTGGTCATCAAACTTGAGGTTGACATTGTTTTCAAAGAGGTATTTGGCAAAAATAATTGATATTTGGTTACTAATGTTTAAGTTATTCTTTAAGAAGAGTTACACAATATTTTTTAACTAAGGGCAATAACTCCCATAATTTTTTCATCGGATATCGCTGGTCATCGAACTTGGCATAGACATTGTTGCAATAGAGATAGATAGATATTTTATTCAGCAGAATGTGAGTTTCGGTGTAACAAAACAACAAAAGTACATTGACATAAATTACACATAAACAGAAACATATAACACATACTGCTGAGAGATAGCATAGACAGATTGGCTGTCCACCTGCTATCTCCTTGGGATTGGAAAAAGAAAAAAGAATATATAAAGAGAATACAGACCTTAAAGAAAACATTTGAAACGGGCTATATGTAAGTTGTATGAACAATAATGAACGGTATGCGATATGCGACAATAATGAACGATATGCGATATGCGACAATAATGAACGATATGCGATATGCTACTGTGGACAGGGCGTTGGGGAATGTTTGAGTATAACTTGGCTCCCCATCTCTCTGCGGGTCCGAAAAAGAGAAACCAGAGGGGAAAGATAAAAAAAACCAGAGGCGGATGAACATGACCTCCTGGAAGTCATATTCATCCGTCTCCGGCCCTCTCCAATCATACTGAACTAAATTTGCCTTACTCACTCGAGACTTTTGGGGACATATACCGAAAAGAATTTAAATCCAGTTTTCATTGTTTATGCCATAAACAAGCATTACACTATACTTTTATTAAACAAAGGGCAATAACTCCCATAATTTTCATCGGATATCGCTGGTCATCGAACTTGATGTAGACATTGTTGCTAGAGATACATGTACCGAAAGGAATTGAAATTCGTTAACTATTGTTCAAGTTATGCCATAAACAAGATTTACAGAATACTTTTATAACAATGGGCAAGAACTCCCATAATTTTCAAGATATATCGGTGGTCATTGAACTTGACAAAGACATTGCCGCTATAGAGAAATATGCCCCCCCCCCCCAAAAAAAAACTGAAATCCGTTATCTATCGTTCAAGTTAGGCCATAACCAAAGTTCTGACGCACGGATGGACGGAGTTTCCATTGCGGGGGGGGGGGGGGGGGAGAAAAAGGACCGTCCCCTGCGTCCGCCATTTTTAGATTGGCTAGTCATTCGGGCCGCGGTCGGTAATCCGCCAAAACCGGCTGATACCGACCAAGACATGTCAAGACCCTCCGAAGCTGTTTGGTCTTGGTAAGGTTTGGTCAAATTCGACAGTTCACTGACTGACGATGACAAATTGAAAATGTATTCTATTTTTTCAGAAAGTTCTGCAGACATGCCTATCTTTTGTTTTCAACCCATCTGAGGATCCACCCACCATATTTTACTAATTTTTTCCGGTGTTATCCGGACATCCCACCTCCCCAAATGCATGATTCTGCCTTCCCATCCCCACCATAAACAAGTGCAAGTACCAAATCAGTCCGTGTGTATTGTAAAGACAACCATTTTACAATTAACATTTTGGAAAGAGATTCGGAAGAGACCAGAGGCTCATAGCTTTTGCTAGTCATATGTTGAAAGCAATAAGCAGAATCATTTTTGATTCTGAGATTTCCTGGTCGAGTGTTTCCAAAATATTTTCCATTTCAAACATGTAGAGATCTGGTAGTGATATTAGATGTCATAAATAACTAACATAGTCATATGTGGAAGGCAGTAAGCTGAGTCATTTTAGTTTACGAGTTTTCTAGGTCGAGGGTTTCTTAATCATTATCCAGCTCATGTAAAGCCCAGGTAGAGGTATTGACCATGTACCTAAGATAGCGGTCAGAAACGACCAGAAACTTAGCCAAAATTAGCCAACCACAGCTATTTGGTATCTCTCAATAAGACCATACAGATATGGATATCATTAGAATCGGCTCGTCGAGCCGGTCCTAATGATATCCATACTTGTATTTGTTTGGGTTTTTTTTTTAAAATCTACAATTAATTTTTCTTTTAAAGTGTTTTAGGTAAAGGGTCCAATGTCATAAATGATTCATCTTATTGCCTTCCACACAGATATATATGCTATATGGAAGGCAGTAAGCTCAGCAATTTATGTTTTGGGGGGCGTTTTTTATTAATTTCATGCAGAGCCCTGGTAGGGATAGTAAATGTTTTTTGTAGGAATCAAATATGCTTGAAGTAAAAGCCTGTCAATTAATTTCTAATTTTTTTCTTTTTATATACTTTATATTCTTTATATACTAAACAAGAAGATTCCTTGATATTTTCATGCTGGATCTGGATAAATCACTGGATTGAAATTATCTTGTTGCTGAATAGTACAATGTACATCTCTGTGCAATCGAAATAGTCAGTATTTTGTTATTACTTCCACGTCTGAAACTGTTCCCACAATTATTTTTGCTCCGGCTAACTCTTAACCTATTGAACACATTGATTAGTAAATAAAATAATCAAACACTGAATCAAACAGAACACCCTACAGATAGCCCATCCTTATGGTGTTGTGTTTGATAATTAAAAATAGTGATGTAGTTTTAGTTTTTAGATTTAGTTTGGATGATTCAGTATATCATTATTCATTATATCCAGTGTCAGATAAGCCAGGATACGATTCAATAGTTGTATAACCCATAGTAAGTACCCACTGATACCTTGAGTATCTTTTTATTGGTTCTTTAAATTTGTGCTATTGATTTCCATATAAAATTTCCAAAAATTTGTAAGCACTCGGAAAACATTGATTTTGGCCTCCATGGCAACCCATCCACCCCGGCATCAGTGTTTGCAATTTTTTTCAGACCCCACACCTTGGCATACATATACAAAATATACATGACGAATAGAAAATGTCATTTTTCAGAAGACCAGATTAACCTACACAAAATACTATTAGCACGTACAGAATGTACATAGAAGCCAAGAGGAAAGAATACTGACAGATGCGTATAACGAATTAGTTTTGTGACTTTTGTTAAAAACTACCCAAACAGAGGTATCTATATAATAAAGTGTTCAACCGATGATCGGAATCGGCCACCCCAATCGGCCGATTGTGGGCAATCGGATGACAACAGCAACGGCTCCTGGAACATCTGTTCAACCAATTGTTTCCAAGCATTTTTTGTGATGATTCATAAACCACATTTTATTATCTTCTTCAAATGTTCAATTGTTAATGTAAAATGATGTTACTGATACCATTCAATAAAGTTGAGAAACAACCACAATGTGAGTTCTTAATTTTTCTTGACGCCTCTTTACGGGATATACATGTTAAACGACATGTAAAGCTTACAATAGAACGTACTTGCGGCAATCGCCTGTTCATACCGGAATAAGTGAAGGATGCACTCCCTTGGCTCAGGTCACAGTAAAATGATCAGTCGCGCGCACTTGGGCGGTACACGTGGCTCAGAGAGCCACGTGTACCGCCCAAGTGTGCGCGTCTGTTAATTTTACTGCGACCAGCTTCAACAACGTTTAACACTGTGAAATATGTTCAATTTAATTTGATGTAGTTCTTTCAAGCCTTGACTCGTCCAGTAGTGCACAGTATTACAATCGGAATCGGCATCGGCCGATTGTGAGCTCAAATAACCGGTAATCGGTCGGCGGCCATTTTTGGTAATCGGTTGAACACGAATAGAATAAAGTTCTGATGACCTTTTTAGTCTAGTTAGGCTCGTGTTGTGTCATGTTGACCCTATGTTTATTGCTATTTGACAACAAAACCAGAGAAATATCCATGCCAGTAGACTCGGATCAAACAACACTAAGTTCTGAACAGTCTTGTACATTTTCTGATTGAACTATGTCAGAAACGGCACTAATTTCCGTAGTGGAGTCCTCTATATTGACGGATTTTGTGTTGGAACTGTATCATCTTCCGCACTAAGTTCTGAAACGTCTTGTAAATTTTCTGATTGTGTCGGAACAATATCAAACTCAGGAGTCTCCGCCGAAGATAACATGTCCACGACATCACGATGCACTGTCGATTTCGGGGGTCATGTAAGGTCATTCGAGAGTATCGGTGTCTGATTGGCGAGCACGTGGATCACAAGTGAACGAAACTTTAAAGTACACTTAAATTAACGTTTTGCCACAAGTATGATGCTGCCAACCTTCGCATGAATCACGTGTGATAGCATGCTGACCCGGACGAACAGCCCGACCACTGAAAATGCAGAGAGTCACCGGGATATACTTGAGTGTTGCAGACAACAGACGTGAGTGTCATCATGAATGAATGAAAATTTCAGCGCGTCGAAGGCGCACAGGGACGATGTGGGATTTGAAAATCCATTACGACTCGAATAACTTTATTTGCTTATGAAGTCACGACAGACGGAAGAGAAGGCCAAGAATCTTATTTGATTTAAGTGTGCGCACTGGCCGTAGAGTACTGGGGTCAGACGCCACGAGAACCTCGAACTGGAAGGTGACTAGGAATTGTGCATAAATATAAAAATTCTGCTCTGGTGTTTTACTTTGAAATGTGGGGATATTTATGTTTATACTGAAACCGTAGTTTGATGGTTTGTTTTAGAAAGAAGAAAAAGAAACCCAAACAGGTCGTGGTTTCGAAACAGCATAGTATCCATAACGGTTTATAAAAAGGGGAAAAATCCACCAATACGTGTTATTGAAAGCAGGGAGTCACCAATCAGCCTTTGAGGGAGTGTGGATGCCTAACCTTGGCCATCTTGTCTGCCTTGAGGGGGAACAGATGATTGGGTGGTGGAATAAAAAAAATCACACAATCATAGACACATACCCAAAAGACCTTAAAGGGGCTGTTATATCTTTAATTCATATGTGTATTTATTTGAAGTGTACAATGGCCCCAGCCAGTCAAGTTGCTTCACTTCTTGCTTGGTGTTTGGCTGGCGATCAGAGTACAGAAGTACTTTGATTTCCCACATAGGAGTGGACGCCAAATATTCTGTTGACAATACCAGGCACAACATTGTAGACCAGTACTGTAAACTAACAATAAAATTGCAGGATTTGTTGATGGAAAGTATAATAACATTCTGCAGTATTTTCTGGGATGTTGTTGTTCGATCTATCAGCAAATCATAACATAACATCACCAGATATGAGGTGAAGCTGCGTTGCAGGATTGTGAATTCCGCCAGGACATTCTGCCGGTTAACCGGCACCCTGCAGAAAACTATTTTGTTGCAGAAATTCCATGCACTGCATGCAGACTGACCGGCAGTCCACATGGCAGAACAAGAGTCCAAAAATGGAGACTGCCATGTCAGGGGGCTGTCCCTAAATTTTCCACTAACTGGTAGTCGCATGATTAGGTGTTGTATCAGAACATTGGTGAATATAAGCACTGTTTTCTGGGTGTTGGAACCATATTGTCTCTTGGCCCATCACACACTGTAGACCTGCGCACATGACGTTAGATGGATGCCGCCCTTGCTTTGGAGCTCCAAGGTATTAAGTTTGTTACTTTGAATCATTTATGTAAATAGCCCGACGGAGACGGCATAGTAATTGAACAATTCGTCGGCTGAGTGCTAGAATGTTCTATGTCCCATAGGGGACATAGAACATTCTAGCACTCAGGCGACGAATTGTAAAATTAAATGATAGATCATTAGAATCAAGAGTTCGTTATATTATTTCCACTGGCGCGCGACAGGATTCGTGAAGTCACTGTAAGCTGAAAATCATCTGGTACCTGTGTCCAATATCGTCTGGAAGGGAAAACCAAAACGCCACGGGCTGGTGGGACTCGTCACCTGCCGCCTGTCCGGGTTATTTACACGAAGTACCCGGCCCGCCTGTCCGGGTTATTTACCCCAAGTATCCGGCTCTTACCAAGGCGTTATGGTGATGTATAACGCGTTGAGTAGTGAGGCATTCCTCACTAACTCCGTCCTTTAATGTTGTTTGATTGCCGATATAAACCGCATTGACTTTTGTCTCAACTGTAGTAGTTCAGATAGATCCCTAGATTATGTTTAGTCGCGCAACTTTAATTATAATAACTATCCATATCCTCGTCTTGCGCTTTTTAGCTCATTTAGTTTTTCTGTTAAGGGCTCTGTGCTCGTTTAGCTCTGCCATCAATTCACTATCTTGGACTCTGTTGAGGGTTTTGTTTTATAAAGTGGAGCCCACTTAATTGGATATCTCTTAATTGTATATCCCTGTTAATTGAATATAACTTTCAAACACAAAACCATTTACCATACCTTCAGTACAAATTTGATCTGTTAACTGCATATGGGTTGTAGAGTAAACTCCTGTTAATTGTATATAAATTTTTGTAATATGTCGAAAAAATTACTGTGACACGCACCAAATTCACCTTATTTATCAACCTTTTTGGCCTCACTACATCCAATACAGGCATTTATTCTATTATATCTTGTTTGACAGAGCTCTATGAGCTCTGCCAAACAAGATATAATAGAATAAATGCTCAGTTTACCTCCAGAACACAGGAAACTGACTAAATCCCTGTTAATTGTATAATCCTGTTAATTGAATAATTTTCACTGGCAAAATGGATATTCAATTAAGAGGATTCTACTGTATGTCTTTTAATCGCGTTTCAATAGCTTATATTTTTTCATGCTCGTGAGGGTCCTTTATCGGTGTCCATGTGGGCTTGCATAGTACCACACCCAGGGCTTGGTTTGGAACCCTCTGTAGCGTTGAATGTTGGTTTTGCTCGGGTCCCTTGTTAGTATGGCACCATATTCTAGGACCCAGCATATAAATTATTTGATTTGTAAAGCTTGAGAAGCACGTCTTTGTTGCTTTCCCAATTTGTCCCTCTGATTATCTTCAGAAAATTGATACGTTTAGTAGCTCTAACTGTAATAGAGTTCACATGGCTGTTTAGACTGAGGTTGCTATCCAGAATAAATCTCCAAAATTTAGCCTCGTTGCTTACTTCTAATTTGTGATCGTATAACTGGAGATCAATACTGGGGACGGTTTTTTTCTTAATTTCTTAAAGAACGTAACTTTTTTAGTTTTGTCGGCATTGAGCTTGATGCGTCATAGGGCGCACCAGTTCTCGAGATCGTAAATGGTATCCTGCAGGCGATTTTTAATTATGTTTAGGGACATATTGGCCGTCCACTCACCTTTGTCACCTTTGTCATCTGAGAACTGCGATATAGTCCGTGAGCCCGGAAGGCCTAAAGAAGCCATTTATTACCAAATTGCCGGGCAATTAACCACTGTGTGTTTTCGATAGTTTCATACCATAGGTTCACAATGATGCATGATAGCCCGCCTAGATTGGTAGCTTTGTGTGAGAAAATCAAGATGGTGTCCAAAATGGCGTCCAGTTAGGTGATTTCGTGGTTATTCATATGTAACTCGAAATTGTGACGCGGCAGAAGGTCGTTTTCGCTAGAAATTGGATGTAGCATCTTCCTCATATCTGGAAATGAAAGAAACATTAAATTGAGCCGGAGAAAAATCAAAATCATGAAAAATTTCAGAACAGCAAGAGGTTTTGATGATCATTCCTGTCTTTGACATCATCAGATACATCTCTGCTTCGAGCAATCCATCAAAAGTTTCATATGCAGAGTACTCAAAAAGCAGAATTATTTTTATTTATACGCCTGAGACAGCGGCGAATGTCATCGGCATTCAAAAATCCAACAACAGGGGCTTGTAACCAGACCACCCCCCGCCCCCAGACCCCCCCCCCCTCCAGCCCCCCACCCACCCCAGCTAGGAGTATTTTTTTTCAATAGTTGGAAATTCCGTGGTCAAAAATCAAATAGTTGGAAATTCAATAAATTAACATTGTTCATGAAAAATATTAAAATTCCAACTAATGATGAGAAATTTTTATTTTTTATTTCCAACTGGAAACTTGAGTTTCAAATTTCCAACTCTAAAATTGACATGGCCTCAAAATTTCGACTCTGACATCAATCCGGTCAATTTTCTGACCCAGACACATTATAAATGATGCTTTTTTCCGTTTCAGGACTTGTGAAAATTTTCAGAAGGGTTCATAACCCTTTACCCAACGCAGACGATTTCAAAATTCATTATTTTAAATATCATTTTTTTAAATATTTTTTACAAATTTCAACAAAACCATATCATGTGACCCCTCTTTGGAACGAGCTCGTTCCAAAGAGGGGTCACATGATATGGTTTTGTTGAAATTTTTCGAAAAATAATATTTTTTCAGCAGCTGTATTTGCATATTACGCGGGCGGATGCGGGCGATTCGTTGGGTAAAGGGTTAAAAGATATCACCCAGCGCTGCAGTACAACTATCTATCGAAACCACTCACAGTTGGAATTTACAGCGGTGGCACCCCCCCCCCCCCCCCCAGCTGAAACCCTCTAGCCACATCCCTGCTTGTAACCCGGGCCACTGCCTCCTCCCCTTCACTCCCTTGTCATTACCCTATTATTTATACTACAAGAGAACGAGTGGTAATGATAGGGAGGGTGCGTGTAGGGGCAGAGGAGAGCGCTATAAGCCCCCGAGAATCCAACTTTAGAGATTGGCAGTTCCTCGTTGACAGTTTTTTGACCAAGTAGTTCTAAGTGCGCTAGTTCCCATTTGGGTATCCAACTACAACTTCTCTGATAACTATAATTCCTTTAATTCTTATAAAAACCATAGTGAATGCCACCACCGCTTGACTCTAAAACATTCCAACGACAGAACCAGTGTTTTCTACTGTTTACAAGCCTCTCGATCCTGGGGTGTATCAGGCGGATTTTGGGTTTGTTTTTTTGGGGGGGTTTTCGCTTAATTTCAAGGGACCAAGGAAGGGAAGTAGTAGGAGATGTGGCGATCGGCCGGGCCCTACAGGGAACCAACGAAGGGAAGTAGTAGGAGATGTGGATCCCCGGTTGTAGATACCACGTGTTTTTACGACAATTAGCCGCCAGTAGTATACTACCACACCATAAATATCCTCCACTAGACCCCATCAGTCCTCAAATCATCCAAATTTCTTTATTTAGTTCGGATGTTTGGAGAATAATAGTAGCCCATACATATAGTAGCCACATTTCTTATATGCAAGTCATCCTAGCAATGCATTGGACTAAGACTGATACACGGTCTTAGATAAATGGATTGGTCAACGAAGGAGTCGATAGAGGATCAGAGACAGCTTGTAATCCTATAGTAGAGCTACAAGTCAGTACTAATCCTACAAAGCTGCAAAGGTGGTAGAAGACTATAGTATTGGCCCAGGCCTGGCATTTTCAGGAGAGCGATTTATTCGCTTGCCTACTGCTCGCCTTAAAAAAATTAAGTAGGGCGAAAACTAGTCCTCCTGGCCTTAGAAAATAATGATTACCATAACCGCCTATGCCTAAAACCCACATCTTTTAAGATCTCTGCTACGTGCATGTTAGTGGTCTCTGTAAGACGGCCACACTGCCCCTCCCACATCTCCGGGCCTTGCCAAGGCCCGGAGGTGTGGGAGGGGCAGTGTAGTCGTTTCACAGAGACTACCTTGTTAGCAACCTTAAATAAAATGTACAAAGCCCACTTAGCAGAATTCCTTAACAGTAAAACTTCGTTTTGCAATTTTAGCTTTTGTAGGCTTGAGAAGAGCTAATCGATCGCCTAGGTCATGCGAGGGGAGCGAGTTTTAGCCCTCCTGCATTTTTAAGAATGCCAGGCGTGGTATTGGCTGAACACAGCTGAAGCTAATCATAGGATAGACAGTTGAACACATGGAGGAAGGCAGTGGTAAGACTGCCTATATTGGAGCTTGGAACCCCACTTATGGAATCCCACTTAATGAATCCCTTTTACGGAATCCAGCTATATTATTCCCTTTTAGGAAATGTCTATGGTCACAGAATCCCTTTTTGTCGTATGTGCCAATGTGCTGCATGTGTTGTGTACACATTGTGGATTTTCACATAAGCACATATCGACACATGACATGTGCCCGGGCGATGCATGCAGTGTGTACACATTGTGCATTAGCACACCAGCAAACCCACCAAACATCAATCCCACGTTTCGTGGAATCCCTTCTTTATTCTATCTATGTCTATAGAATTCTCTTTCATGGTATGAGCGTTTTTTGTGCACACCTTGTGCATTTTCACATAATTACATCTGCTGTCTGCAAGACTGCAAGGGTGATAGAGGACTATAGTACGGAGAGACTACAGTAGAGGATTATTAAGATCCCCGATGAGTCTAGAGGTGGGATGGGGAAATCTCACCCGAGGGGCAAGATATCTGAACCAGATCTGAGGCTTGCCGAGGGTCTGGTTCAAATATGTTGCCCCGAGGGTGAGATTTCCCCATTCCCACCTTCACACTCATCAAGGATGATTCCCCCCCCCCCCCCCCCGCCCACAATGCAGCAATTACGTTAGCCAGAGGTAATCGGGAGTCACGTGCGGATTCAATCAACTCATTTTGTATTCGTTGTTTTGAGAAATTGATGACACCATCGGAAAGAGCATGCAGAAGTTATGTATATACCAAAGGTACGAAATCGATTAGGAACGGTGGCAGCTTGAGGTTGAAGAGTTTTAGAGCATCGAACTTTGATCACACTGCATTCCGATGACGTCAATGTGAATTAGTTGGTAGCAAGAAACTGATACGATGTGCATAACGTCATAATAACGTTAAAATGCATAACGTCACGTGGGTGGGGTGGGATACATCGGTCTCACCCTGCTATCTCACCCGGGACACGTGTATGTTACACATGCAGTGGGGGGGGGGGGGGGGGGGGGAGAAAATCAGGATAGACAGACGATGGCGAATTTGGACAAGTCACGGTCTCAGGTCTTTGAAGGTGCTGGTGATCCAGAAACCAGAAGCCGATCAGGTGCTAGGGGCCAAAACTATCCTTGAATATTATACCTCACGTGACATCCTTGCATTCTGATTGGCTGAAAGGTGATACCCTATTTCGTGTAGTTGTCCAGCACAGAGCTGAAGGATCACTACATGTGGGCACTATATGTTTTCTACTTTTAGCACGGGCACTCTATGCATTTTTTGGTTATAAAAACGAACAAAGCAACGATTTATCCAAAATGGTAGCAGAAAATCCCTGCCACCAATTAGACAATTCGATTTCCATAAAAAATATATACTTCGCATTTTTTAGAGTCGCAAGAATAGCTGCAAAGTTTTCCGAGGTGCTACACTCCGATAAATAGAGATTATTACCATAATGTGGATGTACAAAATATGTATACGAGTCGAGCTCCGGGTTCTAAGGGCAGATCACGACGAGTCGAACATGAGTCGTGATCTACCCTTAGAACCAGGAGTGAGACATTGGCAGAGGCGAGGAATAGTATCAATGTGTCGAACAATTATCAAAATCCACACATTATTCTCATTTCTCCTTTATTGTTTAAAATAAAAACATCATTACATGTTTACAATTTAGATTGTAGATTATTTGGTTAATTTGCATTTTCGTGTTGTTCGATATAATATAAGGACTAGTGCATGGCTTGTTGTTGACTACGCCCATATAGTGCTTCGCGTCGGGAACTACACCACCTCACTGGGCACTATATGGGCATAGTCAACTCCAAGTCATGCACTATTCCTTAAATAGAAGTAGGTATAAATTGAGAGTTCCAAATCACTTGTACATGTACAAAACACGCACACGATGCGTTCACCAACGTGGAATTCGGTGTTAAATCACACGCTTGTTCACAAAAACTGTACAGTGATTTAGAATCCTTCATGTACAGTCAGTGACTTCTAGATCGCGCTTTTAGCGTTCAAACACTCGTGGTGAACGCATCGTGTGCGTGTGTTGTACATCTTCAGTTGTATCGTGTACGTGATTTTTGGTCTACGTTCGCATCGCAGATCAGACCCACCGATCCATCGTCGGCGAACGCGAGCGAAAGCATAAGATTCTGGGTCATCATCAAAAAACAGCTTTTGCAATTCTAAATCAGTGATTTAGAACTCTCAGTTGCTTTGGTACAGATGATTTAGAACTCTCAATTGTTTTTGAGGCGGTGGGTTTTTTGTTCAAACAGAGTCGATTGTGAATATATAGCCTGTATTATAGACATTGATGTTTTCCGGTGATGGGATGGATAAAAATTGAGTTTTGGGGTTTTTTGGTGAATTCCTCCACTATGAGAAATGAGGTTGACTGTTAAGCGTTCCTTGAATAAAGTCAAGAAACACTTATCAGAATGTTTAAAACGCATTTTCCGCTCAGTTAGGTTTCGAGTGGTAAAATTTTTAATATATTCACGATAGCAATCGGAGAGAGAGATTTGTTAAAAATCAGTTTTCCATTGTGTGTTAAAACTGTCTAACAGTCATCAAAAAAGGATTTTCTCTTAATTCGACACTCGATGAATTGATGTGTGAATGAATGAAATCTTTTGACAAAATGTAAACACCGCTGTCAAAATGCGTTACATTAGAAACCGGTTTGTCATGTACTGTTTAAAACGTATTTTTTTTTAACTTCAATTAACACAGCGAGTTTGAGATGTGATTTTTTTTCAGATATTATATTAAGACGGAAAGAGATTTTAATACTTAAAACATAAAATATAAAAAATATAATTAAACATTTAATTTTGAAAAATAAATAAAAACAATTAAAACGAAAGATGACGTTTTTCCAGATGGATCCTAGACGCCGAGATCGAATTTTAGCCGAGTATTTAAGTGCTAAGAAGGCGATTCAGGCAGCTGATAGGAGCAGACGTCTCGGTGAGATGGAACTCACACGCGAAGCAACAAAAATATTTAAACCCGTGACGGAGGGTCAAGAGCGAAGCAGGAAGGAGATAGTCGAAGAATTGAGACCCATAAAGGAGAGTTCTTTGAGAATGGATTCGTTGCCTTCTAGTTTTGGAAATCAGTATTCCGTTCAATCTACACCGGATTACGTTCCCACAAGAATCGAAACCGATGTGAGTGAGAGCGATGATACGGCTTCGACTGTCACCACTGATAGCATCGCATCGTCCGATGATGATGGTGGCGGTAAGAGAGATCTGTTTATGGAATTCGCGAGGATTCGAGCGGTAGGAAATTCGTGGGCGACACTGAAGTGGAAATGGACGATGATGAATTGATCGTGGGTTCGAATAAGTACAAAGTAACCGATGGTCTGCAGAGATTGCTCCTTTTCGATTAGCCCGGAGATTATACGGAACAGGATTTCCACAATTACGGAGACATTTTAGTTCAAACTCACGCCATGAATAGAAATAACGATGCTAGAGAGACGAGACCCAAAGCCAACAGAGGTTACAAGTGGACGAAAATAGTGAAGCCCATATGGAATGCGAACAAGAAGTTCATCGAATCGATGACTGGCAAAGGGGTGAAAACCACTACTTTTCTTCCGAGCGATCCCGACGCTCTGTCTCAGAGATTGAGTTTGTTGATGGGGAGCAGACGGGCTGGTAACACGGGATTAGATAATCAGATAGTTGCCATATCTGACGAATTGTTGAGACAGAAGGTTTTGAATAAAAATCAGTATAAAAGGCTGATGAACGAATTGAAGGATTGATGTGAATATAATAATAAGTAGAGAGAGAGAAACAAACAAACAAACAAAACAAACAAACAAAAATAAAACAGTAAATTCTTACACTAGAATAATAAAAGTATTTAAAACGACAAAACGATTTACCAGTGAAAAAAAAACACAAAATATATCATAAAAAATAAAATATGTTGGTGATAAAGAACAGGGGATACGTCAGGACTTACGTTCAAGGCGGTTCTGGCATCGTCGATTCTATAATGCGAGCGTTCACGAGCAATGCGGGTAGAAAACTCGCATCGACCGCGTTTGAGGTCGGTAAGAAGACGGCTTTGGATGCTGGTAAGAAAGCCGCTTCCGAAGCCAGTGGTAGGATAGCTTCTGTGGCTGGTAAGAGGGCAGCCGATGCGTTGATCGACAAGTTGATCAGTCCGCCGGCGAAGCGAGCTGTGTTAGAGCGAACGCCGAAAAGTTGGATAGATTTTAAGGATGCCGTGGTGCCCATACAAGATTTAGCCAAAATGACGAGTGGATCCGGGTGAAGAGAACTCGCGACGGTGCGATATAAACAAATAATAATAACAACATTAAAAACAGAGTTTGAAAAAAAAACATAAAAAATTTGTGTTTGAAAAGAATCTAAAATAACAGACAAAAAAAAAATAAAACAAAAGATGAACATTAAAGATATGTCTTGGAACGACGCCGCGACCAAGAGGTCGAATAACGAGTACTTTCGCAAGAGCATAACAGGTTTGATAGTGGGAAAATCGAATTGTGGAAAGACCAATCTGTTGATGAATCTGTTGTCCCGACCCGACTGGTTGGATTACGACAGATTGTTCGTGTTTGGTAAGAGCTTGTTTCAACCCGAATACAGATTGCTTCGAGAGTGCATGGATCACAGATTGCCCAAGCACGTCATAGCCAGAATCTTTGACAGTAGGGAGGAATTCGACAAGTGCGGAGCTCTGCTCGAGACCATTTTGGACGATGCGGCGATGAAGCTGACGAAGAGAAATGCATCTTCGAACGTCGAGTGTCGATTTTACGAGAACGCTAGCGACCCGGATCCTAGGGAACTGAAATCGGAAGATAAGAATCTCATGATTTTCGACGATCTGCTTTTGGAGAGACAGAACCGATGCGAATCGTATTACGTTAGGGGTCGACACAGCAACGTGGACTGTTTCTACCTGTCGCAGAATTATTTTCGATTGCCCAGACAGACGATAAGGGAGAACGCTAATTTTGTGTGTCTCTTTCGCCAAGATCTCAAGAATCTCAATCACATCTACGGCGATCACGTCGCAAACGACATGAGCGCTGTCGAATTCAGGAGATTCTGCAAGAGGATTTGGGATGGTGGACTTTACAATTTTGTCGTGATCGATTTGACGAACGAATTTAATCGCAGAAAATATCGGTGCAGATTCGACAAGTTTTATGTTCCTGATGGTGATGATAATAATAAGATAGAGCGTGAAAAAATAAAAAAAATTAGAAAAATAAATAAATCTTCAAATAATTAGTTTTGAATAAAAAAAATAAATAAAATTAAGATATAATGTTCCAACACGGAGAATTGTTAGAATGGATAGCCGAGAATACGGCTGCGAAACAATCCATTCAAATCATAGTGAGTGGCAATTCGACTCGATTCGCTATGAAATTCGAACCTTCCATCGAATTGAACAGAGAGAAAAGTTACGAGATGGCGTTGGTGAATCTGGAGACTTATTATTCCTTTCCCAACGTCACCGAAAAGAATAACTCATTCAAGTATTCTGACGGAGTGGATTGGTTGGAGATTCGAATTCCCAAAGGGAGTTACGACATAGACGATTTGAACCATTACATTCAGACGCGAATGAAGACGGATGGAAAGGGAAGCAACAAGATCAGACTCACTCCCAATCCTAATACATTACAGACGATGTTGGATTTGGAAGATAATTTTCGTGTGGATTTCAACACGGACGATTCTATAGGCAAGATGTTGGGATTCGATCGAAAGATGTATCGAGGCCACGCAACATCTGAAAATACGGTTGACATTCTCGCTGTCAATAGCATTCTGGTGAACGTGGACGTGATTGCCGGAAGCTACGTGAATGGTAGCGCTCAGCCGATGATCTATTCCTTCTTTCCAAACAAGTCGCCGGGTTATAAGATCGTGGAGCGACCTCGAAATTTAGTTTATCTACCAGTGATTTTAGACACGTTGTATAGTCTCAAAACCACGTTGATGGATCAAAATGGTGAACTGTTAGATCTTCGAGGAGAGAGAGTGACGATACGATTTCACATAAGAAAAATATAAAAAGCAAAAAAAAAAAAATATTATATCTATATAGATAACAAAAATAAAATAAACGGTAATATTAATATTTTTTACAAAATTATTTTAATATAATTATTAAACAAGAAACAATTGAAGTAAAATATATTTAAAAAAACAAACAAAACAGAATTATGACACAATACGTGGTTAAAAACGTGAACATATCTGCAGGACAGAAGAAGAAACTTAAGAGAGCTTTAACAACTCGAGGCGAGGCAGTGAGATTCAAATTCACTCACGAAGATCTGACGAGAGGCGGACAGGATTCGATCGCCTGGACCAGAAGTCAAATCAAAAGGATGGAGAAAGCGATTCGCAATGGAAGAGGGTTGGCGGTGAGATTGAGTCCCGCTCAATTGAGATACAATTTGAGAATGAAAGGCGGTTTCCTACCGCTATTGGCAGGAATCGCCGCAAAAGCATTACCCTTCGCCGCAAAGGTGCTAGCCTTTCTCGGAAAGACTCTCGGTGTGGGAGCTCTCACGGGACTCGCTAGTTCGGGAGTTGAGAAATTAATGGGTGGCAACGGACTGTTTTTGAAGAAGGGAGGAGCCGTGTGTCACGTTCACATAGACGACAGCGGTAAAGGATTGTATCTAGAACCCGTTAGAGGTGGCAACTCTCTGAGAGGAAACGGTCTCTTTCTGAAGAGTGGACGGAATGTCAAGCGATACGGCAAGGGTTTGTTGCTCGGTGACAATTCGCGATTTAAGAACATACCGATTTTGAATATGTTATTATAAATATAAAAATTATATAAAAATATATAAAATCATAGAAAGTATAAAATAATATATATTTAAAATGGGTGAAGAGGTGGAGAAACAAATTTATCACCTGGATGAATTTGACGATAATGACGAACATCGCGAGCCAGAGAGCGAAGAAATAAAAAAATGGTTAGACGCTAATGATGGATATCTAAGGAAAGAGATAGATAAAGCACGGGATATACAGTTGGGAATGAGACGATGCTTTCCACGGTCACCACTACCTTCTGAAGCGAGTGTTACCAAGAGATGCACAACATTCGTTCATAATTATGATTCAGATAAACAAAAATGTTACCATGAACGTATCACATCACAGAGAAAAAGAAAAAAAGAAAAAGAAGAATCGACGCAGAAATTTGAGAGAAAAGGAAACGTTATTATAATATATTATGATGATAATGAAGAAGAAGGAAAACAAAAAAAAAAGAAAAGTAAATGAGATCTCATTTACTTTTTTTTTTTTTTTTTTTTCATTTTTTCTTCGCTAAAAAATCAATCACTCTATTGTTTATATTTCCAAGTCCGTTATTAGCATGTTGACGCTCGTGTCTACTCCTTTTTCTAAAACATGTTGAATGTTTATCTTTACTCTTTTGAGTTTTTTTACATCGGTCAACTCGCTCTCACCACCCAATTTCTTCACGAGCTCGAATGAGATGTTTGGAAATATGTAATTTCCATAGGGCAATGACAAATCGTCCTTGTCGAATTCTCTATCTTCAGCGATGACGATGTTCTGCAGATCACTTTGGTTCTCGTAAATCAAATCGAGCGCGTCTTCGTTCAATTTCAGAGGCATCTTATATTTCTCGTATTTGTGCTCTAAGCCCTTCGTCTCGACATCGTTCAATTCGATGGGATCGTGTCGTTGTAATCTATAGATTTTATGACCGAATTTCTTATACGTTTTGACTCGTTTCAATTTCAATTCGCATCTTTTAGGTGTTGTTGTCTTCATGATCGATTATTTGTTTTTTTTGTTTTTACGAATTCTTGCAATAATGTATATTTTAAATTTTGTATTTAAATAATAATTTGTTAAAAAAAAAAAGTTTGTTATTTTTTTTTTGCTCTTTATATATATAAAAAAGTTGTTTTTTTAATTTTTAATTTTCTTTAATGTAAAAATTTTTTTAGTAAAAGTTTTTTCTCTTTATATATATATAAAAAGTTTACATTTTTTTTTAATTTCAATCTCTCTATTGTTTATACTTCCAAGTCCATTATTAGCAAGTTGACATTCGTCATTTTTCCACATACGTAAATGGTGTGAATGTTCATCTTTACTCTTTTGAGTTTTTTTTCATAGGCGAATGCGCTCTCACCACCCGATTTCTTCACGAGTACGGGTGAGATTATTGGATATATGTAACTTCCATAGGACAACAATAAATCACCCCTGTCGAATTCTCTGTCTTCGGTGATGATGATATTAATCAACAGTTCGCTTTGGTACTCGTAAAATAAATCGAGCGCGGCTTCATCCACTTTCAAACACATTCGATATTTGTGGTAGTAGCGCTCTAAGTCCACCATCTCGACCTCATTCAATTCGATGGGATCATGTGGTTGTAATGTATAGATATTAAAACTGAATTTCTCATACCCTTCGTCTCGTTTCAATTTCAATCCACATCTTTTAGGTGTTGTTGTTGTCATGATTGATTATTTGGTTTTTTATGAATTCTTACAAATAATGTATATTTTAAATTTTGTATTTAAATAATAATTTGTTAAAAAAAGTTTCTCTTTATTTCTCTTTATATATAAATAAAAGTTAAAAAAAAAAATTCTTACAAACTCAATTTTGAGGTAAAAACAATGATCAAGTCCAAACATCCGAATTATAGTCTAGAACGTGCAAGACTTCAAACATTTAAAAATTGGCCTTTGCATCTCGCTCAAAAACCCGAAGATGTAGCCGCCGCGGGTTTCGTTTATGTGGGTAGAGGCGACAAAGTCAAATGTTTTTGTTGTGACATACATTTGATGAATTGGGAACCTCACGACGTACCTTTACTAGAACATATAAGTAATATTGAAAAAGACGAATGCGATTATTTGAACAAGATCCTAACGTTAGGATTGATCAAAATCCAAGACGAAGAGAGAGATAGAGATAAAAACCAAAAATTATTAATGGATATGTTACAACTCGGATAAACCAAGGAACAATTGTACGATGCGTTAAACATCGCGAACAAGACCCTGTCTCAATTCATAACAGTAGAACATCTCATCAAATTCATGGCGGAAGCGGACGAGTTATCGTCACTCGTCGAAACAAACCGAGTAAAACGTCCACCACCAAGTGTCTGGTCTGCGAAGGTGTCGCAAACGTCTTGTTTCTACCGTGCGCACACCTGCATTACTGTAGAGAATATCATTCCGAAGACGAGAAAACGTGTTCGGTTTGCGAGCGAGAAATAAAAGTGGTCTTAAATTGTTTTTGAATAAAAACACATTAAAGAAAAAAAAATTGAATTTTAAAATTTAACATTTTTTTCTTTAATGTGTTTTTATTCAAAAACACATTAAAGAAAAAAAAATTGAATTTTAAAATTTAACTTTTTTTTCTATTATATATATAGAGTAAAAAAAACAAAACTTTTTTAACAAATTATTTAATACAAAATTCAAAAAAAAAAAAAATATTCTTACAAATGAAGTAAACAGATAAAACAATGGTAAATTTAATGAGAAAACCGTACCTCAGTTAAACGAGATTTGTAGTCTATTACAAATTTCAGATTTCAGAAAGCAAAGAACTAAATCAAAAAAAATTGAAGTCATACAAGAATATTTGCAAAACGCTAGAAAGGTAAACAAAATGTCGATAGCAACGATGTCAAAAGATGCGCCGGTTGTGAAAAATAAGAAGACGACTAAACGAAAAGCCGTTGAAAAACATCAAGTTTCCAAAGAAAAGAAAAGAAAAACTAAAATGAAAACGAGTGATGCACTTCAGATTCGAGACAAACGAGATATATCGAGCAAAATTCAACGAGCAATCGACGAAGAGAAAGGAGAAGAATATGTAAGATGACTCGTTGCAGAACTATTCCAATCGAAACCCGTAGAACGGGAGAGTGCGATTGAAGACATTTTTAAAACTTTTGACGTGTTTCCCTCGTCGAAGAAAGTCGATCCGAAATTGTTCATGGAACGGGTGAAGAAAAAAGTATTGGATTTGTTTCGCGAATACACGAACTTGGGATTAAAAATTAAGATGATACTCCATTGCATAACGAATAAAATCGACGTGAAGTCCGGTGAGAGCATCATGAAAAATGCATATTTCAGATCTAACGTCGAACCCGTATTTCAAGGTTCAGATCTATCGGACGTTTTCGAAAAGATGAAAGACAAGATGTTGACGTCTCTCGAGAATTATCAAAATGAAGGTAGTAATTGGACGTTCGACGAGGTGTTGAAACTCGAAATTCACATGACTAAAAACGAACCATTGAAAGGATCTTCCTACTTGGAATTACCGTATTTCTTGACTAAGAAACATGCCGTGGTCAACGTGAGAAATAAAGATGATCAGTGTTTTAAATGGGCAGTCACCTCCGCTTTATACCCTGTCGGAATAAATGCCGATAGAGTTTCTCGTTACGAGGAAACTTCTAAAAATCTCGATTGGACCGGAGTGACTTTTCCAACAAAGTTAAAACACATCGAACGTTTCGAGGTTCAAAATCCCACCATAGTGGTGAACGTCCTGGGATACGACAACGAAAATCAAAAGATCTATCCTCTCAGACGGACTTTGTATCGCGGAAGAGAAAAGACGATTATTTTATTATCGATTTCGAATGGTGACAATCATCATTATTGTTGGGTTAAACATCCGAGCCGATTACTGTCAAGACAAAATAATAATCATAACAGAAAGATATCTTTATGTTGCAACTGCATGAACGTGTTTCACAGCGAAGACTCGTTGGCGAAACATCAGGAATATTGCAACGAAAATCAAGGTGTCGCCGTCGAAATGCCCAAACCCAACACCATCGTGAAGTTTGAAAATCACAGCAGAAGGTTAAAAGTACCATTCGTCGTGTACGCCGATTTCGATTGTTTCACCGCGAAAATGAGTTCCTGTCAACCCAACGCTCTTCAAAGTTACGTCGAAAGATATCAAAAACACATACCTTCGGGCTATTGCATTTACGTGAAATGCACTTTCGACTTGCAACACGACATGGGTCCCTTCACCTACACGAAACAGTGCGAAGACGACGACGTGGCTCAAAGGTTCATGGAAGAGTTAGAATCAAAAATTCAAATGTTATACGACAAATTCAAAACTCCGGCAAAAATGATCATCACGCGAGAGCAGCAGGACGAAAATAACAGAGCCACCGAATGTCACATATGCAGACAATCGTTCAGCGAGAATTTAGAGGAAAATAAGAAGGTCAGAGACCACGATCATTACACGGGTCTGTATCGCGGTCCGGCTCACAGCAAGTGTAATTTAAAATATCGAGACGCCGCTTTCTATCCGGTGATATTTCACAATCTCTCAGGTTATGACAGTCATCTGTTCGTGAAAAATCTCGGCACCTCGCACAAAGAATTAAAATGCATCGCGAACAGTGAAGAAAGATATATTTCCTTCACGAAATGGAAGCTCATGGAGAGGAAAAGAGTAATCGACGGAAATAGGTTGAAAGAAAAAATGAAATCAATTCGTAGAGGGATACGTTTCATCGACACTTTTAAATTCATGTCGACCGCTCTGGAAAAATTAGTCGATAACATGAGCAAGGATAAATTTAAAATCACGAGCGAACATTTCGGAGAACGAGTAGACGTCATGTTGAGGAAAGGAGTCTATCCTTACGATTACATGAATGATCTAAAGAGATTCGAAGACACTGCACTACCTTCGAAAGAAGATTTTTATTCGAAATTATACGAATCCGACATTTCCGATGAGAATTACGAACATGCTAAAAATGTGTGGAAATCATTCGATATGAAAACCATGAGAGATTATCACGATCTCTATCTGAAGACTGACGTTCTGCTCTTGGCAGACGTGTTCAAAAATTTTCGAGACGTCTGTCGTCGAAATTACGATCTGGATCCCGCTTGGTATTTCACCGCACCCGGTCTGGCATGGGATGCTCTGTTGAAGACCACCGAAGTCCAATTGGAATTATTATCCGACATGGACATGTTGCTCATGTTCGAAAGGGCTGCGAGAGGTGGCGTATCGATGATCTCCCACAGACATTCTGAAGCTAACAATCTCTACATGAAAGAAGGTTTCGATTCGAAACTAAATACATACAGTATTGGGATGCTAATAATCTGTACGGTTGGGCTATGAGTCATCCTTTACCGATTGGAAATTTCGAATGGGTGAAGGAACTGGAAGAGATGCAAAAATGGAGACTATCCTTGCATTTTAGAAGTCGATTTGAACTATCCGGAAGAATTACACGATCCGCACAACGATTATCCGCTGGCTCCCGAACGAATGGAACCGAACAAAGGTGACGAGGAAAAACTCATTCCAAATTTATTTAACAAAAGTAACTACGTCGTCTACAGTGAGAATTTGAAACAGTACGTCGATTACGCGATGAAATTAGTCGACATACATCGCATCATTCGATTCGACCGGAGCCGAGAACGATTTCGAAAAAAAGATTTCTTCAAACTCATGAACAACTGCGTGTATGGCAAATTGATGGAAAACATCAGGAAGAGAACCGACGTTCGACTTGTCACGTCTGAGAAAAGAGCTAAAAAATTAGTGGTGAAACCCAATTACAAACACCGAACCATATTCGGCGAAAATCTAGTGGCCGTTCACATGCAAAAGACGCACCTGAAGTTCGACAAACCATATTATCTCAGACCGATCATCTTAGATGTCAGCAAGCGATTGATGTACGAGTTTCACTACGATTACGTCAAACGAAAATTTGGTGACAAAGCCAAACTACTGTTCACCGACACGGACAGTTTAGTTTATGAGATAGAGACGAAAGACGTCTACCGAGACATATCTCCGGATGTGACCGAGTGGTTCGACACGAGCAATTATCCCGCCGATCACCCGTCCAACATTCAATTGAAAGACAACAAGAAGGTGTTGGGTAAATTTAAGGATGAGAGCGGCGGTAAACAGATCGTCGAATTCGTGGGCTTGAGACCCAAACTCTATGCTTATCGTCTAGAAGATGATGAAGAGATCAAGAAGTGCAAAGGAGTTAAAGCATGCGTGGTGAAGAAAAACATCTCTTTCCAAGAGTATAAAGATTGTCTGTTAGGAAGTGGTCTGGTGTATAAGACTATGAAATCGATTCGAAGGGAAAATCACGACTTGTATACCGAAATTGTCAACAAGATTTCGCTGACGGCCGACAACGACAAGAGATTCGTGTTAGACGATAAAATAAGCACTTTGGCACTCGGACATTGGAGTTTGCATCTAATTTTAGATGATATGAATGGGGATGATTGGATTCCAGATATGATTGTAGATGATAAGATTCCAGATACGATTGTGGATGATAGGATTCCAGAAAATCAAGAGGAATTAGATGAACATAAAATTATGGAAATCGATAGTGACATCGAGAAAGTTAGTTTAAAAGAAGAATTAGATGAATCCAAGATTATAGAAGTCAAGGAATTCGACGGATTCAAGATTGTGGAAGTCGATAGAGTTAGTTTAAAAAGAAAAAGAAAAAAAAATAGAAAAAAAATAACGTCACTTTTTAGTGAATTATAATTAAATAAATAAAAAAAAAAAAATATATACTTATTTATGAATAAGAAAATAAAGATATCCGTAGAAGGTGTCGTCTTACACAACGAACCCCTATCCAACATCGATCTGTTGAATGCGGCAAAAGATTTGAAAATCGAAGATTTTCTAGGAGTGTTTTCCAGAGATGCCTTACCAAAGAGAAGACCTCGAGAATCGGAATGCAGAATTTTAAATCTAGACGATTCATCGGGTGAAGGCACTCACTGGGTGGCATGGTTCAAGAACGGGAAGAAGAAGAAGAATTATTATTTCGACAGCTACGGAATCTCGCCGCCGAAAGAAATAAAGAACTATTTCAACAAATCGATGGTTCTTTACAACACGGATCAAGTGCAATCACCAGATCAAGTGATTTGCGGTCACCTGTGTCTCTACGTTCTCAAGAGATGGTCTGAAGGAGATGAATTTCAAGACATTCTCAACGACTTACATTAGAGAGAGATTTTTTTTTTTTTTATAGTATATATATAAAGATAAAAAATTATTTTAAAAAAATTTTAATCGAATAAAAAACGAAAAATAAAATAACATAGTTCATTTTTTAATAAACTGCGTTTGAAGATATTTTTTCTAAAAAACAAAAAAAAAAATCCCACAACAACATGACAGTTGATAAATTTGGTAGAAGTGACGATGACAAAGTCAACCCGAGAAAGAAGAGGAAAACGTTCGAAGGTTACGACATTGCCAACTTGTTGGACGAGCGTTACATTCGGAGATACGAACCTCGAGAGGAACCTCTGAACATGAACGATAAGAAGCTCTACAATCTTCCTGAGTCGATAGATCTCGCAGATGCCGCGACTAAAAAATACGTCAACAGGGGGAACTCCGATTTCGAACGAATCCTGCTTGATAATTACGTGGATAAAACCATGACCGACGATCTCGATCTGAAATCCAAACGTTTGGTGAACGTCGTGAATCCCATAGATCCCACCGATGCCGCCACCAAGAGATATGTGGACGACTCTCACACGAGATTCAGCGAACACCTGAGAAATAGATACGTTCAGAAAACGATGCACTCGGAATTGAACGCCAATTCTTACAAGATAACGAACGTGGCCACTCCCACGAATCCCAAGGACGTGGCGACCAAACACTACGTAGATCTGGAACAGAGAAAGTCTGACAGATGTGAAATGAAATTGGATCTGAATGCGGGATTCCACAAGATATTGAATCTGTCGAAGATCGACGACACGGACGCGGACTCAACCGCGGTCAACAAGGGCTACTTGGATTCTTCCGTGTTACGATCGCAAGAATACCTAGAATCGCAAGTGGATGATCTCTACCTGAACAAAGAATCTGGCGGAACCATGGAGGGTGGCATCAACATGAACGGTGAGAATTTATTCGGTCTCAATCCCAATCCCGAATTCGATTCCAGCACTGTCAGCAGAAAGTACGTGGACGACAACTCGGTCTGGAGAAAGGGCGACATCATGGAAGGTAAACTAGACATGGGCGGACACGCGCTCACGAATCTACCGGAACCCGTGCACATGACGGACGCCTGCACCCTGATTTCAGTGATGGAGAAAGTCAAATATGCCAGACAATTGATCACCCTGTGGGCTGAAGAGGCCGGCACCTTAGATGAAGGAAAAGCTGAGTGGTCTTTCGGAAACAGAGGTTGCGGATCGAAACACGGTCAGGTTGGATATCCCATGCCGTTGGGAGGTGAAATCCTTTGAATGAGTCTGGCTTCCACGGATTTGAATAACAGAGCGATCGTCAATCTCATGGTGAATGGTGTGGAGAGTGATAAGAGATACAGCGTCGAAAAGACTGAGAATCAACACGCGAATGTCAGCACGTTCGGCACACTTATCAAAGTGAACGCCGGAGACAGGATTAATTTCGTCACGAAAACCAATAATCCCGAAGCCACCACTTCCGTGGTGAGTCTACTGATAGAACTGGATCCTTTGAACAAACAGTGAACGCGTGGAAAAATAACGAATTAAAAAAAAAAAAAAATAATGTGTGATTATTAAAAACAAAAAAAACAAACAAAAAAAAAAAAGTAATGAGATATAGAGAGATGTTCAATCTCTCTATATCTCATTACTTTTTTTTTTTTTTTTAATTTTCTATCCATTTATGATTACAATTTATACACTTTGCGAATACGGTTGTTGGCACATCACCAGATCTAGTTTGATGAGATTCGATTTTTATTTGACGTTTCTTACATTTGCGACATTTTAAAATTGTATTTTTTATAATTTCTTCGTTAGATCTTATGAGATCAAACTCTTCTTTGTCTTTTAAACGATATTCGTTAAAATCACAACTATTCCATCCTTTTTTTGTGTTACGTTCTTCATATTCAATTTGAATCCATTTTTCCAAGTATTTTATTTTAATGTCGTAGTAATCTGAAGTGAACAGATGATTTGTTGTTTTTGTGTCAAAAACATCCATTTTGTTTTCGAGATTTTAGTTTTTAATTAATCTCACATCCACATTTTAACGTTTATTAATTTTTTTCACACACTCGTCTCTCATCGAATGATCGACATCTTATTTCCGTCCGATTCGAATTGTAATTCTCTGTCTGACAGGACCAGGGTGAAGGCTTCGGTTTTTCTCGGCACATTCCTATCGAATTGCATCTTGATCTGAATGTCTAACACGCTACTCTTGAGTCGTTCACTCTGTTTACTGATGTCGAACACGAACATGGGATACATCAACTTGTATTCGCCAGGAGATATGTTGGGATTGCTCATCAATTCGTCTAGACTGTGATACTTCTTTCTAAAATCGGCGGCGTCGCTGTACAGCCTGCAGAAATCGTTCTTGTCGAACGACGCATTGTAATCGATTGCCGGATATCTCGTGGCGTTCAGAAACACTTGCATGTTTCTCAAATTGCAGTGATCGAACAGCGATGCATTCTTTTCCTGAGACCCGTCTCTATCGCTCTGAAACGCGACCACGATGAAACGCGGTCTCTCGGAAGCGGATTTCACTGTCAATCTCCAATCGAAGTGATTCGTGGAGGGAGGAATGCTAGCCGTGTCGCACTGTCTCATTCTAAATCCCACGGGTAATTTACTCTTGGATTGTATGATCTTGTAGAGATGCGTTTTCTCATCCATCGTAGGCTCCACGTGTGGAATGAACCACGATATCTTGTGTAGAGTTATCTTACCCGCACCGGTCGTGGCGAGTCTCACTATTGCGTCGTCGTTTCCTTTTCGAATCAACGTCAGATTGTGTTTGAATCCGTACATGATCTTGTTGTAATCGTCTGCAAATCCGAAGATGTGTTTCAAACGTACCCTGAATGAAAACGTTCCTTTAGGTCTGGACGTCTTGACGACGTAGTCGAATATCGTGGCTGCGCCGGCGCTAGCAGGTCCTATAGTGTCTTTCACCCACAACTGATTAAGTCCTCTGGATTTCGAAAAATCGTCAGGATACGTCAAGAGTCCGAACATCGTGGTGGCCTGACAGGGATGAAAAACAGATTCTATCTCTTGTCCGGATAGCATGTATTTTATGTTACTGAATAGATGCATGATGCCATTATTGGCTAGAGTGACCATGTCGTCGTCGGCGTAGTCGCTCCCATCTTCCTTGGTGAGACGTCCCTGCACCACTATGTAACTCTCGCTAGGATGTACAAATAGATCTTGAGTTTCGACGTTGATTCTTATCTCTCCCGCATTGTTCAAACTCGTTCTGGTTACCGGTTCGTATTTGTGAACCTCATATTCTTGAATACTTACATCTTTCACTATGCTTTGTGCTATATCTAGTATATTTGTCATTTTAAAGGATTTTTAGGTTTTTTTTGTTTATTAATTCACTTGCTTTTCTTTATCTAAAAAAAATAGTTTTTAATTATTTTTTATTATTATTTATTTTTTTTCTCTCTTATATATATGTGTGTGTAAACAAGAAAATGTCAAAGAGAGTAAATAAAAAAAAAAATTTTTTGCGTTCTTCATCAAAACTTCGTCTTCTGTAATTGTTGTTCGTAAAACTTTCCGATGATCTCTTCTCCATCCAAAGCTTCGATTTCGTAAGTCACCGGATCGGTGTGAAATATTTTGATGATCACGAAGATTTCCGAGGTCCATCGAGGAGTATAACCCTTTTCGAAGTGCTTCTTATAAGCGTAGATTCTCACTCCATCGCCGACCGCAAATTTCGGCGTTCTAAACTTCTTCTTCCCGATCTTAGATCTCTCGGGATATAGATTCGCATAGACCCGTCTTTCGTTTCAAGGATCGCTAGCTTCCACGGGAGTCATCTTGATCGATCTGTGTTGCGTGTCATTGTAATCTTTCACCAGACCATTCAGAGCGTATATGTATTTCTTGGTCGAATTCGCCGTGAAGTATCTGTACATCTTCTCCTTCATCGTTCGATTCCAACGTTCCACCACGCTGGCTTTCTCTTTGTTTTCGATCGAGTAGAGATCTACCAATCGACGAACGTCCTTGTTGTAGAATTCCTTTCCCTTGTCCACCCACAATTTACTCGGTTTTCGAGAGGACGAGTCGAACACGCTCTTCAGAGCGTCGGCGACGCAAGGTCCCGATTTATTCTTCAAAGCTCTGATCCAACCGTAGTTGGAAAACACGTCGATGACCGTCAATAGATATTTGATGCCCTCGTTCCACCTCGAAAACGATCTCATGTCGACCAAGTCGGCGGACCAGATGTCGTCCAGACCCTTCACGAACACCCTTCTCTTTCGAAATTTACGCACTATGGGTTTGTGTAACTCCTCGGCCAATTCGCTCGTCAATAATCGTTTCTTCTTCTTCTCTTTTTCAGATGCGCTTTTTTTTTTTGAACGCCCCATCCGAATCGACGTTTCGCACCGATCAGATTGCCGACCAGCGAACGTTCCATCTTCTCTCTCCCGGTCGGATTCGATATGCCTTTCAATCTCCCGAATCGAGTCTTGATAGAACCACACACGTCACAAATTCTGTGAAGCATCCGTCTGTCGTTTTTAGTTCGCACTTCTCGAGAATTACTCGTCTCGGTAACTCTCTTACACTTTACGCAATACATTTTTAAGAGTTAATTTAAATTAATTTCGTTTTTTTTATTTTATATATGAATTTAATATTTTTTTTTTTTAAATTCTGTTCTTATTATATATATATATTTTTTTTTTTTCGATCGCTGCCCTTGAGTTCTATCATCTTACTGAATTCCTCCCTGGCCTCTTTCCTACCCTTTTCCACGAGAGAATCCTTCAACTCTTCCTTGATGATCTGACGAGTCTTGATTCTCACGGCTTCTTTCATGGCATCATATTTCGTTTTCTCGCTCAATATCGTGAAGTATTCTCCGTCCGATATCCTACCGTCTTTCAACGCCATAGAGATCATTTCGGATATCGTGTCGATCTTGGAGTCGGCCAAGACGTGAATCTTGTCATGTTTCCTCGCCTTCAGATATAATTTCCTACTCAAAAAGTTTCCGAGCGTGCTGAACAATCCGGCGGCGAGAGCCACTCCTTCCACAGTCAGCAGGATCGGAATGCTGACCACGGTCGACAACAATCCGATGCCGGCCGCGTGTAAACCCATGGAAATCGTGATGAGTGTCGTGTCGATCCCGTTGACAAATTTCACGAAACGCGAATACTTCTTCTTGAGGGAACGACGAGAATCTCTCTCTCGAGTCAGATACGACTGGATTCTACTGATTTGATCGATGCGATACCTCTCTCCTCTTTCTCTTTCTTCTAGCGACGGTGCCGTCGGCAAAACGCCGCTCAGCTTCTCGTCCTCGTCGTCCACTAACGTCGGATACAATTTATTTCTGGTTCTCATTTTTTTTTTGTGTGTTTTTTCTTTCTAATATTAGATAAAAAAAATTTATGTGTGTATTTATTTTTTTTTTATTTTCTACTCTCCCTTATTTTTATATCAACGAAAAACAAAACTATGCTTCGTTCAGCAATAATTTCTTGATACATCCCTTGTTTTCTAAAGTCAAACTTCTACGCGCCAATTTCAGTTCTTCCGAATCTGTGGGCTTGTCTCGATTCTTACAGTAGACTAATCTCTTCCAAAACGTGATCACATCGTCGAATTTAACGCGTTCGAACGCTGGTTCGAAATACATGACGACCATATCTTCCCTTTCCATCGTCAGACATGAATGATCCTCGTGATCGAAGTCTAGATGATCCCGACATCCGACGCATCGTTCTAACAAGATGGGATGTAGTTGTTCGTTCACGCAGATTGCGTATGCTCTCATCAGCATGTTTAAAAGAAACCTCGCTCTAATAGTCTGAGAATCGCTCATGATTTACGTATTTTTTTTATTATCTATTCGATTTGATATATTTAATTTTCTAAATAACTATTTATTTATATTTTTTTCTCCCCTATATTTATATCAATCAAAAACCCACCGCCTCAAAAACGATTGAGAGTTCTAAATCATCTGTACCAAAGCAATTGAGAGTTCTAAATCACTGATTTAGAACTCCCAAAGCTGTTTTTTGATGATGACCCAGAATCTTATGCTTTCGCTCGCGTTCGCCGACGATGGATCGGTGGGTCTGATCTGCGATGCGAACGTAGACCAAAAATCACGTACACGATACAACTGAAGATGTACAACACACGCACACGATGCGTTCACCACGAGTGTTTGAACGCTAAAAGCGCGATCTTGGAGTCACTGACTGTACATGAGGGATTCTAAATCACTGTACAGTTTTTGTGAACAAGCGTGTGATTTAACACCGAATTCCACGTTGGTGAACGCATCGTGTGCGTGTTTTGTACACGTACATGTACAAGTGATTTGGAACTCTCAATTTATACCTACTAATAGATATCCTCCAACAGATATCCTTCTTGCAGATTCCCACGAGGAGAATCCCTTTACGAAAAACTGTTGTGGTTACAGGATCCCCTTTTCGCCGTATGTACCCATGTGTTGCATATGATGTGCACATATTGTGTTCTAGCACACAAGCACATATCTTCACATCTGGCATGTGCCCATGCACCGCATATGATACGCGTACATTGTGCATTTGCTCAAAAGTACATTCCGCTAGTCACAAGCCCCACGTTCCCGCATCCCCTTCTATGTTCTTACTGTGCCAATAGTATCCTATTTCACCATATGAGCTGTTATAGCCCCCATATTATATCGAGACTGATATGTCCTTAGTTTATAGCTCCACACAATCGATATTTTTCTGAAGGCATGTTTTGTTTTGTACAATAAAGCAGATTCTAGCTGATGTGACTCATTTGCACTAAGTGACCTTTGTGTGTATCTATATGTAAACATGTTTACATCTAAGGTTGTCATTTTTAGATCATTGTACATATAGCTGTAGATTGTTTAATTGTTTAAGTAGGTCAAGGATCTTGTTTACATCAATTAAAACAGAATCACCTAGAAAACTGATGGAAAACAGAATATTGGAGAACATTCTATCTGAGAACAAAATAAAGGTTTGTCAACAGAATTCAGAGACTCATTTCAGGGACTCATTTTCAGAAAGACTAGTTTTAAGAAAGACTCATTTTTCAGAATGACTCATTTCAAAAAATTCTTTTCAGTTAAAATAGATATTCTATTCATAACAGAGCAGTTATTTGAGATTATTATAATCCCTGATGGGTACGGGTGTGGGGTGGGAAAATCTCACACGAGGGCAAGATATTGGGGCCAGACACGAGGCTTGCCGAGTGTCTGGACCAAATATCTTGTCCCGAGGGTGAGATTTTCCCATCCCACACCCGTACCCATCAGGGATTATTTTTCTCCCCCCACCATACAGCGGTTACGTTAGCCAGAGGTAATCGGCGGTCACGTGCTGATATATTCAACACACTTGGTATTCGTTGTTTTGAATAACTAATAACATCCTTGGAAAGAGCATGCAAAAGTTATGTATATGTATATACCAAAGGTATATACCACGAAATCAATTAGGAACGATGGCATCTTGGGTTTTAATGAGTTTTAGAGCACCAAACTTTGATCACACGGCATTCTGATGACGTCAATATGAATTAGTTGGTAGCAAGAAACTGATGCGATATGCATAACGTCATAATAACGTTATAAATGTATAACGTCACGTGGGTGGGGTGGGATACATCTGTCTCTCCCTGCTGTCCCACCCTGGACACACGTATGTTACACATGCCCTGGACAGACGTATGTTACACATGCAGTGGGGGAGAATATTATTGTTCCAGGACCCGCGGTGTGTCCTTGGGAAAGGCACTTTATCTAGGTTGCCTACATGGGGGCATGATAACGCCGTGCACTAAGGCGTACTGCACGTCGATGGTGCACATGTCTTCAACCGCTGTAACCCTACTTGAGCGGAGCTTGAACAGAGTTAGAATGTTGAGGAGCTAACAGTTGCTCGTCGATGCTCGGTGGTTCTCTTCGGTACTCAGGCTTCTTCCACCCGTAAAACTGTCACGATTAGCCATTGTGCATAAGTATGTGACCTTAAACACCAATAAATAAATAAATATAATGTTTCAGGACAGTGCATATTTATTATAGAAGCAGTGCTTCTTTGTAGAGCTGTAGGTTAACCGAAACCGAACCGAGGTTTTTAGTTTTTTTAAAAAACCGAAACCGAAACCGTCGACATCCCGTAATCTAAGGTTTTTTGTGTTTTATTAAATATTCTCTTGCTGCAGAAATTCACAGAATGTAGCCATCCCAGAGTAGTGAGCGTACCCAGACACTGCCAATGGCAGTGTCTGGATACTCTCACTACTCTGGGAAGGCTACATTCTGTGAATTTCCCACATTTCAGTTTAGTTGTGTTTGCAGCTTTCCTCAAGTTGCGTGTAGGTGTCAGACCTCGAAATATGGCCAAGCACAATAAAAGTTCTGTATATTTAGGTAATTATTATATTGGCCTTCCTGATTCTTCATGTATTATAGCTTATTTCGGGCATTCATTGAGTTTCACTCAATTTCACTCCCATTCAGTTATGACTCCGGACATAAGAATGAGTTTTATTGAATTTTACTTGGCCTCATGAACAAACCGAAAACCGAACCGAACCGAGGTTATTCTCCGCCTGAAAAAAACAAAACCGAAACCGAACAAATTTAAAAACCTACAGCTCTACTTCTTTGTGAGTTTGGAAAAGTGATTCCAAAAGAGAGTTTTGAAGAGAATTTATTCATCTTGTAAAAGAGAATTTATACTTTCCGTGAAATAGAATATTTTTTGTGAAAAGTCAGGATTCTACTGGATTATTTTTTAAATTACCTGTGGCGCCAATATTTATTTGATTTTTACTCCATTTGAATTTCGCTGAGCATTTTATTATATTTTATTGGAGACTGCTGACACTTCTAAGTGAACATTTTATTACAAATCTACGGGATACTGTTTCTGAAGAGACATTCTTGGATGATTTAATACTACCAGCTGGAACATTTCTTCACAAGATTCTTCACCACTGGATTACTGGATTTTGTCAAACTGTACTTTGGACTAATTCAATAATTGATAGGTACCACTGTTTTTATTTTCTGTAAACCAATTAATATAAAAGATCTTTGTATCATTTTTTTTATATTATTTTTTTTAAAGTAAATTTCAGAATAGTTAAATTCATAGTTATTGTTGCTGATTCTCAGATTTCTTTCTGTTACCAATATCATTAATATTTCCACACCGAAACATGTGCCCATAAGCATATATATGATGTGCGCATATTGTGCATTAACACACAGGCACATATTAGCGTGTACCCATTGCAATGTGTACACACGGTTACACAGCGTATACTATCACACAGACACATCTGAGAAAATCAAAGAATAACTTGTAGATTCATAGATAGAAGTAAAAGATTCCGAAGGAATTGGAAATTGATAAACAGGAAGTCACCGAGGATTTTAGGAACATTTGAGCCAATAAAGTTACTCTTATACAAAGGAACGTGCTTATTACTGGTCAAAAAGTAGGATTCTCCAGACATCCGGCCCCGTTTCATCCCTCTCCTAATACTTCCCTTCCCTGGTCCCCTGTGGGGTCCCCTCAATCTGGGCTGATCTGCACATCTACTACTTCTCTTCCTTGGTCCCCTGCAGGGTCCGGCAAATCTGGGCTGATCTCGACATCTCCTACTACTTCCCTTCCTAGCTCCCCTGCTGAGTCTGGCTAATCTGGGCCGATCTCCAGATCTCCTTCTACTCACACGGTTAAATTTGTTGGCAAAACAAGATGTTTTCCGTTCACATCTGTGAATATACGAAGAACTTCGTCGCTCTCCACTTCTAAATTCTGTCTGAGGTGCATTTTAGTACTCTTTCTCATTTCCAGATGATCCAAGGATTTCTTGATATCAATCATGTGCTCGCGCAAATCGGTCATTTTGATGTTACAAGGATTTTCAAGAACATCAGCTTGGATGAACCAAGAAAGTTCTGCAAATACTGTTGCTTTACTTTGAGAGTACTGATCTTCTGAATCGTCGATTACTTTGGGAGTCTCTTGGTCATATGTAAGCTCGATAACATGATCGATGGTAGTGAGCCTCAGCTGCAACTATATCACACAATGTTATTGCCAGTAACCTCTAGGCAGATTTTCCGGTGGAAAATCAGCTCTGAGATCTACACACAGGAATAACTGCTCCCTTGTTCTTGTGCCTGTTATATGGCGGCTCCCTCTCTTCTCGGTAGAAAATGAAATTGTCTCACAGACTCGGGCGTCCGATGGTGTTCGCGTTGCTGCCTTTTAGTCAACTACTTCATTGATCATGTCATCATTGATCTCAGCATTTTTGCTTTAAGTTATTTCTTAACCCTTTACCTAACATGAAAAGCAGACGACACTTGCAAAAAAATTCTTGAATAACTAAATTTTTTCATTTTTTGTCTCAAAAACATAGGTTATGACCCCTCGTTGGAACGAGCTCGACGAGCTCGTTCCAACGAGGGGTCATAACCTATGTTTTTGAGACAAAAAATGAAAATATTTTGAAAATTAATTGGCGATTTTTGAGAATAGCGCTGGCCGGTTTTGGCCGTTACGTTGGGTAAAGGGTTAAGAGTGATATCTGCATGTTCTGCAGTAGAAAACGCTCTCAGGAATATTATCTTTTGCTTTCTGTGATGGGGTGGTCTTAAGCATGTGATATTTGTATTTGCAAGTAACGAAGTAACGAAGCACAATGCCGCTTTTACTGAACGCACATTTTATTCTTTTTCTTCCTAGGAGTACTCTCCCCTACATCAGTCTGTACATGGAATAAGACATGGATATCTGATTAAGACGATATCTGAACTGAGAATATTACATCCCTTCCCCTCATCAAAGAAAAAAAACTAAAAAAAAATGCCAATGCTTCTTGGCACAAAAGAAAATAGTTGGTCAGTTACTCAATGTTAAGGTAAATGCTGATAAGTGGATGACAAAGTGCAGTAAATATGATAGTCTTTGTGCCAAACTGGTTTAAAGCGGTCACGTTGTGGTCTATTGGACTGGGCTACATTTGGATGGACCGTGGTATGAGTATCATTCTGGGCATCATGAGAAATCTGCACATCAGTGTCTACAGTGTCAGTGGGTGTTAAAGTTGAAAATGGTGTTTGTCGTTCTTGGGGTTGTGGATGATGGTTCCGAAAAGAATTGAGTTCAAGTAAATTGTCTTTCTGTGCTAACTCAGGACAGAATGGAAAAGGTTTAAAGTATGACATGTTTCGTGTCACATAGGTGTCACCACACCGTGCTGTGATCATAGTTCCTTTAATGTTCTCAACAACATAGGGCTTTGGAGAATATGGGGATGAAAACTTGTCCACATAACCCACTTTTTTTAGCAATACCAATTGTCCAGGGAAAAATTCTGTTTTGCCCTTAAAGTTCAACTTAGCCTCTGCGGCTTGTTTTATGGCCGCTTTTTGTGCAGAGTCACGTTTTGAAACAGAGTCATCTCTAGCACCAGGCGTAACTTCAGGTAATCTTACACGCATTGGACGACCAAATAAAAGAGTGTATGGTGGAACCAAAGTCGTGGAGTGGGGTGTGGCACGGTAGTTCCGAAGGAAACGGTACAATTCCTGCTTCCAAACTTTGCCTTCGGTTACTGCAGTACGAATGGCTTTTTTCAAAGTTCTCATGAAGCGTTCAACCTCACCGTTCGCTCTCGGCCAGTACGGAGTAATCTTACGGTGTTTGAAACCAGAATAATGAGCAAATTGTTGAAAGTCATAGCTGTTAAAAGGTGGGCCATTGTCACTTTTCACAATTTCTGGCTGACCAAAAGTGGAAAATATACGGTCTAATTTTGGAATGATAATTTTCGCAGCCGTCGATGAAACGATTTCGACTTCTGGAAAACGTGAGTAATCATCGAGCACTACCAACAGATACTCAGAATTTGGAAGTTCTGCAAAGTCAATGCTTATTTCAGTCCACGGAGCTTTAGGAAGTTCAGACATATTCAAGGGCTCTTTTCGATTGTCAATTATATTGGCAGAACATGCAAGACACGACATCACCGTACTTTCGACCATCGTGTCGAGGGCAGGAAACCAAACTTTCTCCCTAAGTAACTGTTTTGTTTTGGTCATTCCCTGGTGACCCTCATGGGCAATCTCAATGACTTGATGTTGGTAGACTTTTGGAATTACAATTTTCGTGTCCTTAAGCAAAAGACCATTTTCCGCAACAGTTAACTGGTCACGCACTTTGTACAATGCTCGTAAAGTAATATCATTATGCAGTTTGAGTATTTTGTCCCATTGGCCAGTACTTAATGCAGTAATACACCAACTCAAACTGGAGTCATGTGTTGTGGCAACTTGTAATTGTTCAAGAGTCAGAGATTTGGGTATGGCATTCTTTTCTATAAAGTTAACATATGCATCAGCAATGGATTGTTCTTTGGCCGTTTTAACAACATATACGGTCTAATTTTGGAATGATAATTTTCGCAGCCGTCGATGAAACGATTTCGACTTCTGGAAAACGTGAGTAATCATCGAGCACTACCAACAGATACTCAGAATTTGGAAGTTCTGCAAAGTCAATGCTTATTTCATTCCACGGAGCTTTAGGAAGTTCAGACATATTCAAGGGCTCTTTTCGATTGTCAATTATATTGGCAGAACATGCAAGACACGACATCACCGTACTTTCGACCATCGTGTCGAGGGCAGGAAACCAAACTTTCTCCCTAAGTAACTGTTTTGTTTTGGTCATTCCCTGGTGACCCTCATGGGCAATCTCAATGACTTGATGTTGGTAGACTTTTGGAATTACAATTTTCGTGTCCTTAAGCAAAAGACCATTTTCCGTAACAGTTAACTGGTCACGCACTTTGTACAATGCTCGTAAAGTAATATCATTATGCAGTTTGAGTATTTTGTCCCATTGGCCAGTACTTAATGCAGTAATACACCAACTCAAACTGGAGTCATGTGTTGTGGCAACTTGTAATTGTTCAAGAGTCAGAGATTTGGGTATGGCATTCTTTTCTATAAAGTTAACATATGCATCAGCAATGGATTGTTCTTTGGCCGTTTTAACAACAGGACTTACTGGGTGGCGTGACATAAAATCTGCCGGATTGTCTTTCCCAGGGCGATACACAACTGTAAAGTTATACTCTTGCAACTGCAAAACCCACCTCCGAATTCGCGGAGTGGCATTTGAAGTGACATTGTTAAAAAATGGCAGTAATGGTTTATGGTCTGAAAACACAGTAAACTTTCCCCCATAAAGATAAAGATGAAAATGCATAATGCTCCAACATATAGCTAAACTTTCACGCTCAATTTGAGAGTATCTCTGCTCAGTATATGAGAGAGCCCGTGACGCATATGAAATAACTCTGACCGAATCATTCGCGTCACGTTGAGTAAGAATCGCAGCCAAACCGACTGGGGATGCATCACATAGAATTTCAGTAGTTTTATGAATGTCGAAATAGTCCATCACTGCATCAGAACATAAAGCATTTTGAATTTCACAGAAGGAATTTTGTTGGTCGACATGCCAATGCCATTCTGTTGACTTACGTGTCAATTCACGGAGCGGCGCACTTTTTGTCGCAAAATCAGAAATGAAACGCGCACAATACTGAGCGAGGCCAAGAAAACTGCGAACTTCACTTTCATTTGTGGGTGTGGGGAAATGCTTAATTGCCTCAACTTTTGTTGGGTTCACAGACATGCCTTTATCAGAGAAAATGTATCCGAAGAATTCAATGCGTTTTTCACGAATAGCACACTTATCGCTATGAAGGGTTAATCCTTTCTCCTTAAGACGGTTTAGCACTTTGAAAAGCCTTTCATCATGACGCTCTGTTGTATCAGCATGAACAAGAATATCATCCGAAAGATGAATAACACCTGGTATATTATTCAAAACATCACTCATATATATATCTCAGAACTTGATGAAACACCCATTGTAAGACGTTTGAAACGAAAAAGTCCTGCATGCGTCGAGAAAGTGGTAACATAGCGACTCTCTGGGTGAAGTTCACACTGACTGAAAGCTGAATTCATGTCGAGACGAGAAAACACTGTTGAGCCATTTACTTCGGCAATAATGTCATCAATAGTAGGAGAGATATGCCTTTCTCTGGAAATACACTTATTTGCGGCTCGCATGTCGACAGTTAACCTTACTTCACCAGGTTGATTAGGTTTCGGTACTGGATGTAAGGCGGAAACCCATGGTGTTGACTCTTCTTCGACCCGTTCGATGATATCATTATTCAAGTTGCTTTTCAACTGCCTTACGCATATGAAAAGGTATACGCCTGTGTGGCTGAATAATACCAAGTACAGTTTCATCGATATGAAGCTTTATCTGTCGGTCGTTCAACTTTCCGATGGTGTCTTTATGCACAAAAACATCTGGGTATTTAATTTTAATCTTTTCAGCAAAAGTAGTACTTGTACTTTGAACATGTGCAACAGTGTCAACATTAATATGTAAAATTTTCAATTGTTTGGCAGTCGGGTAACTCAGAAGATTAGGTGCATCACCTGGCATGACAAATACCTCAGTTGGAACAGAATGTTCATTTACCATAAAACTAGCATTAAATTTGCCTAAAATTGGTAATCTCTCATGGCAACCATATGGGTACAATTTGGTATTGGTTGGAATCAAAATCGGTTTTGCGTTCCACCGGCACATAGTTTTCTCACTGATCAAATTGATAGTTGTCCCACTATCAATAAGAAATGATTCTGTTATAGAATTGTTGATTCTCACAGTTACTCGCGGTTGATCAGAATTGGATGAAATTGAAAAAGTATATTCTTCTCCCTCAGGTTCGAACATACAAGTGGAATTATTGTCATTTTTAGAAATGTTAGCAGTGTGAGTGGCATCATGAGATTGATCAAAGTCTGTCTGTAGGGAAAATGAGTAGGCTTGTTCATCTTGAACGGTAGCAGGTTGGTCTACCTCAATCTGTTGTACGTTTCGAGGTGAAGTGTATACTTTTTTCTTTGACTGTTGACACACTTTTTGAAAATGATTCAATAGATTACAACCATTGCAACGTTTTCCAATAGCAGCACAGGGTTTATCTTGACGGTGTGGAAAACAGGACAGTTTGTTGAACTGGGACTGTACATTAGATAATTGTTTTTGAGTTTTATTAGGTTTAGAAAATGTTTTCTTTGGACGAGCACTCTGATGTAATTTATGCACACGAGCGTCTGAAGGTGTACTGTCTGCAAATGAAACACTCTCAATAGCAGCAGCAGCTTGATCCACTGCCTCAAATGTTCGAGCAATTTCTTGAGTTTGTTGTAGTGTGAGACTAGAACCTTTTTCCAGAAGGCGCTTTCGGAGAGCTTTTGAAGCACATTTGTCGATAATCTGATCACGAATGTTCGCATTTACAGAATCACCGAAATTACACAACACAGCTTGTTGTCGCAAACGCATAACATATTGGTCAACGGTTTCTTGTGCCCGTTGAAACATTTGACGAAATTGGTGTCTTTGAAACATTTCATTATTGCCATATTGACTGAAATGGGTATTGAGTTTTTGTACAGCAGTGTCATATGCATCAGCAGCTCCAGTATCTGGCAAAGTGTCAAAAACATCTTGTAGGTCCGGACCAGCGAGGTGTAACAACAACGCGCGCTTCCGCTTGTTATCGGTAATACCTTTCGCATCTACAAACAGCTGAAAACTCCGCATCCAGCGTGTCCATCGACTCGCGACTGTGCTATTGTCGTGAACGTCAAATTAGGTATGCCCCCGAGTTCCATATTCATCGTCGCCAATGTGATGGGGTGGTCTTAAGCATGTGATATTTGTATTTGCAAGTAACGAAGTAACGAAGCACAATGCCGCTTTTACTGAACGCACATTTTATTCTTTTTCTTCCTAGGAGTACTCTCCCCTACATCAGTCTGTACATGGAATAAGACATGGATATCTGATTAAGACGATATCTGAACTGAGAATATTACACTTTCCAATTTTCGTTGCAAAAATTAATGCTTGCCATGAATCTACATCCTTAGTTTGAATTTGACTCTGCTTGGTATCATAGCATGGAATATGTATTATGCAGGTTTCTTTTTCGCATTTTCTTGGGTGGCAGGTGTGTAAATGTTTCCTTTATTGACAAGGACAGGAGTTTCTACTTCTGTCTGGGCTGCCTGGCTCAATTCTTCAGTCACCACGTCTTCTTTAGTCGACATATTATTTGGACGAAACAGGTTCCTGTGGTTTTTTGGAACCATCGGCGTGATGTGGCCCGCAGCGCCAAGATTTCATCACTTTTTCATTCGTACTGGGACTGGGTTTTAATGCATATGACCTTTCTGTTAATTTTAAATTCTAAGACATATGAGGTTTGTTATAATAAAAAAGCCATGTGGCAACAAGTTTTTAAACGGAGTTGTCGTTTGCTTTTCTTGAAATGACGCGAATCTGACTTTTGTAAAGAGCATCGACCTTCACTCGAGATTATCTCGTATAGAACGTCACAAATACACAGATTCATTTTGCTGTTTTGAAAGTGTTTTTAGCATAACAAGCTACCGTTTTGAAACGGCTATCACACATTTTTGTATTAAGTAGGTACATATCTTCAAAACGGCATATATGACAATTTGTTACGTGGTTCATAGACTAATAGTTCAACATAGTTTTTCCATACTTTTTCTTTGTCATTCACATATATATATTTTATGTTATGAAAAGAAGGGGGGCTTAGGACCAACCCCTGTGGTGTGCCCGCTTCGAGTATTACTTCCTCTGGTGCCTCTCGGTTAACCCTCACTTTGATTTTTCGGTCAGCTGGAAGTAATGATATGATCCTCAGAATTTTAGTTGGAAATCCCATTTTCGCTAGTTTATATCTCATGCCAGCGTGCCATAGCGTGTCGAACGCTTTTTCTGCGTCCAAGAAAAGCGCCGTTCCTATTTCGTTTTGACAAAAAACTGTTTTCATTTAATCGACCAGTCTATGTACGTGTTCCATTCCATCTTTTATGACCTCTATATACTCTTCCATTTGTTGAAACAGTTAACTGAGAAAGATAGCTGAGGAGTCTCATAGTGAGAATCCGCTCAAATATTTTTTCCAATACAGCTAAGCAAGCTAATTGGGCGGTAGTTGGAGGATAAAGATACCCTGTTTAATAAGCAAGATCTTCGGCCCTTCAATGCCTACCCAAGAAACAGTTCAAGCAAAAACAAAATAAACAAATATTCTCTGATCATGTCCGGTGACATTTGTTTTCAAAAACATTCAAACTTCTAACCGATCACTCAACAAACAGGTAACAACTCAACGAATGATGAAAGTGAAATGCGCGTGCATAACTATTAGCAAACACGTGTGTTGGCAACACAGAATACACGCTGAAAATGTTACACAAAATACCTTGTAGAGGAAATTCGGGAGGAGTGGGACATTTTTCAGATTTCAGGTCATAACTCCTGCACTTGAAATAATTAGACCTAACAATTGTTGATTAACATGTATACCGCAAAGTCGTATGTAATAATATCAGGTATAGCATCCTCCACAGCTTTGAGGGGGGCTATGTAACTGCTTGTCGAACGAACCTACCCAACTGTCCCACTGTACCCCCACTTGGCGGGGCGCAGTGGGAGACACTATGGGGTACTTTGGAAAATGCGATGAAAGCACCAGAAATGTCATTAAGGAAGAAATTTGCAGTTTTTCTTTTTGGATCACATCAATTTATAAAGTGAGAATTCATTTTATCTTAGGACTCGTCCGTTTTGTTCAATTTAAAACATTTGATATTTTGTTTTCATATTAATCAGTGATAAATAAAGCCTTCCGTCAATTTCATTGGTCAATTTCAAAACTAGACAATTTGATTGGTTGAACAAAATAAAACTGGGCCACATTTTCATAATTTGCATAATTAGAGTTGGGAGCTTTCATTGGTCAATTTCAAAATTGGACGATTTGATTGGCTAAACAAAATACAATTGGGTGACATTTGCATAATTTCAGTAGAGAGAATTTACGTTATCTGTCATATTTAGGGTGGGTTATATTGTATTAATCTTTTACCTACAAGAAAAGCGCCATTCATTTTTTTTTATATTTTCACTTTTTGCTTCCAAAACATAGGTTATGACCCCTCATTGGAACGAGCTCGACGAGCTCGTTCCCATGAGGGGTCAACACCTATGTTTTGTAAGCAAAAAATGAAAAGTTTTAATTCTACGAGGATGGTTTTTCCAAGTGCCGTCTGCAACTCAAGTTAGGTGATCGGTTAAAAAGTCATACTAAGTGGCTAATTTGTGCGTGTGTGTGTCATATGATAAATAGAATATGAAATGAGTGTTTTTCTCATATAATATTTATGAAACTCGTCCGAATTTTCCGCTTGGGCTCGCCAGAGGCTCGCCCAAACGGAAAATTCTTAAGATTCGTTTCATAAATATTATATGAGAAAAACACTCATTCCATATCCTCTATTTATTACACGCCTGGCCTAACATGAAAAGCAGACGACTCTTAAAAAAATTCTTGAATAACTAATTTTTTCATTTTTGTCTCAAAAACATAGATTATGACCCCCTCGTTGGAACGAGCTCGATCCAACGAGGGGGTCATAACCTGTGTTTTTGAGACAAAAATGAAAAAATAATGAAAATTAATTGGTGATTTTTGAGAATCGCGCTAACCGGTTTTTGTCGTTATGTGGGCTAAAGGGTTAAGATCTAAAAAAATAACTACTTTTTCATTATTACATTTATTACACGCCTGTTCTATGAAATCTCCATCAACAACAACACTCATAACAAGTTCATAATTCTTTAATGCACCCAGTTGTATTTACAGAAAAGATGGGAGCGCGATGGCTGATTGGTTTCCTGCATTATATCCCTGGGAAAGACACTTGATCTTGATTGTCTACAAGGGGGCACAGTTGCGTTTTATCCGAAGACGTAGCAACCCTGCTTCTAACATGTTAGTAAGATTGAAAGTTTGATAGTTGTCCACTGTTACTCAGTGATCTTATCCGGATTCGCCGGCTCTGTCCCCACCTCTGAAACTACTCGATGTGATACAACCCAGGCTGTTGAAAGTGTCATTAAATCCAAATAAAACAAACAAACGAATTTACAGTAAAGAGAACTAGTCCTCTAATCAACATGCAATTCTAGATTTATCAAGAATAAGATTTTATTACACGCCTGTTCTATGAAATCCCCGTGTACAGCAACACTAAACCATGCGGAAAATGAAAATCTGTTCCGCACATTTGTACGGAACGGAAATCGTTGACGGACCATTTTTAAGTAGAAGCGGAATTTCAAAGGAATTTTCTACAAGTTGTGTTATTGATAGCTAAAAAATAGTAACACGGTTCCTCTCGCAAATTTCATTGGCGATAAAATTTGTTCTTTTTGTTGATAGTTCGTCCCCTGAGTCCCAATGTGTTCTATGTGTCTACTGGGGAGCGCGGTGCCTCAGTAGGTAGAGGTGCAGGCTGCAAGCCGAGAGGTCCTCGGTTCGAATCCCACCTGCGGCAACCGCGTTGTGTCCTTGGGCAAGACACTTCATCTCGATTGCCCGCTTGGGGGCACGATGACGCCGTGTACTAAGGCGCACTGCACGTCGATGGTACGCATGTCTTCAACCAATCTAACCCTGCCTGTGCTGCAGTGCGGAGCTACGATGTTGAGGAGCTGGCAGCTGCTCGTCGTTGCTCGGTGGTTCTCTCCGGGTACTCCGGCTTCCTCCACCCGTAAAACTGTCACGGTCATGATTAGCCATTGTGCATGAATATGTGACCTTAAACATCAATAAATAATTAAATGTGTCTACTGGCAGCCCACTGGCACATGGAACACATTGGCACTCGGGGGACGTACTGGCAGCCCACTGGCACATAGAACACATTGGCACTCAGGGGACGTACTGGCAGCCCACTGGCACATAGAACACATCGGCACTCAGGGGACGTACTGGCAGCCCACTGGCACATAGAACACATTGGCACTCAGGGGACGTACTGGCAGCCTGCTGGCACATAGAACACATTGGAACTCAGGGGACGTAATGGCAGCCTACTGGCACATAGAACACATTGGAACTCAGGGGACGTACTGGCAGCCCACTGGCACAAAGAACACATTGGCACTCAGGGGATGTACTGGCAGCCCACTGGCACATAGAACACATTGGAACTCAGGGGACGTACTGGCAACCTACTGGCACATAGAACACATTGGAACTCAGGGGACGTACTGGCAGCCTACTGGCATATAGAACACATTGGAACTCAGGGGACGAGTTGTCAAATTAATTGCTGAGTGTCCTTCTGATAACTGCTTTTTTGACATGAAGGCGTGTAATAGACATAAACGCGTGCGAATGGGTTAATCGATATGGCACTTGTGCCATCGCGGAAGGCCTGCAGCCTCTCGTTTTATCCTGCGCTGACACTCGTACCATATCAATTAACCGCTCCACACTCGTGTGTTTTTCTGTGTATATCAGTTACTCACATGCATGACAAGAAACAAGGGAATGTTAGAAGTTTTGTCTCAGAAGTATTCCTTTAGCTCCATGAAAGGAAATACCAGACGATTTTTGCAGCTCTCAATGTGCCACCAGCGGGTGTAGGTTGGAGCAATGAGAGTTCAATATTACTGAAGTCAACAGTATCGGTGTCTGGCTCATCTGGAAACACGGACACAGACTTATCCGCTCCTACCGGAGTTGGCAAAGGTTTCATGAAATTAACAGAAACAGATTCATCATCAACTTGTGTAACTGTCCTGACTCCCTCTAGTGGGCTTCATACGTTCATATTCAACAAGGACATAAGACCCTTCTTTAAGCCTTTACCCAATGTAACGGCAATAACCGTCAGCGCTATTCTCAAAATCGCCAGTTAATTTTCATTATTTTTTCATTTTTTGTCTCAAAAACATAGGTTATGACCCCTCATTGGAACGAGCTCGACGAGCTCGTTCCGCTAAGGGGTCATAACCTATGTTTTTGAGACAAAAAATGGAACAAATTAGTTGTTCAAGAATTTTTTTTTTTTTGCAAGTGTCGTCTGCTTTTCATGTTAGGTAAAGGGTTAATGTCTTCTCTAGATGACTTATGACACTTTATGACACTTTTGACTCTCAGATTTTTCTCTTTGTGACCAGCTGCTTTTTGTTGAGTCGTTCTTTTAATTTGGCTAATAGACGTCTTTTAGGTGGAGCTTGCGTCAGAATTTGAGTTTGCCCTCTTTTCCGACCACCCCGTCTTTAAGAGAAGGTGCATTCTGGAATGGTCGTATCTCAGCTGAACTGAAATGTCTGTCTGTAGTTGGTTCATTTGATGGTGTTCCTTCAACAGCATTGCTTAGAATGATAGCTTCACGTGTAGCATTTGTGGACGTACACATATCATCAGAATTTGAAGAGACAGGGGGATTCTCAATTTGTGACGAATGACGAAAGAAATTCATCCTCCTTGGATATGTTTCCATCAAATGGAAATATTCCGGTTACATGGAAGCCTACTTTGATATTCTCTGGTGTGAATGTTCTAGTAACAGCATCGCCAGCTGCCAAATTGTAAATAGTCACTGTCTGTCCAGGGTTAGAAAGCTGCCAGCCATTGCACCCGTCATTGTAGAATTTCTTCATAGGACCAGGCCAGTTTCCTAGTTTCTTTTGTTGTGATTCCATGGTGATGCTTGGAGGCTATGAGGAGATACTCCTTCAACTCATCCAGGGGCACGGTGGCGCTGTGTACTAAGGCGTAATGCACGTCGATGGTGTATTTGTCTTCAACCATTTCTAACCCTGCTTGTGTGGAGTTAGTACGTTGGAAAGTCTGACAGTTGCTCGCCGTTTCTCGGTGGTTCTCTCTTGGTACTCAGACTTCCTGAACCCGTAAAACTATCCGACACGAGGTGATGGCAGTCAGAACATTTTCTTGTTAGCGTATTTTGGAGTCAGTCGAATATTGTCGCTGCCATTCACCTTCGCAGCTTGAACGCACGCACGCACGCACGCACGCACGCACGCTCGCACGCAAGTAGTAGGAGAGCGATGGATCGTCTCTGTTTAGCCGGACCACGGAAGTGCCTTCATGTCACGTGATCCAGTGGCGCCATGTTGTGTTGTCATGATAAGCCGCGTGAGCGGCCATCTTGTGGCGTTATACCCATAGTGATGCGTGGTATTGGTGCGCATGCACAGCGCGTGTTGTTTGGGTGATGCGTGTTTCCGCAGTCCATTTTGTATACTGGATGCCGCCATCTTGGTTCCTATGGTAGCACGTGGTTGTTATGTGACCCAAAGGCTTACAACAAGACAGGGGTGTGTTCGGATGGTATGTTCCTTTGTACAGGAGTAATTTCCAGATTCCCAGAATTACTTAAATAAATCCGACAATCCCTCCAAATCACCAAAAACGACTTTATTTACTACGGATTCCCCATTTTATCGGCTTAGCACGTAGTGCTATAGTACCGAATGGCACAGGGTGTGAGCTCGATTGAATAGGAGTAATTTTCTGGTTTAGATTTTCCCCAGAAACCTCCATTAATTCGTAGAATTACCACAAACAACCACCGACAAGTTGTACTATTTCAGTATCCTTTTGAGGACCACCATACTTTGGCTTATAATAGTAGTGCTATAGTACCGAGGCGCACAGGGGGATGAGTTCCATTGAATAGGAGTAATTTTCTGGCTTGGATTTTGCCCCAGAATCCTCGTTTAATTCGTAGAATTACCACAAACAACCCGACAAGTTGTACTATTTCGAATTCTTTCAGAATTCTCTGCGTCTATCTATCTATGCAATAGTTTTCTTCTACCTGGGAATATTCCTCTGTCCTGGAGTATACTCCAATAGAGTAGAAAAGCCTATAAGCTGGAACAGCTTTGCTTATTATTACTATATTTAGCTTTTCTGGTCTGCTCTTGTTAGTTCTGACCCTATATTGAGCTATCTTGATATGATATGATATGATATGATATTTTATTCAACAGTACACATTTATACAATTCAATGGTGAAGGTGTTTCATTTATCTAGATCACCCAAGCCGTTCAATCTACTGGTTTTATTTTTGTTTGACATTATCTTTTAGCTTTTGAATACGATAACCATGGAAAATGGATATTTTGGGTAAAAGAGGACATTTTTCAATATGTTAAAAAGTTGACGAAGCGAATTAGTATGGGTTCAATATCGAGTATGAGGCCCATTAATGTTAATTACAGCTTAACAACGCCTTCTCATGCTCCCAATCAGGTTCTTGGTGGTCCTTTGTGGGATGTTGTTCCATTCTTGGACCAGCATGGCACCAAGCTCCTGGACACTTCTTGGTTGGACTGGGCGGGCTGGAATTGCAAGCTGCAACTCATTCCAGACATGTTCGATTGGATTGAGGTCAGGGGATCTTGCTGGCCCCTCCATACGCTCAATCTCCTCCCTCTGTCGGCACTCCCCGAAAGCATGGGCAACAAGAGGACGGGCATTATCGTCCATCAGAATGAATCTATCATCCACTGCACCTGCATACAATCTGACGTGGACATCCAGGATCTCATCAATATACCGTTGTGCAGTCAATGTACCACGTTCAAGGACACAGAGCTCTGTACGTCCATCCAAGCTGATGCCGCCCCAGACCACGATTGACCCTCCGCCATAGCGGTCATTCTCAGCAATGTTGACTGCATGGAATCGCTCTCCTGGTCTTCTCCGTACCTCAGAACGCCTATCTGTGTGGTCTAGACAGTACCTTGGCTCATCTGTAAAAATGACATGTCGCCAATCTTCTCTGGTCCATCCAACGTGGTCCATGGTCCATTCATATCGTGCCTGCGGTGGTTCTGGGACATCGGAATGCGAAGACATGGTCTTCTCGATCGGAGACCACCTTCGTGCAACATTGCCCGGATGATCTGCGTCGAAACATTTACCCCGGATGCATTCTGAAGGTCACTGCGAAGCTGGGTTGCTGTGGCAAAGCAGTCCCTACGGACCTGAATGATCAAAAACCGGTCTTCAGCTGCAGATGTTGCCTGTCTCTTCCGCCACCATGCCGTCTTACTGGTGCGCCATACTGCTGAAATCTTGCCCAGGCTCCGGCGATCCCCATATAGTGTACACCAAGGGCTTCACCAACCTGACGATGGGTAGCCCCTTGCTCCACCATCCCTACAGCCCGCCACATTTCTGCTTCAGACAAATGTCTTCTTACATTTGCATTTGCCATTCAATCATTAAATCACAAGGGTTTGTGTTGAAATGAAGATTGAATACCCTACACATGTCATGTATATGTAGACAGTACACGAAAACATCATGAAAATCAAGGGGTACATGTTTTTCATGACTGTCGCGAAAAGTCTACATGTCAAGAAAGCTAATGTAAACACTGGGGACCATCTCAATACATTCCTCAATCATATGCACCAAAAATATCGCAAATATGTCCCAAGCAAATTTCACAATGGTGTGTCAAATATTTGGTGCTTAGCAAACTTTGAGTAGTATATAAAAAACGAATATTGTAATTTGTGACTTACATGAAATCCAATGAATCAGAAAACAAAACGTCAATCACTCCCACCCACACAGTTTTTGAGTCACTTGCGGGCCCGCATTCTCTGTTGTCGCTGGTTTTTCCTCCTTCTCGCTGGTGTTTGTTCTTTGGTCGCCTCTTCACTTCACTCTTTCGCACGGCCACTAACGTATTGTCACTTCACCGGACGCCTTTGCTCTAACATGTGACGGAATGTCACTGTACCATTGCCGTCGGATTGCCCCTAGCGTATTGTCAATTTACTATATCGCTTTCCCTCTAACAAGTAACGAAATGTCACTCTACCACTACCGTCGCACGGCCACTAACGTATTGTCACTTACTGAACGCTTGAAATGAAAATGAAATGAAATGAAGTTTATCATATGACTCGTCCGTTTTGTTCACTTTAAAACATTTGATATTTTGTTTTCATATTAATCAGTGATAAATAAAGCCTTCCGTCAATTTCATTGGTCAATTTCAAAACTAGACAATTTGATTGGCTGAACAAAATACAACTGGGCCACATTTTCATAATTTGCATAATTAGAGTTGGGAGCTTTCATTGGTCAATTTCAAAACTGCACAATTTGATTGGCTAAACAAAATACAACTGGGTCGCATTTACATAATTTCAGTTGGGAGAATTTACGTTATCTGTCCTATTTAGGGTGGGTTATATTGTATTAATCTTTTACCTGCAAGAAAAACGCCATTCATTTTTTTTCACTTTTTGCTTCCAAAACATAGGTTATGACCCCTCATTGGAACGAGCTCGTTCCAATGAGGGGTCATAACCTATGTTTTGGAAGCAAGAAATGAAAAATTTTAGTTATACGAGGATGTTTTTTCCAAGTGCCGTCTGCAACTCAAGTTAGGTGATGGGTTAAAAAGTCATACTAAGTGGCTAATTTGTGCGTGCGTGTGTGTGTCATATGATAAATAGAATATGAAATGAGTGTTTTTCTCATATAATATTTATGAAACTTGTCCAAATTTTCCGTTTGGGCTCGCCAGAGGCTCGCCCAAACGGAAAATTCTTAGACTCGTTTCATAAATATTATATGAGAAAAACACTCATTCCATATCCTCTATTTATTCAACGATATACCATCTCATAAACAAACAACATAAAAAATTAATGATAACAAATGAACAGTCAAAAATTGTGGAAGTGAGCATATAGAGGTACAATGGATTACATAACGTATAATGTATTTGAGTAGGCACATTGTTTGGAGACATCATAGCCGGATGGCTATCTTCCTGACATCTCCATATTACTTACAGTAACTCTTTCTTGGAGCAGACTTTTTTCTGTCGGTAGGATGTCACAGTCCCTGTTTCAGCTTACATATATAATTAGTACCCAAGTTCTGTTGATGACATAATAAGGCACTGTGTGAAGTGTAATGATGGATGAGATACTAGAATTCGATCAGGATGATGCTCTCTTGTCAGGGCCACGTTTTCAAATCTTTTCAAATCTTTGCACTCATGGTTCGACAGGGTAACGAATTATTCCCTTGGCATCGTATATAGTATAGTTCCGGTGTCTAAGATCAGATTGCCACCACCCCCCCCCCCCCCAAAAAAAAAAAAAAAAACGTTAAAAAGAAATGTGACTGTAAGGCTCACTGCGTGCAAAATGGGGAGAACTAACAATTAAATTTGAATGGAGTGCGAACTTTCATCGCAGCATTGGATCAACCGGATCACTTAAACCACTTCATCAGTAAAAAACGCCCCAATCCATGCTTCCTCCGCCTTTCGATTACGAGATTATTGCCTAATGTCCTACAAATATATAGACAAAATTACATGTATGTTTCAATGAGTCGTTTTGTATTCAATGAGTCAGATGTGCGTAGGAAGAAAACGTCGAGACCGAAGGTCGAGACGTTTTCTTTCTACGCACATCTGACGAATTGAATACAAAACGACTCATTGAAACATACATGTGGTTTTGTATTTATTACATGACCCAAGCACCTACTGACCTAATTTTATTTTCTATCAACGGTGGTAAACACCATGCACTTTATGCAGTCGCATTGCATAAAAAAAGTCCCGGTTGGGACAGGTTGGTGTGCAATACGGAATTCCGTATTGCACAGCCGTATTGCGCGCCGTATTGCATAAGAGAGACTGCATGGGCATGTAATAAATTATTTATATTCTTCTACAATCCTAGCAGAATCTGTTATTACAAGTCGCAATAACAGTATACTTTTCTACCATATTTGTTTGTAATAGTGTATCTGAACAAGGATCTGCGAGTTAGTATTCTGACGTTGCTTGCCAATCCATTCCACATTTTGGGAAAATTATGTTTGGGAAGATTTGCGGTCAATTTTGTTCTTGCCTTTTGCTCTCGTATCTGTCCGGATTGTCTTCTGTACGTGCTATGAGTGGTAAGAGTATTAAACATGTTGTCAAAAGATTGCGGTAATCTTTTGAGTTGCATGTCTTTGATAATGTGAGGTTGAAGGTTTATTAATTATCTTACATAATATTTGCCAGGTGCTCTTCAAATCTTGTTGATTCTTCCTCGAAATATCATTATAGTACATGGTAGAGCTGTAGATTAACCGAAACCGAACCGAGGTTTTTAGTTTTTTTTTAAAAACCGAAACCGAAACCGTCGACATCCCGTAATCTAAGGTTTTTCGTTTTTTATTAAATACTCTCTTGCTGCAGAAATTCACAGAATGTAGCCATCACAGACTAGTGAGAGTACCCAGACACTGCCAATGGCAGTGTCTGGGTACTCTCACTACTCTGGGAAGGCTACATTCTGTGAATTTCCGACATTTCAGTTTAGTTGTGTTTTCAGCTTTCCTCGTGTTGCGTGTAGGTGTCAGACCTCGAAAAATGGCCAAGCACAATAAAAGTTTCTGTATATTTAGGTAATTATTATATTAGCCTTCCTGATTCTTCATGTATTATAGCTTATTTCGGGCATTCATTGAGTTTCACTGAATTTCACTGCCATTCAGTTATGACTCCGGACATAAGAATGAGTTTTATTGAATTTTATTTGGCCTCATGAACAAACCGAAAACCGAACCGAACCGAGGTTTTACTCCACCTGAAAAACCAAAACCGAAACCGAACAAGAAATTTAAAAACCTACAGCTCTAGTACATGGCTTTACTTTGTCGCTTGAATTTATTGAAAATTACATTGAAGGCTTTATATATTCCTTACATTATATTCTGATGGATTTATATCTCGTTTATGGAAAGGTTGTTTCTATGAAGAGATGATTTCAGAAGCCCAAATGTCATCCACGGGTTGCGTTTGATGAATTTGTGGTGTTTGTTTTTTTTATTCTTTTCAAGGAAAATGTTTCATCAATGGCATGCAAAAAAATGTTCATGAAGTGTTCATATGCTGTATTTGGACAAAGTGTTTGGAAGACTGTATCAAAGTTACAGTTTTGTAGCAAGTGTTTTAATGTCAAGACATTTTGACTACTAAATGACCTTCTGAATAAGGGTTTGCTTTCTTTGTGCGTCTTTGGCTCATTTTTAGCTTCTTCTAAATGAAATATTGCAAAATGACCGGACACGTCTGTTAAAATAATTCCAGCATGGTAGTTTGGGGGCCTTATTAGAATAAATATGGTCAATTAGAGTTGCAGAGTGTTCCGTAATTCTAGTAGGCCGTGTTATAACCGACATCTACCCTTCGCTGAATATATCGTCAATGAAATTGTGTGTGTTTTGCTATGATTGTTTATGTTCAGTAGATCGATATTGAAATCTCCTGGGAGTAATGCTATTTTGTGCTCTGAACTTATCTTTTTCAACTCCCTTCACTCTGATGTCAAAATATCCAAATTTCAAGTAGCCATTTTTCCCATAATGCAACTGGGAATTTAACCAATTCAATCTTGTTTGACAGAGCTCAATGAGCTCTGTCAAACAAGATTGAATTGGTTAAATTTCTAGTTGCATTATGGGAAAAATTTGCCCCTTGAACTTTAGATATTTTGACATCAGTGTGCGGAGGGTTAATATGTCACTTACGAAAGACATCGATGTTTGCCAGAGGTGCGGAATTGGGCCTACTGATTCTGCCTACTACTTGTGAACATCTTTTTCCAGGGTTAATCTCTATGAATATCGTTTCGATAACGTGTGGAATGAATATCGCCAGGTCGAGTCTCATCTTGAACTGAATGTGTTCAGACACAAAGATACCCACCTCCCCCCTACTGTCATCCGAATCTGGACGAGTATTGTGTACAAGTGGATTGTAGCCTTCAATGTTATAACTTACATGATCGTGTATTTTGAAAATTTCTGTGAGACCAGTTATATCAAATGTATTATCATTCTGTGGAATGTTGTCTAAGAAGTCACAAAAAGATTCCCAATTTTACTTGAGACTTCGACGGTTAAGACCAAGTAAAGAAACGGTTTTACTCAGACCAGAAACTTTTTCTCTGAACTGAGATGGTGAGTAATATTTGCAGGAATGACCATATAGGGAGAAGGGAGTCTCGCATGCTTCTCCAAAAATATTCTTCGAGTCTTCGACACAAGGTTGTGATTGTCGCCTTCCAGTATATCATCCATTAACTGGTAGAGTGCTGGAAGCCCATATTTGGGCTTTATTCTGAAGTGCATGTACTGCAACTTAAAGACTTCAAATTCAGTGGTTGTGCTTCATATTATCTTTGAAGTGACAGTATTTAGTCTCTTAGGATTTGCTGTGGGCACTCTCCTATAGATTGTAACAAGGCAAAGATGTGTGAACAAATTTGGATAGCCCAAAATAATTTAGCACTCTACCAGTTAATATTTCATTGCCCGCCATGACTTGGGCGCGGAGATGCCGATTGTGCATGAACCAGCGACTGTGGCAGCCTGCACTGTGTGTCCTTGTAAGTAAATGGCATAATGGTGGATAAATTATATACAACAGAATGATATATAGGTTTTGTAATATTGAAAAGATAAACAAAATTCAACATGTTAAGATCGACAATTGAGCTGCGTTCCCTTCTCAGGTACGTGAATAACGTCACAGGTCGCGGCGGGGAAGGGGATATGTGTGTGACGAACTGTCTGACGCTGGCCCTCTCGTCTTCAATATCCATTTGTAATTAAAAAACAACAAAAAAAACAACAAAAAACAAAAAACGTTGGATTGTACTGTCTATACGGGGTGTCTGAGACTTGTGTCTATGTTTATCCAGACAGAGCCTCAGTTTCATATGATTTGCTGCAGCCAATGTTCCAGTGATGGATCAGATATGCACATCATCTTATCTATCGAAAGGACGCAATCACACAGAAACCTTCATGCCCAACGGCCCACCCTCACCCTACACACTTACACTCTTCTCACCTAACCGCGAATGCACACACATCCCCACATCAACGCACTCACATAAGTATAGTCATGGAAAGTTCCATAGCAGAGTGATTTCAAGGTTTTGTGCGTGCAATATCAGGAATATGATTATCTCAATACCATCGGCGTTGTCATAAGAAATGTTGTTCTGGGCCTATTAAACAGGGACCGATCAGGACTATTTAAAATACGCTCTAGCCTCGGAGCCTATTTTTTCAATTCATGCGCCAGATTTCAATTTACGGAGTCACACTGCTGTTTGTAACACACACTGCAAGTATGTAATAGCTCTCATCATTTTCATTTAGTACACTTAAGCAAACATTAATCTTCACTGTGGTTTCTGATCAAGTCTTGGCTGCCTATTTAGGCAGCCAAGACTTGATCAGAAACCGCAGTGAAGATTAATGCTCGGTAATTAAGACTTGAAGTATTATCTTAAGCACTCTACAACAATGATAAATGATAATCATATATATAATACATGTAAGAGTGTCTCTCTCGATTATCCATCGAAAGAATATCAAAATATGATCTGAGAAGTTACGCGCCAACTGAGAAGCCTATTTCTGAGATTTAAGAGCCAGGTCCTGATGTTTCAGAACCAAATACGCACTGGCGCATGCCCAGGTCGGTCCCTGCTATTAAGAACACAACATCTGCTTGGGAAACTAAATATCAAGTTCTCCTTGAAATGATTCGTGTTCTTTAATATTCTTAATTCTCGTGCCATTGTGACTAGGTCATCGTCACATTGGACATGTTACGGCTCGTCGAGCAACATTGTTGCGATTAATGATACAGATTGGTCTGGCAAAAATTTATTTTGCCATCCGATTATTGTGTTGAATAATAGTTACCTCAATGTCTTGCGTTAGAGGACTTATCCGGCTCAAGCCCTCAATACAGAGGAAGGTTCAACATCCGAAGGTGTTAAAGCTTTTCACTGAAGCAGTAACCACCAATGGGGTTAAACTCTCCCCTGCGTTTATCTTAGAATAATGTTCATACAGGCAAGCCCACTCTGCCTACGTATGTCTTGCCTTCTACAACAGGTATGCCGTCTTCCTAAATACTAATACCTCCCTGAGCTTGCACTTTCTATTTCTGATCCTACACTCAGATATTGCCACCGACTTGGCCCGCGACTGTCCCCACTCTAAATATGAGCTCTGTGCCTCCCCTACACTACAACGTGCATATACATTCGCATCTATACCGTACCTCCTCCAATCTATAGCATGGGACATCCACAGCTCTTACGGCCAACAATCCACAGTCTTACATGCCTTCAGACTGGAATGAATTTCTCGAGAAATCCCCCGATTTTTATTTCGATAGCCAAATCATTAATTCTTAGTTTAATTGCTTCTCCTGAACTTGGTTGAAAGACTCTAATTTCGGTATATCCTAACATTTGGTGACAGGCTAGATGCGTAATATGGGTGTGTGTCCAGAACATGTACGATGTACTCTTTTTACAACAATTACACATTAACTTGCCATAATTACACAGATAATGACTGCAGGAGAACACTGGTCTCTTTTACTTCTTTAATCAGTTGTCAGATAGCTCCTAAATGGGTTCCCCAGACCCGCGATAATGGACATAAAATTTCACGATGAATTAGCAGCACTTGAATTATTGCTGGTCTGTTCAAGTGACAAATTAGTTTTCGGGGTCCGTCATATACCTATCTTTACGCTTTACATTTAGCCCAGTGAGAAAGATTATGGAAAACATATACGCCGCTTTTAAACAACAAAATCGAAATTCAAGCTATCACCTTGACAACCCGCTACCAAGTAACATACTCTCAGTTGTTCCAAACAAACCAAGGGGATAGCATTCACGTGCATCCACGTTCACACTTCTCTCTTATAGCTATCTCACAATCTCGCTCTATTTTTTCACCAATAGAGTCATAATTTTTATACACACAGTCACATGCGTGCGCACACTGACGTGTACCACAAATAACCCTCAGGTATTTCAACTCGGTTCCTCATTGGAACACATAAGTCTATCCACATCCCACATCAACTCGCGCGAAAACTGTCACAGGCGCATAGGAGGTGGTCCGGTGGTACACATGCAGCCAACAGGTCCCTCTCTCTCTCTCTCTCTCTCTCTCTCTCTCGTTATTGCAAAATATTATACTACTATATCACACACACACCTGTATCAATGTTCACTCGCGCAACATCTGAGTAAAAAAATATTATTAGCAAGGGGAATCCACCCTGATCCAAGCCAGCAGATGGGCCCCTTGCTCCAACTCCCATTACTTCCACTAACTTGCCCGTCAGTGGGTTACCTGCCCTGTTAGACACTAACTTTAAATAATCTCGTGTGTAGTGGGGCCCTTACTATTCCCTAGAGAGCCCCTATTACTGGCAATTCATGTAATCAGCAATCACGTTTTCACTGCCTTTGATTGCCTCTATTCGAAGCGGTAATTCTGCAGCGGGGTGGGAGGGGGGGGGGCACCTCATAATCCTACTGCTTTCTACTTTACACTTCTGGATGTATGAAAGCGGCCTATGGTCCATGTGTAAAATAAACTCCCGCCCATACAAGATTCTGGAACTGTTTAACCCTTTACCCAACGTAACGGCCAAATACGGCCAGCGCTATTCTCAAAAATCGACAATTAATTTTCATTACTTTTTCATTTTTTTTTTGTCTCAAAAAGATAGGTTATAACCCCTCGTTGGAGCGAGCTCATCGAGCTCGTTCCAACGTGGGGTCATAACCTATGTTTTCGAGACAAAAAATGAGAAAAATTAGTTATTCAAGAATTAGATAATCACACAGTCCAGTTGTATAGTAGACCAATCTAAATGTTCAGCCTACAGCCTTGAGGCTGCACGTTTAAAATATTAATTGGTCTTCCCACTCGTAACGAATGTAGACCCTATCAGTTAATGGCTCTGATCTGACATGGAAAATACCATTAGGTTTCAATGGGCTAAAGGAATAGAACAATTGAAATTTCTTTAAAAGGTTGATTTTCTTAAGGAATGAGAGATCTACTATGTAAACTGGTTCTCTCAGAGACGTAATATTAAAATTGCGCCATCTGGTATCATTAAAAAGGGTACAATCTAAGATAATAATATCGTTGGGTGGCAACGCATTCGGTCGCATAATTCTCTCCAATAAAAACAACGTATAAGACGCATTCTTCAAGAAATGTACAAAACCAAGAGGGGAAACAACAGAAAATTAATTGTTGGTTTTACAAACTATTTTCAACATTTTTAATATGTAATCTTAACGATAATATCCGCCCCTTGGTCGAGCTCAACTACCATTTATTTGTCATAATTCATCCCGATACTTTCTCAGTCACGGGTCAATGATGTCAGTGATGTTACAACACAAATTGAGACTCACTGGGGTCAAATGAAAAAGAATAGGACAATGATGTTTCGCAGAATATTATTAAATCGTGTAACACTTTTCCACTTTTAACTCGTTTAAGAAAATTACCGGGGGGCGCGGTGGCTCAGTTGATAGAGGTGCAGGCTGCAAGCCGACAGGTCCTCGGTTCGAATCCCACCTGCGGCAACCGCGTTGTGTCCTTGGGCAATACACTTCGCCGTTGCTCGGTGGTTCTCTCCGGGTACTCCGGCTTCCTCCACCCGTCAAACTGTCATGGTCATGATTAGCCATTGTGCAGAAATATGTGACCTTAAACACCAATAAATAATAAGGAAATTACCAATATATATTTTTGAGATTTTATCAAATGGACAGGGCCTGAAAATTCTCAAAATGATGGGAGTGTTGTTTTGGATGACTTTTAGATGTGAAAAACCTGTTAAATGTATTTCTCCTTGCCAAAGCCTGACGGTACAACATGCGGGATACCTGGCGTAACAAGTTTATACACATTACTGCAAGTTTGGAGTAAGCATTCAGCAAGTGTTGCATAACACCACAGACCCTATTGGTAACACCACTGACATCAAATGGTCACACCACTGACTTACAAACAATTCGTTTAAATTTTCCGTACATATAGAGAGTGTTTGCCGCAAGCATGGTGATGTTAGTAGCAGGATATGTATATTTGGGTTTGGTAGTGTATTTGGGTGATGAGAGAGAGAGATCGTGGGCAGGGGAGATAGCCAATCCAGGTAATGAATGGCCACGTCCCATGGCACCCCACTTTCAGCATCCCTAAGTAACCAATGACTGGCATTTGTTACCCCTTTTCTATCGTAAGGGGCCACGAGGGCTTAGAGGAAATCACTCAGTGAGGTATAATCTTCAATCCTAATCCTTGTATCGAACGGCCACGTCGCATAGCACCAGACTTCCTGCACCCAATAACTAACAAATGACTGGTGTTCGGCATCCCCTATTTTTCGTATGTGGACATGAGGAAATCCCTCAGTAGCGTATAATATGCCATCACTCTTATCCTCAACTGGATATTGGGGGATACCTACGACTATATGGTGATGTTCCGTTCGAGAACAGCTTTTAGAGGATAATTTCAAGTATCGATTTCTCCCCGTTTTTTCCACTATCCCTGGTATCCCATTAGTTTCTTATCTCCACGGCCACTACTGTTGAGATGCCCATAGTCACTATCCTCTGTCCTATAATCAGCTTACACTGCAGTAACCCAATACTATAGTTTCTACCACATACAGTACGTGGAGGGTGGATTGTAACTAAATCAACCGCGGAGTGGGGTTATCGCCCAAGCTATAACTTTCAAATTTTGAACATATCGACAAAAAACACAAGCAATGTTTCAGCCAATGGACCTCCGGGTTTAACCGGGGGTCCATTGGCCGAAACGTTGCTTGTGCTGTTTATGTTTTGGAACAAATTTGCAATTATTGTTCAGGTGGAATGTCCAGTCTGTGGGTGATTTAGTGATAATACACTCTCCACGTACTGTACAGTCTTGTACAATTACTGCTGACTTATAGCTCTACTACAGAATTACTAGCTATATCTGAGCTTGTATTGACCCCTCCCTCGAACAATCCATTTATCTAAGAACATATCAGTTCATACCGGGCCTTAACCCAGTGCGCTACGGTACCTTACATATAGGAAACTGTATAGGTTAATCGTATTGAGACTTGTTTAATGTGGCAGTTAACAATGTCTTACAAAAAGCATATAGCACAAACGCCCTTACGACAAAAAAAAGATTATATATTCCCGGGCACACTACGGTTCTAAGGCATTCCGTAAGTGGGATTTCTATCCGATTCCATAAAGTCGGATTCTGTAAGTTTGTATAAACTCTCTCACAGAATTTCCATGGGCATGACATGCGCAACTGTAAATGTCCCGATACTTTGTTAACCCTTTACCTAACGTGAAAAGCAGACGACACTTGCAAAAAAAATTCTTGAATAACTAATTTTTTTCATTTTTTGTCTCAAAAACATAGGTTATGACCCCTCGTTGGAACGAGCTCGACGAGCTCGTTCCAACGAGGGGTCATAACCTATGTTTTTGAGACAAAAAAATGAAAAAAATAGTGAAAATTAATTGGCGATTTTTGAGAATAGCGCTGGCCGGTTTTGACCGTTACGTTGGGTAAAGGGTTAACCTTAATCTGTTCTGAATATTTTGCTCGGTGACATGCGGTTCCGGTAGTGCGTGCGAGATGTATTCAAGTTTCTGATCATCTTCTGTCTCAAACCGGAATCACTTTGCCATGTTTTCCATTCTTTCCGCTTACGTCTTTTATCACTTTCTGCCAGGTTCCGAATCAACTGACGTTTGTCCTGTTCCAGTCCTTTTTGTAAGTAGTTCTTCTGCAAACAAGGTAGCAAGGAACGCTTGGCAACACACGGGATCAACATCACTCCGCATTCTGTAAGCCTTTGTCGCTCTGTCGCTGATGTTTTCTCCCATTATAAACTGAAAATAAAAATGATAATGAAAAATAAATGGGTACAAGAGCAGTAATTCTTCAAATAGTAAAATAGTTTGCTCTGTGTAAATGTTTCCAAGTTCACTGCAGTAAAACACTTGTAATATTATTATGGTTATGGTAAGTGTCATGATTTACCTACAAAAATACTTCTTATTTTGTAACTAGTTTGTAACTAGTTATCAAAACTCACAGCCGATTGATTTTTAGTCATTAATTGCGAAATAACATTTGGTGAAGATTTAATTCATTACAGAAATTCATGTTTTTTTCGTTTTCATTTATTGAAACGCCGGTTGTGCAAATTAATTCTTATTATTTCGTAATTATTTATTAAAACGCACCACTTGGTGCGTTTTAATGAAACATTTCAAAATATCACGAATTACATGAAATAAAACTTGCACATGGGATAGAGAGAGAGGACGGAAATACACGAAGTACGACTGACTTAATTTGCGTAAAATAATTCTTTTTATTTTGAAATGATTTATTAAAACGCCCCACTTGGTGCGTTTAATGAAAAAATTCAAAATATCATGAATTACATGAAATAAAACTTGCACATGGGATAGAGAGAGGATGAAAATAAAAGGACGACTGACTTAATTTGTGAACAGTAATTCTTGTTATTTTGTAATTATTTATTAAAACGCGCCAAGTGGAGCGTTTTATTAAATAATTACAAAATATCATGAATTACACAAAACAAATCTTGCACATGGGATAGAGAGAGTACGAAAATAAAAGAAAGACGACTGACTTAATTTGCGTAAAGTAATTCTTGTTATTTTGTAATTATTTATTAAAACGCACCACTTGGTCAATCTAATCGACAAGACCAGTAAGTTTTTTTTTTTCTGATGAGTTGGAACTATATGATTATGTGGCAAGTGCGGCAAAGCCATTAAATGTCGGACAAAATCCCTTACTGGTAACTCTTTTCTAAAAAACTACTTGGCACCAATTTAACCAGCAATCATGCACATATTCTTTAACTTTTAAAATTTGAACCAAGTTCAGAAATGCTTTCATTACAGCCTTGTAGTCCTCTTTTTGCGGCGTGACATGTATACATAACACAAAGGCACTTGTTGGTACAGGAGTGGACCAACTGGCGACCAGCATTGCTTGAGTCGGGGTTTAATCCGACACAAACAACATCGGGACCTAGCAGATAAGCACTTACATGTACAATTAACAAACTTGAAAATACCAGGGTCGCTTCACTATCACTTAAATTAAAATGTATTTCATTCAATTAAAATAATCTTATCTCAACCCCTTTCCCAGACATATACATAGATATTTATAGAATCTTACCAGAATGTGGTTCCAATTCCCACAATCCTCAAGCTACCGTACATAGCACAATGACAAATAAACCATCATCGAATATCATCATCATATTAAAAAGGCACCACCATTACCACCACACACAACCATAACACACAATACTATGCTGTATTGGTAAAAGCATTGTACCAGTTAAATTCACATAAATACAAAATACAATCAAATAAACAGATACAATTTTCAAAACACAAGAGAAAACAGACATGAATCTCACTGATGACGAAATGGACCAGTCAAAGGTACTCAGTGTATCACATGACATCAAAACGCGCAAATGATCTATGGAAGCCTGTAACTGCCAACAGAAAATTATTATACAACAAACAACTCGCGCTAAATTACAATTCGAAAAGGGCTGACAAAAGTATAAACAGTTAAGACATGTTATTATCAATTCTTTGTGCGTTACCAACATATTAACAGTAATTTGCATAGACGATAATAAAGCCCAACAGACTTATAAATAGATGTGCATATTTCCAGCTGATCGATAATGGCTATTTATAGCCATTATCGACCGGGGACCGGAGTCAAATTTGACGTCATCATGACCTACTTCCGGAAGCGTTGTTTATGTTTACAGTTTGCAGACGACAAACGTCAATGTAAGTAAAATAGCTGCACGATAAACTATAACATAAACAAGAATAACTGAATAGCTGACGACAGTGCGTCCACTGAGTCCCAGTGCGTTCTATGTGCCTATTGGCACATAGAACACATTGGAACTCAGGGGACGAGTGGTCAAGGAGATTTTGTAAATTTATCTTTAATAAATGTTGTTACTGTTAATTTTTGTGTGAATATTTAACGGGTAACCCCAGCAATCCTACTGATACTACTGTGTCTGAATACAAAGTACCGCAGAGTGGTATTGATAATAATAATAATAATAATAATAATAATAATAATAATAATAATAATAACAAGATTGTCTTGGGCGTTTGGCGCCATTATCGGACCGCTATTAGTGATTAGCAGCCCTACGGTCATTAGCGGCCCTCGGCTATCACCTCGGGTCGCTAATGACCGCTGGGCTGCTAATCACTGATAGCGGTCCGATAATGGAGCCCAACGCCCTCGAAAATCTTGTTATTGTATAATTAATTAATTTAAAACACGTTAAAACTAACTCTGCTGCACTTAAACATTTATTTATTAATTCGTACTAAATGCCTGATATTTCGGTCGACAATAAATTGTAAATCACAGGAAATGATTGTGATTTACACTTTATATCAACGGCCGAAATATCAGATCTTCTGTATGAACGGATAATTTAGTATTTCTTAATTGTCAAGATTATGTTGGATCTGAATTATTCCTTCACACTTAGTATTTTTCTACTTGACTGTCCCTCCCAAAACGTAGATTTTCTCAATAATTCATTTTTAAAATGATCGTACATGCATGATCATTTCATACCCCCAAATTACTTTTTGGGACGAATCGTCCCGCTCTGATGTGTATTTTGGACGAATCGTCCCGGGACGACCTGGTTTGGGGACGAAACGTCCTGGATCCAATTTAGTCATCTATATCAAAAATTCATGTGGCACATATCGACTTTTATGTGATACATATTGACTTTTTGGTTGGTACAAATCGACTTTTTGAATGGTACATATCGACTGCCAATGTGATGCATATCGACTGGTACATAGGTAGTGGCAAATATCAACCGATATTCCCGACACTCGGCACATCAGGCTCGGCCTGCGAGGTGTTATCAGATACTGTATTGTCAGCCTGTTAATAGCAGTGATTGCAAATCCAATCAATAGACTTTCGCTTTAACTGCTAACCTATACGCCCCACGTGTTATGGCAGTACCACACACCCTATGCTGCCATCTGTCACATCTTTCACATTGTAAACCTTTTTGCCGAGGTCGCACACTGTTATTGCAAACAAGACACACATCAGACATGATTACAATTGCAGAATGTGGCAAAATGAATGAATGAAAGGTTTTAGCTCGCCGAAGGCGCGCAGGGACGATGTGGGATTTACAAATCCCTTGCGACCCGGTTAACCTTATTTTATTTTCCTTGGATCACACAGGCCTAGCTTTCCTATTGCCTCAAATGGGGTCTGAGGGGGTATGCATGCGGTTAGAATTCCCGGCAGTTTATGTTGGAGTGATAGATTGTCAATACTCAATCCCTCAACGCCATTAAGACTATTAGAAAGTGGGCTCTATTCGGTTCCAGCACGGCGATGGTAGAGGTTTGAGTCCCACCATGGTGGCGAGCCAGAATATAATGTTGTGCGATGGCAAATATAAGGGAAGAAGAGAAAAGAAAACCAAACAACAACGCCGGTTTGGTAGCGGTCCCGGTATATGACCATAGCGGTTACAAAAAGGAGTGGAGAAAGCTCCAACAGTTTAGTTTGAAAAATCGGGAGTCATCCATCAAGCCTTCTGGGAGATAGGATGCCGTATGTGATTATGAGGTATCTGGTTATCCTTCGGGAATTCCAAATTACCTTCCCCCACCCCCCCCCCCCTCCAAAAGAACTCTCTCACAGACACACACCCTCAAACCCTTAAAAGGGCTGTTAAATCTTTATTCAAATGTTTATTTATATAGAATGTACTCTCGTCCCCAGCCAGACAAGCTTGTTTCAATCCTTGCCTGGTGTTTGGTGGTTTCTTGTGTATGTTGCAGAAAGGTAGGTTGCACCAATTCCTCCTACGTTTTGTCTACCATTTCCATGTGTCTTCTTGATAAGAGTGTTGCAAGAAAATTTGAGAATGTTCAATTAGAAAAGTTATAGGTAGAGAGAAAGATAAGTATACCCTATTGTATATTGTGACTGTTGTGTGATTGTTGCTATGGATGGAGTAAGGGGTGTGTTTCTTTGGACCCCACTCCCCACACGCTGAGTTGCGAGGCAATCCTCACAGACGCAATCCTAAAGATCTCAATGAGTAGCGAGGCAACTCTCACTGACTTCGCGCAGTTTAATTCTATTGAGTAATTTTAATTTACTGTGGCTTATTTTGTTTTTTTCTGTTAAGGGTTCGGTGTTCGTTCAGCTTCACCATTGATTCAGTATCCTGGAGTAAGTGGAGGGTTTTGTTATATAGATCTTATTAAACGCATTTCAATCGCGCTTCAGTAGAGTTGCGAGGCAATCCTCACAGACTCTATCCTAAAGTTCTCAATGAGTAGCGAGACAATCCTCACTGACTCCACGCAATTTAGTTATATTGTATAACTTTTTTCTTTTCTTTTTTTTCTGGAGACTTATTTTGTTTTTCTGTTAAAGGATCGGTGTTCGTTCAGCTCAACCATTAATTCACTATCTTGGAGTTTGTTGAGGGTTTTGTTTTGTAGGTCTTTTAATCGCGTATCAATAGTTTCTATTCTTGCTAGCTCGTGAAGTCCTTTTATCGGTGTCCATTTGGGTTTGCATAGTGCCACACGCAGGGCATAATTTTGAACCCTCTGTAGCTTCTGAATGTTGGTTTTGCTGAGGTCACTTGTTATTATGGCACCGTATTCTAGTACCGGACGTATAAATGTTTTGTAGAGCTTGAGAAGCACATCTTTGTTTGCTCTCCAATTTCTGCCTCTGATCATCTTCAGAAAATTTATACGTTAAGTAGCTCTAACCGTAATGGAGTTTACGTGACTGTTTAGACTGAGATTGCTATCAAGGATAAATAAAATTTGCCTGTGCTTATATATCGTAATTCTGTATATGCAAAACAAACAAACCGATAAAAGCGAGTTGCCACAGTTGTCGTGCTAAGGACGGAATAAAAGGATTGTTCAATCAAAGTGAGTTACCGCTGGCCATTATTTTTGCATCGAATGAAGTAAATGAACAGGCCACAACACATTAAAGTAATGAGCCGCTTTTCGGGGTCTACCTAAAAACCGAACGCCACCAAATGCTACCTGATGCCACCATATGCTACCGAAAGCCACCAAATTCCCCTTCAAAAATAACATTTTCATCAATTGTTACGTTTTTATACCGACATATGTGTATCCAGCTACAAATATAGAATGCTATGCACTTCGCATTCACAGTTATCGAATTGTTGAAAACAACGAAAAATTAATTTTGCTAGATTTCGAAATCCAGCTGTTCGTGTCGGCGCCATTTTGTCTCACATCCAAATCTTTCACCAGCAAAGAAAGATTATCTGGTAATATGATATCATGCAGTTATTAGATACATGTATAGCGGATGGGGACAATCACAAACAACTTGAAGTTTTTAGCTTTGTGTCAATTTTTAATTGTTATGTGTCCAATTTCAGTTTTATTTAAGTGGCAGGCTACTGTAAATATTTTGTAAGATTTTGTTATTAAGGGTCTTTTAACCTTCAACTTTTAATGCAATATGGCAACTTTGGTGCGACTATGGCTAACTGTGAAGGCAACCAGTTATAAAGTCAAGTTGAGCAAATCGTTTATATCCATGACGACCATTTTAGAGGACTCCCGCCCCAGGCATTGGTAACCCGGCCCTAATTTATCAGTAAAATTGAACATGTTTTACCTCAGGAAAGAACTACTTGTTCTCGTCCCAGTGGCGGATTCAGGATTTACAGAAGGTGTGTGTGTGTGGGGGGGGGGGGGGGGGGTAATTATCCTCACAGTGTGATGCGCAACTTCATCCGAGCCGTTCACCAGCGATTGGAGAGCGAGTGCAGTGTGTGTGTGTGTGGGGGTGGGGGGGGGGGGGTTAAGAGTTTAAGAGTTTGGGCCCCCATTCTTTCTAAATTTCTCCCGGCCCCCACCACAAGAATTAAGGTGATTACACTAAACAAAAATCGGAATTAAAAACGTACCTACCAACCCCCCTCCTCCACTAACAAAAAATTGGGAGCCGCCGTTGGAATTCAGTTATAAAATGATCTTGGTGGTCTTCTTCGTAGATCTGAGAAGGGTGGGGGTGGGGGTGTTATAGACAAAACTACATGTATGTTTCAATGAGTCGTTTTGTATTCAATGAGTCAGATGTGCGTAGGAAGAAAACGTCGAGACCGAAGGTCGAGACCTTTTCTTTCTACGCTCATCTGACGAATTGAATACAAAACGACTCATTGAAACAAACATGTGGTTTTGTATTTATTACATGACCCAAGCACCTACTGACCTAATTTTCTTTTCTATCAACGGTGGTAAACACCATGCACTTTATGCTGTCGCATTGCATAAAAAAGTCCCGGTTGGAACAGGTTGGTGTGCAATACGGAATTCCGTATTGCACAGCCGTATTGCACGCCGTATTGCATAAGAGAGACTGCATGGGCATGTAATAAAATTAAGAATGTCCGATGTGGCTTTTGTCATCCTGCAGTAATCATACCACGACCCTCCCAACAATTATGTGCCATTTTCATCAGATTCAAGTGTATTCAAATCAAGTCCTTTGAATGATATTTGGGCTCCTTATTACAGCTCAAATTTTTACTTGATGCAATATGAGAAATCTTTAAAAATCTGCTTCTTGAGATACAATCAGAGTCGATTGAAATTTGATATATAGACAAAACTACATGTATGTTTCAATGAGTCGTTTTGTATTCAATGAGTCAGATGTGCGTAGGAAGAAAACGTCGATTCCGAAGGTCGAGACGTTTTCTTTCTACGCACATCTGACGAATACATGTGGTTTTGTATTTATTACATGACCCAAGCACCAACTGACCTAATTTTCTTTTCTATCAACGGTGGTAAACACCATGCACTTTATGCAGTCGCATTGCATAAAAAAGTCCCGGTTGGAACAGGTTGGTGTGCAATACGGAATTCCGTATTGCACAGCCGTATTGCACGCCGTATTGCATAAGAGAGACTGCATGGACATGTAATAAATAACATTATCGATCAAGGGCAGACTAGATTTTCGAAACTCGGCTTTTTAAATTATTTGATAAATCTCTCCAACAGCCGATGGTGCAAACGAATGTTCTAGACGATTGGGAAAGATGGTGAAAAGTAGTACCAAATGTGTAATTGTAGAGTAATGGAGCCCCGGAAACACTTTTTGCAAGACAGAAAAAGACTAACTGGGAGGTTGATGTGGAATTGAAATGGGAGTATTAAGGATATGCGGTTAAGATGTGATCCAACGGAGAGGCTGCATTTGGTGTAAATGTTTCGTATAGAATTAGCTGGAATAAACTGTTACGCCTATATGTGTGTCCACGGTCCTCAAACGGGCTGCCACTTCAGTGGCACCGGATGGCCCAAACATTTCCCCGACCATAACACCCAGATCCTGAAGGAAGAGCGTTTTGAGGGGACGTGGTGGTGTTTCTCTCCCCCCCCCCCCTCCACCCCAGGAAAATTTTGATTTCTGGAGGCTCTCAGGTGGCCTCTGATGGCACTCTGAGTTCCAAAATGCTGGAACATTTCAACAGGAAAATGCGTATTTTTTGTTGGTAAATTTGGTAGATAAAAAATTGGAGCTATACTAACCTCAATTCCACTGTTTTATTTTCGAATTATTTCTCTCGATTATGTGGGGGAGAAGAAAAAAACTGACAGTGCATGCAGTTCGTCTTTCGAGGAACATAATTTGACAAAATTCCCTGCCAAATTGCCAAATGATTGGGCAAGGAATATGTCATATTAAGTTCCTCAAAAGACGAACTTTAACATGCCTCCCCCCCCCCCCCGACATATGGGGCCCTGGACGTCCGCCCAGTCTGCCATTCCTAAATCCGACCCCGCCCCTTGGTCGAGGCGTCTCCGGCACCCCTGCACTCTGATGAGACGTTACTCTAAACATAGATCCAAAGTCCGTAAAATACTTTGAGCATTTCAAAATACAATTTCTTTTTTAGTTGGCGATTAACTTGTAAAACATTTGGGAATACAGAAAAGTCAAACTATTGCGAACTTGGCGCCGGAGAAGTCTATCCAAACAAGAAATCTGCCTTGGAAACAATTTGGGAGAAGTCGGCCCAAAAGCTGCAAGAGAATACAATCCCATATGCGAAATCGGCCCCCAAACTGTACAGGAAAATTCAAAATAAAAAAACAACACTAAAAGTTAACTGATTTTATTACGAGCAGTAACATTCAAAGATAATGTCATCATATGTATTTTAATAGACTATATATATACCTGGTATACCGTAAAATAAAATAATCTTTGACAGATTGCAGGATTTTTTTATACAATTAAGAGGAGTTTACTCTATAACATATATGCAATTAACAGGTCAAATTTGTGTCGAAGGTATGGTAAATGGTTTGTTTTTTTGAAATTACAGTGGAGCCCACTTAATTGGATATCTCTTAATTGTATATCCCTGTTAATTGAATATAATTTTCAAACACAAAACCATTTACCACACCTTCAGTACAAATTTGATCTGTTAATTGCATATGGGTTGTAGAGTAAACTCCTGTTAATCGTATATAAATTTTTGTAATATGTCAAAAAAATTACTGTGACACGCACCAAATTCCCCTTATTGATCAACCTTTTTGGCCTCACTACATCCAATACAGGCATTTATTCTATTATATCTATGAGCTCTGTCAAACAAGATATAATAGAATAAATGCTCAGTTTACCTCCAGAACACAGGAACCTGACCAAATCCCTGTTAATTGTATACTCCTGTTAACTGAATAAATTTCACTGGCAAAATGGATATTCAATTAAGAGGACTCTACTGTATATTCAATTAACAGGAAATGCAATAAATAAATATATATCCAATTAGGCGGGTTCCACAGTGCAACCAAACAAGTTCCTTTTGCCAGTCGTTTATGCTTATGCTGCCCGCTTACTGAGTAATGTAATTCCTAAATATTCTTGAAATCCACAGGCAAAGGTAGATGGCCCGCACATATGTATTCAGGGACCGATCAGGACTATTTACAATACGCTCTAGCCTCGGAGTCTATTTTTTCAATTCATGCGCCAGATTTCAATTTACGGAGTCACAGTGCTGTTTGTAACAAACACTGCAAGTATGTAATAGCTCTCATCATTTTCATTTAGTACACTATAGCAAACATTAATAGGCAGCCAAGACTTGATCAGAAACCACAGTGAAGATTAATGCTTGTTAATTAAGACTTGAAGTATTAACTTAAGCACTCTACAACAATGATAAATGATAATCATATATATAATGCATGTAAGAGTGTCTCTCTCGATTATCCATCGAAAGAATATCAAAATATGATCTGAGAAGTTACGCGCCAACTGAGAAGCCTATTTCTGAGATTTAAGAGCCAGGTCCTGATGTTTCAGAACTAAATACGCACTGGCGCATGCCCAGGTCGGTCCCTGTGTATTGTAAAAAAAAACAGTTTTATCACATGCCAATTTCATAAAAGCGAGTTAGAAACTGAGAATTATATTAGGTTATTTTAAAAAGAAAAGGAAAAAACAAGTATTCATGTTGAAAAGTTTATTATGGTTTTTAACATCGTCATTTACAGTCAGTTGAAGTTTTCGCCGCGCGTTTTCTTTTTCTCTGACATGGCTTCTTTCCTCCGTTTTTTGCCATCAACATCGTTGCAGCCCCATCAGTCGTCTGTATGGTCCCGCTCTTTACAGGCTTAACGTGCCTCAAAAACCGCATGAAGTGTCTTTGTCGGTATTCTGTCGACTTGCAGCTCCATACTTCTGGCTGTAAACTAAACTTTTGGTACTCGTCGCAGAATTTAAAATTACCTACCCTCAAGAGACTGTGCTCTAATTCCCTGTATTCACCACGTACCACATCATAAATTTTCAGAATCTGATCCGTCAGTGCCTCAGGTTGTCAATCGATGGCATGTTTAAGAATGTGATTAAGCAACTCACAGTTATTGTTTGTCCATTTCAAGTGAGTATTTGAAAATCCAGGACATTGGGACGACGTCATATTTTCTTTTAGCAGTCTCACAACCGTTCCGCCAAAGTACGTCAAAAATGGAGGCGAAGTTTTCTCTATAACTTCTTTCGCGATTCCTCGCTTGATGGCAAAAACTACCTCGTTGTCCGCTGATATCAACCCGTCTTCGCCAAATATCGCATCAGTTATGGTTTTCCGTAATGTCTCCGGAAGGCCGATTTTGTCTTTCAAATAATCACTTACAATGGTTCGTAGATGTCTAGTGCAAGTTAAATGTGAACCATTTGGAAAAGCAGTGTCAATTGCTTTTCTCATGGCCAGTTCATCGTCGGAACCAATCAGCGGACTACTTGGAGCATCTCTCAAAACTCGAGCTATTGAAGTGAAAAATTCGTCAAATGTCTCTTAATCTGAATTACCATGCAAGAGCGCCTGACCTGGAAATATTGGGGGGTCGTTTGCATTCTTCCGTAAAACAGTTAAATTTTTGAAACAGGCTCTGGTGAGGTGCATTTCTCCCAAATTAAAAGTTTTGTCAAAACCTAAAACCGTAGATACTGCTGTAGGGTGATTACAGCAAAATCTTTTGACATCTTCTATCTGCTCCTTGGTGTATAACAAAATGATTGGCACTTTATCCTTTGTGTATGTTACTTTTTGTATGAAAGGGTGTACGTGCACCAAATTCTGAACATTTATAACGTGATCGACAAAATTACTCCTGATGCCACTGTTCTCACTCAATTTCTGTTTCTCGTTATATTTGAACCTGTTTAAGTGTCCTTGGGGCTTTCAAAACGTCGATTTCATATGTTATCATTTTTCTATAAGCTTGGTGTGGAGGAAACCAAGTATACATTGTTCATATCACTTGAACTTATCGGATGGTCGCACGAACACATCTTACGCAACCTAAAGAGTCGGTCACAGCAGCCTCAGAATCGCCGAGAATACGAGTTTAGGCAACCATTTAAAAACTTTCCCCAATTTTGTAAAGATGGGGGCCAAAACTCGCCACTCTCCCCAAATCGTACGCACCCCCACCCCCACCCCCAACTCGCCGCTCCACGACTGGGATGATGAAGAGCATTATACTATAAGGAGAATTAGCGCCCCCCCCCCCCCCCCCCCCCAATTTCTGGAAATTCTGGATCCACTACTGTAAAGTGAACGAAGAGTTCTTTACTGAGGTAAAACATGTTCGGTTTCACTAGGGAATTAAAATTAGGACCGGGTTACCAATGCCTTGTGTGGAAGTCCTCTAAAATGGCCGGCATGGGCAAAAATGATCTGCTAAACTTGACTTTATAATATGATTGCCTTCACAGTTAGCCATAGTCGCACAAAAGTTGACATATTGCATTCAAGTTAGAGGGTTAAAAGACCTCTAATAACAGAATCTTACACGCAGCTCCCCTTCAATTGTGGAATTATTGTTGTTCATAGTACTGTTGGGTTGTGTTAGGAGTACCGTACTAAAACATTGTTATTTAATTCTTCAAAATAATGAAATATCTACCGGTACATTAGCCTGCCACTTAAATAAAATTGAAATTGAACACAAAACAATTAAAAATAGACATAAAACTTGAAACTCCAGGTGTTTTTCGTAGTTTCTCCCATAGGCCTACGCTACATGTATCAAACTGCATGATATCCTATTACCAGATAATCTTTCTTTGATAGATACATACGCTACATGTATCTAACAACTGCATGATATCCTATTACCAGATAATCTTTGTTTGCTGGTGATAGATTTGGATGTTGAGACAAAATGGCGGCGACACGAACAGCTGGATTTCGAAATCTTGCAAAATTAATTTTTCGTTGTTTTCAACAATTGGATAACTGTGGATGCGGTATGCATAGCATGCTATATTCTTCACCGAATACATATATGTCGGTATAAAAACCTAACAATTGATGAAAATGTTTATTTTGAAGGGGAATTCGGTGGCATTCGGTAGCATTCGGTGTTTAGGTAGACCGGCTTTTCATGTATCATTGACGCCTGCAAACAGCAGAATCTCCCAAGGTTGCGCTCCAGAGTTTTACAGGCATTTCCAAATATGACATGCCATACACTCTCTTCAAATGCAAATATTCAGTAGCTTAGTTATCTAACCCATAACATGTATTACATTTCCAAAATCCACAAAAAACATGTAACACTGTCTGATTAAGTAGAAATAAACAATCTGAATGTGGGTGGAATAATTTATTGTCAAAGGCAAGACTTCAACCTGAAAAATTGCATGAGAAAATGCCGAAACCAGTCATTTTCAGCCACCTAGCAGCGTCAAAAGCAGAATTTTCCCCACCAACCACACCCCTGGAGCAGAGCATCCCCTGTTTCTAAAATGCAAAAAAAAATTATATGTTTCCGTTTCATTTTTTAGTTACCTCTCTGGTAACAAACGCGTGTAAAAATTACATTTTAAAAAATAGCCAATTTTTCGAAGCCACTGTTTCCCATAATTCATCTGGTAATTTACCCCTATGTAACAGGAGCAGAGATAAGTGCGGGAGCCGGGGTTCGAACAGTCGACCTCTAGCACACAAAGCGACCAATTTACCACGAGACTAAGAGATCCGGACCAACCATGCAGGCTGGTTGGTAAATGGACTTTATACCTCGACCGCTACACTACCCTCCCCTTCTTTTGAGGTTCATCACCCTCAGAGCGGTGGAAACACCCACAGTGCCACCTACTGTTGAGGATCGGACGAGCCCCCAAATGTAACAGGAGAAAGAGATAAATGCGGGAGCCGGGGTTCAAACCGTCGACCTCTAGCACACAAAACGACCGATTTACCACGAGACTAAGAGATCCGGACCAATCAGGCTGGTTGGTAAATGGCCTTTATACCTCGACCGCTACACAGATGATCGTTGAAGTTTTTCTTGAAAACATTTTCCCGATTCCGGGACTCAACATTAACAATAGTGCATTTCACTTCAAATGGTAGTGAGCAGGAAATAATACACCTATGTATCAGACTCCAACTTTGAGACCAAAACTTCAAATTCTCCTGTCCAACAAAAAGCCTAATGTAATCATATATCTGATACTAAAAATATATCTCTATTTTACATCCCTTATAAAAAGTACCATGGTAAACCATGGTAAATCCCAAAATACCCTGGTAATACCATGGTATTACCAGGGTATTTTGGAATTTACCATGGTTTACCATGGTACTTTTTTATAAGGGATGGCCTTAGTTTCAACATATGCACTATGTTTAGAATTTCACCCCTGTGCAATAGTGCGAAACTGTAGAGCGGAACCCAAGCTCTTTTCCCTAATTTAGCTTGTAAAACACAACCGAAATGTCCCCTGTAATGTGACACGGTCTTGAAATTATAAACTCCGCTTACTTTTGAGTTAAAAAAGATTTTCCAACAATCGCCAAACACGTTTAAATAGGGATGGGGGATAACTTTCATTGAATTTTAAAAGCGGGTCGAGATAACTTTTTTTTGGGTCGAAATCACTTTGGGTCGAAATCACTTTTTTGGGTCGACTTCACTTTGTGTCGACTTAAGCATGGGTCGCCATCACTGGTATTCGAAAGGATAGTTCGAACGGACCTGGCGCAAACTCACTTGGAGTGCTTGATTGGTTATCTTGGTGATGGCACTCAGTTTTTTACGAAGTTCCACTAAATTCCCATTTAAAGACAACCTGTACATTTTGGGGAATGCTGTCACTTTTAAGAGAAATATAAGGGTATATATGAAAGTTTTCTGTCCTCCACGAGTTTTGCAAGTCAATGAGAATTAGTTTAATATGTGTTAACATGATTTGTTTTCTAATTTCGATGTAAACAGTGATATGGCCCATTGTGGGTGAAGGTGAACAGTACGTGGAACTGGAAGGTTGGATCACCGCGGATTTCCAGTGACTAATTAAATTATACATCGTCGCATTGTCACCGCATGTCCAGGCGTTTGGGGTTAATTTGATTAAGTTGTATTGGTGTTGAAACGATTAAGGTGATTCTAAAATCATGGCTGCCAACCTGGAAGTTGGAAGCCAGAAACATAGAAAAATGTGAACATTTCATTGAACAATAACTTGGCAACGAAACAGCCTTGCCCTTGGCTACCATGGTTGGGGAATGGTCCTGTCACATAGAACATGATGGGACCCGCAAAATATGCATTTAACAAATTTACAAGTCATTGGAGACATCAGAAGTCAAGTTTTCAAAAAATAGCGAGATGCCTCACCTTCCAATGAACAACCAACATGAGCTATCAGTAATGTACTGCAGCAGTTGAGTCTTAATTTTGAATAAAACACATTGAAGATAAGACTAAGCACGTTGTCAACCTGGGTCGTTTCAGTCACAAAAGTGTCTGCCATGTTGACGTGAGGAATTCAAAACACTGAAGGTTGTGGGCAACATTGCAACAAAAGATCTTGCCATATGTCCCGTAAATTCTCATGACAATGCCACTGCTGAAATTCTGATTGTCGATATATCTCAAGGGAAGCAGACAAATAGAGGCAAATTGCATTGATTGTCTGTTCTATGTAAATATTCTTCCCTCACCAACTGAAGCAACCAATTTGTTTACATGGATCAACCTTGACATTAGTTTGTATTCATGCGCCAAAATGACCAATAGAGAACAAAAATTGCAGTTATCTTTAATTAACAAAATTGTGAAATATAGTGGAATTGGAAACCCATGTTGTATTTTTTCGTTGTTGAAATATTCGTAAACTGGTTGCTTTTTCACTTCTTTTAATCACAAATCAGAGGAACTATTGTTCGTCCTGTAATATTGATGGTACAACTTTATTGGTCTGTCATTCGGCCCTGTTTCAGTCTGGTTTTGCTGAGTTCCAGAAATAATGCTCCTAATTTTGCGATCTGGTGTGATTTACATTGCAAATCATTGTAAACGATGTATTTCATTATATTTGTTTGCGATTCACAAAGATCATCGATAATTTTGAATAATCTGTGGGCTATTACACTCATGTCCGCAAGTATTTGTTGATCGAAGTTGTTGTCACCAGAAAGTCACATGCGTTGGTAAGTCGCTTGTTCAAAGTGCGAAAAATAATATTTTTTCCTTCTATCCACCCCACTAGGCCTCCTAATCACAAATTAAAATATGACAGAAGTGTGAACATGCAATTTTTCTCTAGGAAATTATTTTATCAGTCGTTGCATAAAAATTCTCAATGAAAGTGAAGTATGGCAACACACACAAGGCACAATTGAGCCTCAAATTTTTTAGTACTTTGCCATATCGAAATATCGGCTAATATATCTGCATTTTCACAAAAAATCTCTGCATAAAGACAGTTACAAATACATGTAGGGCCTCTAAATAATCAAAGGTCCAGAAAACGGAATTAAAAAAGAGTAATTAGATAACCAAAATACCAAGAAGATTATATATGAATTCATTGTCAATGGCTTGGCCACTCTAAATAGCACAAGAGTCTAAGAGATCCACACATACACAAAAAATAAATTTACGTAATCTTCACAAGTCATTATACACTCCATAAATCAGGCAAAGTACGTCCGTCAATCTGTCCGTTGGTTTACTTTTTGCATTGCACTCTGACTTGTCTCACAATAGTGATGGCTGAAAAATGATGAGGTCTTGCACATTTGATTAAAGTTATAGAAAATTAATAATAGTGATGGCATTTTCACCTTTGGACTCTTTTAAATAATAGTGGTGACTGAAATTTTTCTTCAGATTGTCATGTATAATAGTAATTCAGCACTATTATTCAACAGTTCAAGGTGTTCTAAAATTCTTACTAATAACACAGGATGGATGGATGCACAGTATTAGGAAAAAGGTTAAAAGAAGTAAATTCTAGCAAACTTTCTTCATATATTCCTGTGTGTTCGTTTAACCTGGTGGCTATGGGTAAAACACAGCTTTTTAAATGTATTAACTTAACTGAATGTGAAAAGCACTCTATCTAATGTACATGTACAGTTCAGGGTTTGGTCCAAGTGAATTGGGAAAGGGGCCTTTTTTTCATAGTATTGTGGTAATTATTCATTTAGCCATCTAGACATAAACCCAGCTGGAAGCTTTTTTCCAGAGAGAATACAGGTTCAAATGGGTATCAGTTTATTAGAATCAACTGTCAGAAAAACACTGGTTTTGTAACCTGATAATGCTGTATAAGTTAAGGAGTAATAATGTTTTGTGCCAGATATTAGGAATTTTATTGCATGTACCCCATTGGGAATGAGGCCTCAATTTGGCCTCAGAATGTGGCCACACGAGAATCCAGGAAAAAATGCCAAAGGATAAAATGCCAATCAGACAAAATGCCAATCGAATCTAATACTGAATAACAAATAAGAGAAACATGAAGTGAATTAAAAGTTAATTTTTCCAAGGATAATAGCACTTAGCTATACAACATTTTTCACCATTTTCCCCAACAAATAACATAACTTTACAGTTAAAACTAGAAGTCCTGTCACGAATAGTGCGCTTATCTAGACTTAATTGCGCGTTGGAATTGCGCGCAATTGCCATATCGAATGGCATCCAAAGCACAGCAGGTTCTCTTGGCTACTCAAAGCAAGCACATGCAATGTTTCTGCCAATGGACCTCCGGGTTACCCGGAGGTCCATTGGCTGAAACATTGTTTGTGCACAGGCCATATGTACAGAATTTGATAGCTTTACTTGGGCCATAACGAGTACATTAACGCGCATATCAATGTGCTCTTCGTGCACATTTCATGACAGGACTTCTAATTTTAACTTTACATAATATTACACGTACACAACATTTTTTACACTCTTCTCTCTGTTACTTTTATTGAAATGTGCCAGCCTTTTATTTTTCTGAGTATACTTCAGTCTTGTGGTTACTGAATATAATTTCTAAACAGACTTCCATTTGCAATACCTTCAGTGCTTTGAATTGCACGTTGCTTAACCCTTTACCTAATGTAACAGCCAAAACCGGCCAATATTATACTCGAAAATCACTATTCAATCTTTTTTTACATTTTCCTTTTTTGCATACAAAATATAGGTTATGCCCCTCATTGGAACGTGCGCATCACACTCGTTCCAATGAGGAGTCCTAACCTATGTTTTGGAAGCAAAAAGGAAAAATTTTAGTTACACAAGAAATTTTTTTACGAGTGTCGTCTTCTACTAGTGTTAGCTAAAGGGTTAATACCATTAACACAATACCGAGCACACATCCAGCAAGCACTAGCCACAGCCCAAGCGAAAAACAAACAACCCATTTATTAATGCCAAAGAGATGGTGGATTGTTCTGCCTCTCCCAGGCGGTCCATGTGTGGTCGCAACCGACTGGGAGAGCAATCAATCCCCAAGAGAAAGAAAGAAGAAGAAGAGGTGACATCTTCGTGGGTTCACCTTTCTGCCCGGCTATATTGACAAAAAATAGGGGGGGGGGGGGGGGGGGTCTAGAATAAATAAATAAAAAATATTGCTGAAAAAAAGAGAGAAATACTAACTTGAGAAAGTAAAAAGGGCCAGCCAATTGAAGCAGGAAATTTTGAGGAGTAGCAGGATCTGACCCATCATCTCAAAGGGTGGTATCCAGCCGATGGGATGGGCACAGCTATGTGTATGGTCCATAGCTTCGGAATGATTTCAGCATTACTAAATGTAAAAGCATTACTAAATAAATAGAAATAAGTCGAAACAGCCAGAGTCGGACTCAGCCAAGTGGCCTGATGTGCAACAGCCCGTTCTATTCTTGGGTTTCCCAGCTACACCCCCATATATCCCATCCCCGATCTGTCCACCATCCCAAGTTATTTATTGTAGCAAAAAGAAAAAAATAACAGTTGAAGGAAAGACTTGCTGATTGTCATTTTGTCAATGATATCATGGTTATAATATTGCAATAGAAAAGAAAGAAATGACAAAAAAAAGCATCCACTGGCATTTTATCCATTTTATACTTTGTCCATTGGCATTTTGTCTGATTGGCATTTTGTCCATTGGCATTTTGTCCATTGGCATTTTGTCCTTTGGCATTTTGTCCTTTGGCATTTTGTCCGCACACCCCACACGAAGCTCTGATGTAGTGGGAATATCAAAGCAGCACCATTCCCCAACACATAATTGAAAGGTTTTCTCTTTTTTTATTTTCTGTACCTCAACCAACACCTCATGTGAACAAGCCTTGGTTGGAATGTTAAGGATTGCTTATGGGAGGCAAACAATTAACACTTTCAATAATGCAGAGAAAAGGTGGCACTTCTGTGATGTTTTCTCCTATCACAAAATATATACAAAATATATACACTTTCTACCTTAAAAAAACAGAGCTCATAACCTCCCGTTGAAATGGCTTCAGGAAGCTTATCAGTTACCATTGAAGATCATAATCACCTGTTATGTTTGTGTTGCAAAATTTGGACAAATAATGAAATCTGAATGGTCATTTATCTGTGCAACAATAGTGATTTGATCAGTGTGTTAGATAAATACTCGAAAGAAAGTGGTCATAAATATTGTCTTCCAGTTATATTAAATACAAGTACATAGTGATAAAGAGGTAAGAGATTGTCATTTCATGGGACTCTCCGACATCTTGAATGGGTGTTTTTGGGAAACAAAATGTTTTCATGAAAACATAATGTCAAGCAAAATGGTTGAGAAGAATGCATAATTGTATCATACCACAGGGTGTGGGTGGTACTAGTCTGCAGGTCACAGACTGAATCAGAATAACAAAGGAGACGGCTTATACAGTAGAATCCTCTTAATTGAATATTCATTTTGCCAGTGAAAATTATTCAATTAACAGGAGTATACAATTAACAGGGATTTGGTCAGTTTCCTGTGTTCTGGAGGTAAACTGAGCATTTATTCTATTATATCTTGTTTGACAGAGCTCATAGAGCTCTGTCAAACAAGATATAATAGAATAAATGCCTGTATTGGATGTAGTGAGGCCAAAAAGGTTGATAAATAAGGGGAATTTGGTGCGTGTGACAGTAATTTTTTCGACATATTATAAAAATTTATATACAATTAACAGGAGTTTACTCTACAACCCATATGCAATTAACAGAGCAAATTTGTACTGAAGGTATGGTAAATGGTTTTGTGTTTGAAAATTATATTCAATTAGCATGGATATACAATTAAGAGATATCCAATTAAGTGGGCTCCACTGTACTACAGTTAAAACTAGAAGTCATGAAATGCGCACAAATAGCACGTTGATATGTGCGTTAATATGCGCGTTATGGTCCAAGTAAAGCTGTCAAATTCTGTACATATGACCTGTGCACAAGCAATGTTTCAGCCAATGGACCTCCGGGTAACCCGGAGGTCCATTGGCAGAAGCATTGCACGTGTTTGCTCAGGGTATTTTTTGTTTTAAAAAATTTGATTAGCAGTTTCCATCTTGGTTTCAAAAAGTGATGATAAAGAGTGAAAATAAGGCCAATATGAAAGAAAAATGATTAGCATTTAGACATTTTTGACTAGCATTTTGCGATGCGAATCCAGTCATTAAATACCCTGTTGCTATGAGTAACCAGGAGAACCTGCCGTGGTTTGGATGCCATTCGATATGGCAACTGCGTGCAATTCCAACGCGCTATTAAGCCTACATAAGCGCGCTATTCGTGACAGGGCTTCTAGTTTTAACTGTAAGGAGATGGCTTATACAAGCTAAAAGCTTACTGCTGAATCCTTTCAACAGATTTCATTCTTGACTCATTACTTTAATGCATACCATTGTATTGTGCACTGTGTATGACAATCATGTTGTAGTTTATTATATGTATGCATCATACTTTTTCGTGAATAAATATTATTTAAACTGAAATAACATAGACTGTCAACACTAGAGTCTAAAACCTGAACTCACTGTTTACAATATTTACTGCACAGGTTTCACAGTGCACATACTAGTAAGAGGGCACAAGAATCAAGAGTAAACCTTTATGACAAAAATACTGAATACAGGTAGAAATTGAAGGTAGCTTGGGAATGCTGCATGATTCCAGTCCAATCTGGAAATGTGCCACTGTTAAAGGGGTATCTATTGTGGATGGGATGTGAACCAGCATCAGATGCTGAGTTGGTGTATTACTGTAGCGGGCAATATTAATGTGTACCTTTTTTCCCTGTACGCATTTTTCAGGGGACTATTAAAATAGCTAGTGTCTGTCCATCTGTGTATCTGTCCCACTGTGGTTTCCCTATGATAACTTTAGTTATAGTTGACCAAATCAAATGAAATTTGGTATGCAGGTGTATCAACATAAAATACAGGTCCAGTTCAAATCGTGCAGTCCGACAATTTTTGCCAAAGATATGCCCCTTTTTCAACATTGAAAACATCATTTACAGTTAAAACTAGAAGTCCTGTCATGCAATGCGCACAAATAGCACGTTGATATGCGCGTTAATGTACGCGTTATGGCTCAAGTAATGCTATCAAATCCTGTACATATGGCCTGTGCACAAGCAATGTTTCAGCCAATGGACCTCCGGGTAACCCGGAGGTCCATTGGCAGAAACATTGCATGTGTTTGCTTTGAGTAACCAAGAGAACCTTCCGTGCTTTGGATGCCATTCGATATGGCAATTGCGCACAATTCCAACGCGCAATTAAGCCTAGATAAGCGCACTATTCGTGACAGGACTTCTAGTTTTAACTGTATTTTTAGTTTCCAACCAATAACTTGAGCTGTAATTGAGAGAATCAAATAAAATTTGTTGTGTAGGTGTATCAACATAAAATGGAGGTCAAGTCAAATCAGGGTTTGATCCGACAACTTTTGCCAGAGTTATGTCCCTTTTTTCAGTTTTGAAAAATGCAATTTTTGTTTGATGGGGGTGGGGGGTGGGAGGGAGTGGCCATGCAGTCTTTATTTTCTATTATTGGGATTTGACGATACACTTTCAACAGGGTCATCTCATGTCAAGACAGTTTTACTTGTGGAAGAGGGCAGAACAGACATATCACTTGTATGGCTAATATTTGCAGGAGAGGTAAACTAGATTACTGATTAGTGTGATGTGCCATACTTTTGAACTGTAAATAGTTCCCTGTGAAAACATGGCTGGACCAATGCATGCAGTGGTCCTTCAAAAATTTAAATTAACATGCAATTGGATTTATTTTTTGAAAAGTTATGACTCAACTGTTGTTCTCTAGTAAATATAGAAAACATATCCTTCAATGTGAGATTCATATTTTAAGTTTTGGTGACAGGAAGTTGACCGTGAGTTAGGGATTTTCAAAAACATTTTTTTGGTGAGTAAATTCTTTCTTTTTTTTTCAATTTTTATCACATTTTTGTAATCTATTAGGTAGGGAGCAATCATTCATGTATTAAATAACCATTACTATTGAAAAGTAATGAAAAAAACATCAGGTTTTCCTCCTGTCCACTCAAACTACAATCTTCAGTTTAGAATCACCTTAATGCCATTTGGATTTTTAATAATCGCCAGGTAGTACCAGTAGTCGACGATTAAGCGACTGGTCAGACAGTAGTCAGTTATGCACTGTCAGATGCTAAACTAAGCAATAATTTCTACAAAACTGTGGTTTTAACTAAATTCACTGGCTGGAGTGGCTTCCAAATTATAATACAATTAATGGATCCAACTGCGCGACCTCACAGAAGCCGATGTCTCCATGCCCTTAAGACAAAACAGCCAGTGCCGCAAAAAATAAATTGATCAAATAATAAATCTTTTGTGTTCCAATATTAAAAATTGAACTTTTCCCCCCAAATTCTCTTATGAGAATCGGTTGACCATTGGTAGACGTGTTTGGATTGTTCAAGATAGGCCTAATCTCATTGATTGTACAGATCTTCCCCTTGATTGCTGCTCATGACACTCATCCCACATGTTGTGTGCTGACTCAATGAAATGCAACATCAGCACAAACAAGTTAAAAGTGCAGTGTCTTTGATCATTGATCAAAGATGCTGCACTGTTACCTTGTTTCCACTGGTATTTTTTAATTTTTAAACACACGCTGACAAGTCTTGAGGTCAACAAACCAAGCAACTTGACTGTACTGTAAAATTAACCATGTTCTATGCATTCTTAAACATACTACTTTTGGTTGTTACTATCTGACATCGGCATTCACAACCGGCAGATTGTGTGCTCAACTAATTGGCAAGCAGATGGTGGTTGCAAATCCTTCTCGGTTAATCACTACTCATAACATTTATTGATCACCATCTGTTTAATCATTTTCATTCAATTTGTCAGACATCACTTTCATTTGGGTCATCACATTTATTTGGCACTTGAGAATACTTATTGCCATAATTACAGTTAAAACTAGAAGTCCTGTCTTGAAATGCGCACAAATAGCACGTCGATTTGCACGTTAATTTACGCGTTATGATGATGGTAAGGCTATCAAGTTCTGCATATACGGCCTGTGCACAAGCAAAGTTTCAGCCAATGGACCTCTGGGTAACCCGGAGGTCCATTGGCAGGAACATTGATTGTGTTTGCTATGGGTAACAAGGAGAACCTGCCATGCTTTGGGTGCCATTCGATATGGCAATTGCGCGCAATTCCTACCGCAATTAAGCCTAAATAAGCGCACAGTTCATGACAGGACTTCCAGGTTTAACTGTAATTCCTCACCATTCAGATTCTCAGCTTCAGACTACTCCATTGTGCTTATAGTATGGCCACCGTGTACTGGTCACTTTGAGTTTCCATGGGTGGACAATATTCCACTGACAATAATATTATATTCCAAACACTAATTATAGGAATAATCATCAAACATTTTAATTAATGAAGCACTGGGTACAACCCGTGGCTCATTGATTGAAATTTTGCTGCTGTTGATTTTTATTTAAGAATTGAATGCAATTTTTATAATCTTTATTGGAGTATGAACGTGTGGGAATGGGTACAAATTATGTATGAATCCCAAAGAGTATAAAAATTGCATTCAGTTCTTATAATTACATTCTGTAACTGTTTAAACTACTTTTTACGAAACAACAAAGCAGAAAGAAGAAATAAAAGATGTACGAACGAACGAGGCGAAAAACCACCTCACACAAAAGACAAAGCGCACAACTCAGTTGAGCGCCGGTTTTTGGCATTGACCCAAATTTGTCAAATTGCCGTCTTTCACAACGAAACTTGGAATGTTCAAAACAATTTGAACAGGCTTTATGCCACAGTTGGGAAATGTCACCAAAGAAACAGCAGCAGAGTTGATCACTGCATTGGAAAATGAATTACATTTGGTTATGACGTTTTCATCCAGCTGACCAATGGGAATTGAGTATTTGGACCCAAAACGTATAACAACATTAACAATGTAATTATTAACTGGTAAACGCATGCATGGACATCACTGTCCGGGCGTGGATTTTGGCCAGTCCACGGCAACTGTACTGTAGTAACATCAGCATTTGGTGTGTAACCATAACAATGAACAATTTTGATATAAACAGTTTGGTTGCACCTAATAATGCATCAAGGGGGACAACTCTAGCATGGTTCATATCAGCCGAGATATGTATCATATCAGCTGAGTTTGAAGTCATACAGTTAAAACTAGAAGTCCTGTCATGAAATGCGCACAAATAGCACGTTAATGTACGCGTTATGACCCAAGTAAAGCTATCAAATTTTGTTCATATGGCCTGTGCACAGGCAGTGTTTCAGCCAATGGACCTCCGGGTAACCCGGAGGTCCATTGGCAGAAACATTGCATGTGTTTGCTATGAGTAACCAAGAGAACCTGCCGTGCTTTGGATGCCATTTGATATGGCAATTGCGCGCAATTCCAATGCGCAATTCAGCCTAGATAAGCGCACTATTCATGACAGGACTTCTAGTTTCAATTGTATCTGCCAAGTTAGATAATTGGCATCTATGGGAAAGAAAATCATCATGTGTAATAAATAACAAGGTAATATTATTTTTTCAGGTTGGTGACTCACTTCCAGATGTTCAGTTATACGAGGGATCTCCTGATATTAAAGTAAACTTACATAATTTATTCAAAGGAAAGAAAGGAGTTCTTTTCTCAGTGGTTGGTGCATTTACTCCAGGCTGCAGTCAGGTATTTCTCAATTTTTTTTTTTTTTTTTATTCGTGTTTAAGGTCACATATTTCTGCACAATGGCTAACCATGACCGTGACAGTTTTACGGGTGGAGGAAGCCGGAGTACCCGGAGAGAACCACCGAGCAATGGCGAGCAACTGTCAGCTCCCCAACATACCAACTCCACACAAGCAGGGTTAGCATTGGTTGAAGACAGGTGCGCCATCGACGTGCAGTACACCTTAGTACACAGCGTCACCATGCCCCCACGTGGGCAATGGGGGTGAAGTGTCTTGTCCAAGGACACAATGCGGTTGCCGCAGGTAAGATTCGAACCGAGGACCCCTCGGCTTGCAGCCTGCACCTCTACCAACTGAGCCACCGCACCCCCATTTCTCAATTAGTCTGTCAGTTGGTTGTTTTATTGACAGTTTATTACATACTTTTATGGAGTGTCAAGATTCACTTTCTTCTGTTTCTATTAGGGCTGCCATGATTTTTTAACTTAGATACGTCGCAAATAATCGATAATAATCGATTAATCCTACCTAGATGACCCCCTACAGTTAAAACTAGAAGTCCTATCATGAAATGCGCACAAATAGCACGTTGATATGTGCGTTAATGTGCGCGTTATGGCCCAAGTAAAGCTATCAAATTCTGTACATATCACCTGTGCACAAGCAATGTTTCAGCCAATAGACATCCAGTTTACCCGGAGGTCCATTGGCAGAAACATTGCATGTGTTTGCTATGAGTAACCAGGAGAACCTGCCGTGCTTTGGATGCCATTCGATATGGCAACTGCGCGCAATTCCAATGCGCAATTAAGCCTAGATAAGCGCACTATTCATGACAGGACTTCTAGTTTTTACTGTACCTCTCTTTGAAGTCGTTAAAAATGAAGTACATGTACAAGTCAGCTGACCTACCTCAAGTAAACATGGAAGGCGATCCTCTTTTAGAAACATTCAAAGCTTTGATGTTCTGAACTTTTGAACCATCAGTGTAATAAACAAGACTGGTCATCAGTTGTGAACTTCACAAGTTCGCAACTGCCGACCGGTCTTCATTATTACCTGATGGTTCAAAAGTTCAGAACATCAAAGCTTTGAATGTACCTAGAAGACAAATGCTTGTAACAGTTTTTTGAGGTTTGATGTTGACGTTCTTGACCTTTTACCTACAGACACAATAGTTTTTTCATCAAATCTTTTTTAATTATTAAATGTCTAAAATGGGGTAAAATTTACTGATTCTTTGACAACGAAAAATCCTAATTGATTTCGACATGACGAATCAGGACTCGATTTAACTGGATTCGCATCAATTTTCAACTATAGCTAATCAATTTCGCATGACATAAACATATACAGTTAAAAGTAGAAGTCCTGTCATGAAATGCGCACAAATAGCATGTCGATCTGTGCGTTAATCTATGCGTTATAACCATAGTAAGGCTATCAAATTCTGTACATAGAGCCTGTGCACAAGCAATGCTTCAGCCAATGGACCTCCGGGTAACCCGGAGGTCCATTGGCAGAAACATTGCCTGTGTTTGCTATGAGTAACCAGGAGAACCTGCCGTGCTTTGGATGCCATTCAATATGGCAATTGCGCGCAATTCTAATGGGCAATTAAGCCTGCAGTAAAAACTAGAAGTCCTATCATGAAATGCGTGCAAATAGCATGTCGATCTGCATGTTAATCTACGCGTTAGGACCATGGTAAGGCTATCAAATTATGTACATATGGCCTGTGCACAAGCAATGTTTCAGCCAATGGACCTCCGGGGAACCCGGAGGTCCACTGGCAGAAACATTGCCTGTGTTTGCTATGAGTAACCAGGATAATCTGCCGTGCTTTGGATGCCATTCGATGTGGCAATTGCTCGCAATTCCTATGTGCAATTAAGCCTAGATAAGTGCACATTTCATGACAGGACTTATAGTTTTAACTGTAGATAAGCGCACATTTCATGGCAGGACTTCTAGTTTTAACTGTAGATAAGCGCACATTTCATGACAGGACTTCTAGTTTTAACTGTATATAAGTGCACAATTCATGACAGGACTTCTAGTTTTAACTGTAGATAAGCGCACAATTCGTGACAGGACTTCTAGTTTTAACTGTAGATAAGCCCACAATTCGTGACAGGACTTCTAGTTTTAACGGTAGATAAGTGCACAATTCGTGACAGGACTTCTAGTTTTAACTGTAGATAAGTGCACAATTCGTGACAGGACTTCTAGCTTTAACTGTAGATAAGCACACAATTCGTGACAGGACTTCTAGTTTTAACGGTAGATAAGTGCACAATTCGTGACAGGACTTCTAGTTTTAACTGTAGATAAGCGCACAATTCGTGATAGGACTTCTAGTTTCAACTGTAGATAAGCCCACAATTCGTGACAGGACTTCTAGTTTTAACTGTAGATAAGTGCACAATTCGTGACAGGACTTCTAGTTTTAACTGTAGATAAGCACACAATTCGTGACAGGACTTCTAGTTTTAACGGTAGATAAGTGCACAATTCGTGACAGGACTTCTAGTTTTAACTGTAGATAAGTGCACAATTCGTGACAGGACTTCTAGTTTTAACTGTAAATGCTAATCAAAATTTATCCAAGATAGTAAACTATTATTCAGTTTTTAAAAATTAAATCAACCCCTGTGACTAATTGACAATTGATTAATCAATGAATCGAGACAACCCTAGTTTCTACAATATGAGTGGTCTGGTTACTTTCCATGGGTGGGCAATATTTCCACGGAGACAATAACATTAGATTCCAAACACTAATTATAGGAATAATCATCAAAATTTTAATTAATGATTCACTGGGTACAACCCAGTGCTTCATTAATTAAAATTTTGCTGATTATGATTTTTATTACCTGGTAATTGCATGTATGGACATCACCAAGCTTCGCAATTTCAGGAGAGCGATTTTTTAGCTCTCCTTACTGCCCTCCTGAAAGAATTAAGGAGAGCGAAAAATTGCCCTCCTAAATATTTTGGTCTGGGATGATTGAGATTACATGTATTATGGTCACATTAAATTTTTGTTGTAAAGCAAAAATGTAATTTAACTTCGAAGTCACATAACATCACGTAATTTCATTTTGAAAGTGGTTTAGTGGTAAAAGGTAATGGCTGCAACCATACCCAAACACAGTTGCAATCATTTGAAGCAAAATGGGTCACAGCAATATTTTTTTTCTGTCAGTTTCAAGTTCAACAACTGACATCACAGTTTGAGGGGTAATTATTCAAGGAATATTGACACTATAATATCATTACTACTATCCTGTCACTTGAATCACTTGCACCAGGATGTGACTGTAGATTCAAGCAGACCTGTTGTCCAAGAAAGTCATGCGCCTACCACTACCACCTTCAACCCCCCCCCCCCCCCCCCAAGGGGGGTTGAAGGTGGTAGTGGTAGGCGTATGACTTTCTTGGAAAACAGGTCTGGGTACACACACAGGTCTTGTCAAGTGTGTGTTCGGTTGTTGAGTGAGACATCTAGATGTCTAAGAGATTTCGCTTTACCTTAGTAAAGTTAATAAAATCACTGATGTAATAGTCTGTTGGTTTCAGTTTCAATGAGTTCGTTCAACTGGATACTTAAAATGCTGTGTAAAGCTAATTGCTCTCCTAAGCTGATTGAGGAGAGCGATTTTTTGCCCTCCTGCATTTTTCAGAATGCCAGGCCTGCATTTTCATGAAAGAGGTGACTGATTTTCTTTCAAGTTTTATTAACCCTGAGTGGTCTGGCAATTGTCCTGAATTCCCACAAACCTACATCCTGTACATGTCCAATTGCTTAACAGTTATTTCTACATGTAGTCAAGTCTTGGCAGCCTGTTAATCAAAAAAGCCTGAAATAAGTCTTTAAACGTTAAGGTGCGTTTAGACAATTTATAGCATTGTTGTAAAGTGATACAAGATAACAACTTATTCTATTTTTTTCTTATGTGAATTCCCCTTTTGTACTATTAACAAATTTCAGTCAAGTCAGACACGGAATACCGAACCGATATCATACCGAGGTACAGTACAGTCGCCGTGGACTGGTCATAAACCCAAGCCAACCTAACTATTAACTTGGTAAAATCAGAATTTGGCAAAGAAACTGTAAATTATTTAGGTCATATTGTGGGGCAGGGGCAGGTGAGGCCGATTGCGGCTAAAGTTGATGCCATTGTAAATTTTCCAGTACCAAACTCTAAAAAAGAGCTCATGAGATTCTTAGGCATGGCTGGATATTATAGAAAATTTTGTTTAAATTTTTCAGATGTTGTCTCCCCTTTGACCAGTTTATTGAGCAAAAGGGTTAAGTTTGTTTGGACTGAGGAATGTCAGAAATCCTTTAACAGAATAAAAACTTTATTAAATAATTCCCCTGTCCTGGCCAGTCCCAATTATGAAAAGCCCTTCAAATTATTCATAGATGCAAGTGACAATGGAGCAGGTGGGTATATTGCCCAGGAAGATTCCCAAGGTATTGATCACCCTGTATGTTATTTTTCCAGAAAATTTCTCAAACATCAAAAGAATTACTCTACAGTAGAAAAAGAAACTTTGGCTCTAATTTTGGCATTAACCCATTTTGATGTGTATCTAGGAACCGCCCAATGTCCAATTACAGTTTACACCGATCATAACCCCTTAACATTTATCAATAAAATGAAAAACAAGAATCAAAGATTATTGCGGTGGAGTTTAGCCCTTCAAGAATATAATTTAGAGATTAGGCATATTTCGGGAAGAGATAATGTTGTAGCTGATGCTCTTTCCAGAATATCCTAATTTAAAATGATATGATCGGTCCCTATTCACTTCAAGTGTATATATGTTTATTAAAAAAAAAAAAAAAAATTGTGAAGATTATGGTGTGTGTGTGTATTGTAAACCAGTCAGAGTCTGCTAAAATTATGTAAAAAGTTTTCGGTACCTTCAAACTTTTTCTTTTAAGGCAGGGTGTGTTATAGCCCCCATATTATATTGAGATTGATATATCCTTAAGTTGATAATTATGTGAGAAAGATTTTTTTTTTATTTCTGCATTTTCTGACTGGTCTAACTCTTTTGCACTCAGTGACCTTGTTTACATCTTTGTTACACTGATATATTGTACATATAGCTGTTGATTGTTTAATTGTTTAAATAGGTCAATGACCTTGTTTACTTGAACTTTAACAGAATCCCCTAGAAACTGTTAGAACATTGCAGAAACTTCCTCTTCTGGGACATTCTATCTGGTTACTATATAAAGGTTTGTCAACAGAATTCAAAAACTCTTTTTAGAAAGCCATTTCAGAAGAACTTATTTTCACAGCAGTTGTTTCCATTGGAGATTATTATTGTTTCAGAACAGCGCATTTATTATAGAAGCAGTGCTTCTTTGTTTGTGATTTTGGAAGATTGATTCCAAAAGAGAATTTTGAAGAGAATTTGTTCGTCTTGGAAAAGAGAATTTATACTTTCTGTGAAACAGAATAATATTTTGTGAAAAGCCAGGATTCTACTGGATTATTTGGAAATTACCTGTGGCACCAATACTTCATGGATTTTTACTCCATTTGAATTTTGCAGAGCGTTTTATTATATTTTATTGGAGACTGCTGAAATTTCTAATACTACATCTACCAGCTGGTAACTTTCTTCAGAAGATACTTCACCACTGGATTACTGGATTCTGTCAAACTGTACTTTGGACTAATTCTATAATTGATAAGTACCATTGTTTTTTTTTAATTTTCTGTAACCCAATTAGTGTAAAAGATCTTTGTATCATTTTTTTTATATCAATTTTTTTTTAATTAAATTTCAGAATAGTTAAATTCATAGTTTTGTTGCTGATTCTCAGATTTCTTTATGTTACCAATATCATTAATAATTCCACACCGTAACAGAAATTGGGGGCTCGTTGCCGGGATTGAATGTTAGATAACGAGAAAGCTTTATTTGCATATTTCAATTATTATTTTGGCTCACTTTCAAAACATTTAAACTTTCTTAGAAACTTTCAGTATTATTATTTATATAATCTGAGAACCAGCAAACCTTTTCATCATGGTATTTATTGTGACAGAATTTATTTCTGAATTTGAAAGATCTCCTAGTTTGGCCCTTTTAGAATCTCTTAAGAAGGAGGATTTATTTCAACTTGCTCAGTGTCTAAAATTACCTGCCACCCCTGGTCTGAACAGGCATAAACTTAAACAGCTCATCGTTAATCATTATATTGAGGAGGGTCTTTTGCCTCAGTCTGGGTCACCTGTCTCTGAACCACAACCTACTGATGCCCTTGAACTCAAAAAGTTAGAATTAGAACTAAAGAGATTAGAAATGCAACAAGAAATGAAAAGGCAGGAAAATGAAATGAAATTAAAAGAATTAGAAGCTCGACAAAAAGAAAAAGAATTAGAAGCTCAAAAAGAAAGGGAACAAATTCAGGCTCAAAAAGAAAGGGAACTAAAATTAAGGGAAATAGAAGCTCAAAAAGAAATGCACTTAAAAGAATTAGAAATTCAGGCCCAAAAGGAAATAAGAATAAAAGAATTAGAATCTCAACGTCAAGGCTCAAATGTAATTTCTCCAAGTAGATTTGATGCAACTAAACATGTTAGGCTAGTTCCCCTCTTTCAAGAAAAAGAAGTTGATAAATATTTTTCACATTTTGAAAAAGTGGCAACAAGTTTAGAATGGCCAAGGGATGTCTGGACTTTGCTACTGCAAAGTGTTTTGAAAGGGAAGGCCCAAGAAATCTATTCCACTCTATCTTCTGAGCAAAGCAACAATTATGACGCTGTTAAAGAGGCAATACTTAAGGCATATGAACTTGTTCCAGAGGCCTATAGGCAGAAATTCAGAAATTACTATAAAAACGAAAATCAAACTCATGTGGAATTTGCCAGAGAAAAGCAAAATTTATTTGACAGGTGGTGCCACTCAAAAGAAATAGGGAAAGATTTTACAAAATTAAAGGAAATGATGCTGATTGAGGAGTTTAAAGGAAAGATACATTCAGATATAAAGGCCCACCTGGATGAACAAAAAGTTGACACATTAAATAGAGCAGCAGTACTAGCAGATGACTATGCCTTAACTCATAAAATGAGTCGTAACTCTACAAATTTTTGGCTTCACAAGAACTCTTTCCAAAGTGGACCTAAACCAACTTCAGATAAAACACATCCTTCCAATCATCCTTCCCATCCTACAAACTTTTCACCACCTAAATTTAATCGGAAGCCTAATGAGAATAAGTCATCCAATGCCAGCCCTACACCATTACGACCCAACAGTTCAACTAAAACTTGTAATTATTGTAAGAAAGCAGGTCATTTATTATCTGATTGCTGGCTGTTAAAAAGGAAAAATGAGTCCTCTACTTCGCAGAATGCACTAGCATGTGCTCCATGCCCTGAAAATTATGTTATAATGCAAGACGCTTTAGAAAATTATAAGCCATTTATTTCTGAAGGCTTTGTTTCCCTTGATGGGGATAAGCACTGTTCCTTACCAATAAAAATACTGAGAGACACAGGGGCTACTCAGTCATTAATGTTAGAAGGCATTTTGCCATTTTCTGAAGAAAGTGCAACAGGGGCACAAGTTCTAATATCGGGTATTGAGTCAAACTCTTTAAAGGTCCCACTTCATAAAATAAATTTAAGAAGTAACTTAGTAAATGGGACTGTGACAGTAGGAATCAAACCTACTCTACCTGTAAAAGGTATTTCTTTATTATTGGGAAATGACTTAGCTGGTGACAAAGTCACTGTAGAACCTCAAGTGGTGGATAAGCCGAGCACAGATGAAAGTATTATTAATTTGAAGGAATGTTTTCCTTTTACCTTTCCAGCATGTGCTGTGACTCGGTCCATGGCAAAGAAAACTGAGGTTGATAACAACCTCAATTGTGTTGATTTAAACAGCAAAGCTGAGGATAAGAACTGTCACAGAATTACGGATTCTGAAGACATTGATTTGTCTCAGACATTTTTGAGTCAGTGTGATGACTCGTCCAGACATTGTAAAGAGGCCACTACACCTGAGAGTGATAGGGGGACCTCCTTGAATGTCATTTCCCGGACATCTTTAATTCAGGAACAGGAAAGTGATCCTGACCTTGCCGAGCCACGTGAAAAGGCTCTAACTGAGGCTGAAGCCCAAAACTCCCCTGTCTGTTATTTCAGAAAATCTGGTGTACTTATGAGGAAATGGCGACCACCAGAAGTACCCTCCAATAGTGATTGGGAGGTTATTTATCAAATAGTTGTCCCCACTAAATACCGGAATGAAATAATAAGCCTGGCTCATGAAAATCCAATGGCTGGACATTTGGGAGTTAGGAAAACCTACTCTCGTATTCAACAGTGTTTTTACTGGCCCAAGCTTCGACAGGATGTTGTTGAATTTTGTAAAACCTGCCACACCTGTCAAATTGTAGGAAAACCCAACCAGAAGATTCCTCCTGCTCCCCTTCAACCAGTCCCTGCTTTTGAGGAGCCATTTAGTAGAATTATTATTGATTGTGTTGGCCCATTGCCTAGAACAAGATCTGGAAATGAATATCTTCTTACCATCATGTGTGCTTCTACACGATTTCCTGAGGCTATTCCTCTAAGAAATATTAAAACTAAGACTATAGTTAAGGCCTTGATAAAATTTTTCACGACTTTCGGTCTACCCAGGTCAGTGCAATCAGACCAGGGCTCAAATTTTATGTCAAACATTTTTCAGCAGGTGATGTATGAGCTCAAAATTAAGCAGTACACATCAAGTGCCTACCATCCCGAAAGTCAAGGAGCTCTAGAACGCTTTCATCAAACACTGAAGACCATGATAAAGGCCTATGGGGAGAATAATGAGAAGGATTGGGATGAAGGAGTACATCTCCTTTTATTTGCAGTCCGTGAAACTGTACAGGAATCTCTGGGGTTCAGCCCTTTTGAATTAGTGTTTGGACACTCAGTGAGGGGTCCACTCACTGCTTTGAAAGAGAAATGGCTCGAGGAAGAGCCACCTGAAATTTCTCTCCTGGACTATGTGTCCACTTTTAAGGAAAAATTGCACCAGGCCAGAGAAATGGCAAATAAACATTTACAGAAAGCCCAGAGTCACATGAAGACCTGGTATGACAAAAAGGCGAAATTTCGCACCTTTAAACCTGGGGACAAGGTGTTAGTATTATTCCCTTTAAAGGGCAATGCTTTACAAGCAAGATATTCAGGCCCTTATATTGTTAAGCACAAGATCAGTGATACTGATTATGTTGTTGAGACTCCCGATAGACTCAAAAATACTCAGCTGTGCCATATAAATATGTTGAAAACTTATTATGAGAGAGAACCAAACTCTCTACCAGTCTCAACAGTCACCCACATGGATGAGCTGGAAAATCCTGTAGAGGATATTCATGAAGGCGGCGAAAATGTACCTCTAAAGTTACAGAACTCAGATGTCCTGAGAGATCTACGAAATAAAACAGATTATTTCCTGCCTGACCAAAGAAAAGATTTAGTTGATTTAATTTTCAAATATCAACACTTATTTCCCGATGTGCCTAGTAGGACATCTGTTATTTTTCATGATGTTGATGTAGGAGAGGCAAATCCCATCAAACAGCATCCATATAGATTGAACCCTTTCAAAGCTGAGATCATGCGAAAGGAAATACAGTATATGCTGGACAATGATATCATAGAATCTAGCCATAGCAACTGGAGTTCGCCCTGTATACTCGTCCCAAAACCTGATGGCAGTTACAGATTTTGTACGGATTACCGAAAGGTGAACAGCCTCACCAAAACAGACAATTATCCAATTCCTAGAATTGATGACTGCATTGACAAACTTGGCCATGCTAAATTTGTGACAAAATTTGACTTGTTAAAGGGTTATTGGCAAGTCCCTTTAACAGAAAAAGCAAAAGAAATATCTGCTTTTGTTACCCCATTTGGGTTGTATCAATATAAAGTAACCCCTTTTGGCATGAAAAACTCTCTGGCAACGTTCCAGCGCATGGTTAACCACTTAATTGCAGACCTAGATCACAGTGAAGCTTATATTGATGATGTTATTATACACACAGATACAAATTGGGCTGATCATCTAAAGCATATTCAAGAACTTTTTGACAAAGTGACCCAAGCCAACCTAACTATTAACTTGGTAAAATCAGAATTTGGCAAAGAAACTGTAAATTATTTAGGTCATATTGTGGGACAGGGGCAGGTGAGGCCGATTGCGGCTAAAGTTGATGCCATTGTAAATTTTCCAGTACCAAACTCTAAAAAAGAGCTCATGAGATTCTTAGGCATGGCTGGATATTATAGAAAATTTTGTTTAAATTTTTCAGATGTTGTCTCCCCTTTGACCAGTTTATTGAGCAAAAGGGTTAAGTTTGTTTGGACTGAGGAATGTCAGAAATCCTTTAACAGAATAAAAACTTTATTAAATAATTCCCCTGTCCTGGCCAGTCCCAATTATGAAAAGCCCTTCAAATTATTCATAGATGCAAGTGACAATGGAGCAGGTGGGTATATTGCCCAGGAAGATTCCCAAGGTATTGATCACCCTGTATGTTATTTTTCCAGAAAATTTCTCAAACATCAAAAGAATTACTCTACAGTAGAAAAAGAAACTTTGGCTCTAATTTTGGCATTAACCCATTTTGATGTGTATCTAGGAACCGCCCAATGTCCAATTACAGTTTACACCGATCATAACCCCTTAACATTTATCAATAAAATGAAAAACAAGAATCAAAGATTATTGCGGTGGAGTTTAGCCCTTCAAGAATATAATTTAGAGATTAGGCATATTTCGGGAAGAGATAATGTTGTAGCTGATGCTCTTTCCAGAATATCCTAATTTAAAATGATATGATCGGTCCCTATTCACTTCAAGTGTATATATGTTTATTAAAAAAAAAAAAAAAAATTGTGAAGATTATGGTGTGTGTGTGTATTGTAAACCAGTCAGAGTCTGCTAAAATTATGTAAAAAGTTTTCGGTACCTTCAAACTTTTTCTTTTAAGGCAGGGTGTGTTATAGCCCCCATATTATATTGAGATTGATATATCCTTAAGTTGATAATTATGTGAGAAAGATTTTTTTTTTATTTCTGCATTTTCTGACTGGTCTAACTCTTTTGCACTCAGTGACCTTGTTTACATCTTTGTTACACTGATATATTGTACATATAGCTGTTGATTGTTTAATTGTTTAAATAGGTCAATGACCTTGTTTACTTGAACTTTAACAGAATCCCCTAGAAACTGTTAGAACATTGCAGAAACTTCCTCTTCTGGGACATTCTATCTGGTTACTATATAAAGGTTTGTCAACAGAATTCAAAAACTCTTTTTAGAAAGCCATTTCAGAAGAACTTATTTTCACAGCAGTTGTTTCCATTGGAGATTATTATTGTTTCAGAACAGCGCATTTATTATAGAAGCAGTGCTTCTTTGTTTGTGATTTTGGAAGATTGATTCCAAAAGAGAATTTTGAAGAGAATTTGTTCGTCTTGGAAAAGAGAATTTATACTTTCTGTGAAACAGAATAATATTTTGTGAAAAGCCAGGATTCTACTGGATTATTTGGAAATTACCTGTGGCACCAATACTTCGTGGATTTTTACTCCATTTGAATTTTGCAGAGCGTTTTATTATATTTTATTGGAGACTGCTGAAATTTCTAATACTACATCTACCAGCTGGTAACTTTCTTCAGAAGATACTTCACCACTGGATTACTGGATTCTGTCAAACTGTACTTTGGACTAATTCTATAATTGATAAGTACCATTGTTTTTTTTTTATTTTCTGTAACCCAATTAGTGTAAAAGATCTTTGTATCATTTTTTTTATATCAATTTTTTTTTAATTAAATTTCAGAATAGTTAAATTCATAGTTTTGTTGCTGATTCTCAGATTTCTTTATGTTACCAATATCATTAATAATTCCACACCGTAACACAAGGGTGGTGGTGTATTTCATCCCTTGGGTGCAACAAGGCTTTGCAATGCTAAAGCATTGCAAAGCCTTGTTGCACGCAAGGGACAAATTTATCAATTTTATTAACTTAAAATATCAGACATAAATCATTTAATTTTTATTTTTTCAAATTTGCATTGGTCATAAAAAGAGAGCATGCGGCAGCCAAAAGGACCATGCGGTAGGGCTTGAGAAACAGATTTTTCATTTTATTAAGCCTAATTAGTGTTTAGAATCTGAAATTATTGCTTCTGTGGAAATATTGCCCACCCGTGGAAAATGACCAGTACACGGCGGCTGCAGTGTATACCCCGATAAAAATACCTAAACTGACACCGAATTTAAAATTCCAATATTGTCCATCTCTTGTTCAGGTGATGGCCCTCTGAGCTCAGTGCAGGTGTCATTGTTTGATCCTTTGCTTTTACTTTTTGTGCGGCTATTTCATAATATTCTTGTGACCTCTTGCTTAAATAATTTGTGACTTTCCTGCCTGTAAGAGCTATTCATTTCACCAAACATGTCTTGAATAACTTTAGGACTTTAGGCGACTTTCAAAAAATGGAATAATGTAGTGCATAAAGCACGTCAGTCTTTTGATTTCTTATAGTACTGAAATGGTTAACCAGATAATTGGTTTGAAACCAGTTACAGTTAAAACTAGAAGTCCTGTCATGAAATGCGCACAAATAGCACATCAATCTGCGCGTTAATCTTTGCGTTATGGCCATACTAAGGCTATCAAATTCTGTACATGTGGCCTGTGCACAAGCAATGTTTCAGCCAATGGACCTCCGGTAACCCGGAGGTCCATTGGCAGAAACATTGCCCGTGTTTGTTATGAGTAACCAGGAGAACCTGCCTTGCTTTGGATGCCACTCTGTATGGCAATTGCGTGCAATTCCAACGCGCAATTAAGCCTAGATAAGCGCACAATTCATGACAGGACTTCTAGTTTTAACTGTAGCTAACTAACCGATTAGAAAAACCCTCATCTGAAATATCGATAGTGATCGACATTCCACGTTTAAAATGTAGTAAATCTGCCGCTTCTCCTTTGTGATAGATTACACCTCGAAAACGCATTATATATATTGAGAAATAATAGATTTTGGCGTTCAAGACCTTGTTAATGATTGGCAGTTTCCGGGAGTACTGAATTATCGAAGAAAGTATTCTGTAGTATGTATACAAACGAACGTTGTTGAGTACTCGACAACGTTCATTTGTATACACACTATGGAATACTTTGAGAATACTGCTTTCCAACTCTTATAGTTTTGATCCCATATTTAGTGAAATAATGGCCACGGATAACCAGATCTTATCCAGTTATAGCTCCCGGTTAGTCGGTTACAAAAATGAGCCAACCATTTCAGCCCTGATTTCTTATCTATGTGGGAACCGACTGTCATATCATAGTACACAGATGCGACGGAAGCCCGATAAAAGTTGAGGAGCACAAATTTTCAAAGCTAACATGGTTCGGCCCAGTGGGAGAAAAAGTTACAATCATATATCAGTAAATGTACCGTCATCCAACATATTGTCTCATTTTGATGAGCATGCAGCGATGGGGTCAATATCCTGTCCATTTCTTCTACTTCAGTCATCTTCCAACTCGAAGGCCAGCCTTACTGTAGATATGAAGGCTGGCCTTACTGTAGATATGAAGGCTAGCCTTACTGTAGATATGAAGGCTAGCCTTACTGTAGATATGAAGGCTGGCCTTACTGTAGATATGAAGGCTAGCCTTACTGTAGATATGAAGGCTAGCCTTACTGTAGATATGAAGGCTAGCCTTACTGTAGATATGAAGGCTGGCCTTACTGTAGATATGAAGGCTGGCCTTACTGTAGATATGAAGGCTAGCCTTACTGTAGATATGAAGGCTGGCCTTACTGTAGATATGAAGGCTGGCATTACTGTAGATATGAAGTCTGGCTTTACTGTAGATATGAAGGCTGGTCTTACTGTAGATACATGTATGAAGGCTGGCCTTACTGTACATGTAGATATGAAGGCTAGCCTTACTGTAGATATGAAGGCTAGCCTTACTGTAGATATGAAGGCTGGCCTTACTGTAGATATGAAGGCTGGCCTTACTGTAGATATGAAGGCTAGCCTTACTGTAGATATGAAGGCTGGCCTTACTGTAGATATGAAGGCTGGCCTTACTGTAGATTTGAAGGCTGGCCTTACTGTAGATATGAAGGCTAGCCTTACTGTAGATATGAAGGCTGGCCTTACTGTAGATATGAAGGCTAGCCTTACTGTAGATATGAAGGCTAGCCTTACTGTAGATATGAAGGCTGGCCTTACTGTAGATATGAAGGCTAGCCTTACTGTAGATATGAAGGCTGGCCTTACTGTAGATATGAAGGCTGGCCTTACTGTAGATATGAAGGCTGGCCTTACTGTAGATATGAAGGCTGGTCTTACTGTAGATATGAAGGCTGGCCTTACTGTAGATATGAAGGCTGGCCTTACTGTAGATATGAAGGCTGGCCTTACTGTAGATATGAAGGCTGGCTTTACTGTAGATATGAAGGCTGGTCTTACTGTAGATACATGTATGAAGGCTGGCCTTACTGTACATGTAGATATGAAGGCTAGCCTTACTGTAGATATGAAGGCTAGCCTTACTGTAGATATGAAGGCTGGCCTTACTATAGATATGAAGGCTGGCCTTACTGTAGATATGAAGGCTGGCCTTACTGTAGATATGAAGGCTGGCCTTACTGTAGATATGAAGGCTGGCCTTACTGTAGATTTGAAGGCTGGCCTTACTGTAGATATGAAGGCTAGCCTTACTGTAGATATGAAGGCTGGCCTTACTGTAGATATGAAGGCTAGCCTTACTGTAGATATGAAGGCTAGCCTTACTGTAGATATGAAGGCTGGCCTTACTGTAGATATGAAGGCTAGCCTTACTGTAGATATGAAGGCTGGCCTTACTGTAGATATGAAGGCTGGCCTTACTGTAGATATGAAGGCTGGCCTTACTGTAGATATGAAGGCTGGCCTTACTGTAGATATGAAGGCTGGCCTTACTGTAGATATGAAGGCTGGCCTTACTGTAGATATGAAGGCTGGCTTTACTGTAGATATGAAGGCTGGTCTTACTGTAGATACATGTATGAAGGCTGGCCTTACTGTACATGTAGATATGAAGGCTAGCCTTACTGTAGATATGAAGGCTAGCCTTACTGTAGATATGAAGGCTAGCCTTACTGTAGATATGAAGGCTAGCCTTACTGTAGATATGAAGGCTGGCCTTACTGTAGATATGAAGGCTGGCCTTACTGTAGATATGAAGGCTGGTCGTACTGTAGATATGAAGGCTGGCCTTACTGTAGATATGAAGGCTGGCCTTACTGTAGATATGAAGGCTGGCCTTACTGTAGATATGAAGGCTGGCCTTACTGTAGATATGAAGGCTGGCCTTACTGTAGATATGAAGGCTGGCCTTACTGTAGATATGAAGGCTGGTCTTACTGTAGATATGAAGGCTAGCCTTCGAGTTGGAAGATGGTCGAAGTAGAAGAAACTGAGTGAAGCAACCATAGGTCAGTTGTTGTTTGGGTTTGCAAATAATATATTGCAGGAATGCCGGTGTACAGTTAAAACTAGAAGTCCTGTCACGAATTGTGCGCTTATCTAGGCTTAATTGCCCAATCAAATGGCATCCAAAAAAACCGGCAGGTTCTCCTGGTTACTCATAGCAAACACAGGCAATGTTTCTGCCAATGGACCTCCGGGTTACCCGGAGGTCCATTGGCTGAAACATTGCTTGTGCACAGGCCATATGTACAGAATTTGATAGCCTTACTATGGTTATAACGTGTAGATTAACGCGAAGATCGACGTGCTATTTGTGCGCATTTCATGACAGGATTTCTACTTTTAACTGTATTGGCATGTTTGCATGTGCCCATTTCAACTCATTGTGTAACCAAGCAACATGTCTGTGGAAAAAGTGGAGGGGCACATGTCCCCTGTGCCCCACTGGTTCCGTTGCCTCTGATATTACAGGAAAGCCACCATCCTTGTTTGAAAGATTTTGCTGCGTAAGTATTCCTTGATACACCAAAACTGATCATGGAAGCTATTCATTTTCTCTTTCCAGACTCATGTACCAGAGTACCTGTCAACATATGAACGATTCAAGGTAAAATTAGCTCAGTTTGTATGTATTTATTTGTCGACGCAACACAGCCTGGAAATAGCCTGTGAACAACCATTTAGTTTACATGTAGGTTATGTTAATTGCAAAATACATGAACGAACTACAAGGTCCGATAAAGTAATATAACATAACTTTATGTAATTATTAATCTCGCATATTTTACCAGAAAGATTTGACAATCTTTATACCCCCACTTTCGAAGAAGATGGGGGTATACTGGATTACATGCGTCCATCCATCCGTCCATGTGTGAGTCCATCCGAGAATATTCATAACTTAAGTAAATTATTATTTTTAATAATATTTGTTGGTCATAGGTATGCCCACACTAGTTATTTTTTGTTTTTTTATTATTTGTTCCCTTAGAAATTGTGTCCGTCCGAGCCAAAGTTTGTCTGTTCAGCCTGTATCTCAGGTATCGAATGTTCTATTGCAATGAAATTTGCCATGAACACTGCTTATGGTATAGGCTTTAAAAAAAGGATTCAACGATATTTCTCACGTTCTCCTTTTTAGAGTTATCCCCCTTTTTTGACTTAAAAATTGTAGGAAATAGACATTATTTGTCTGTTCAGTCTGTATCTCAGGTATGGGTTATCGGATTTCAGTGAAATATGGCATGCAGTTTGCCTATGACAAAGGCTTCTTCCTCATTGCATAAAACTTCCAAACACCAAACAATTTACCATACCTTTTGACTTAGAAATTGTTGAAAACTTTTGAAGAAAATGGGGGGGGGGGGGGGGGGTATGCTGGTTTGCTTCCATCCATTTGTGCATCCGTCCATCAGTCCATACGAGAATATTCATAAATAATATTTGTTGGTCATAGGTATGCCCACACTAGGCGGTACACCATGTTGGGGTATTCACCGGATGTAAGTCCAGCTCTTGTTTGGAACTCTCTCATCTTACAAGGTTGAGTATTGCATCCACATGTGAATAGGATGGCATGCTTCTATCTTTCTATCTTGAAAGAATTTCCACCAAAATAAATAAGAACAACTAATGTGCGATCTCGCTTCAGCAAGAACAAGCAATATTTGTTGATATTTATATAGGCAGAAATCATGTTAACCCTTTACCTAACATGAAAAGCAGACGACACTTGCAAACAAAATTTTTGAACTAATTTTTTTCACTTTTTGTCTCAAAAACATAGGTTATGACTCCTCATTGGAACGAGCTCAAGGAGCTCGTTCCAAAGAGGGGTCATAACCTATATTTTTGAGACAAAAAATGAAAAAATAATGAAAATTAATTGGCGATTTTTGTGAATGGTGCTGGTCGATTTTGACCATTACGTTGGGTAAAGGGTTAAGACATAAGAAACATGACTGGCATAGTAAAACAGAGAATCGGAAGTCCATCACAACACCCTTTTTCCTATGGGTTATCATTAGGCTGAAATGTTCTGCCCAAGAACCTTGTGGTATGTAGTCCATTACTCTAACCACTGAGCCACCATACTCCCATATCCTGTATCTTTTGTAACAAAAAATGTAGAGTTTTCACTACTTCTTTGCCAATTTAAAAACAAATATGTGCACGAAATTTTCAAAATGCATTTTAGAAGAGTCTTAGAGGTACAATGTATGTTGATGTATTCTTAATTCTAATTTTCATTTGTTTGTTTTCCGAATTTTGTAATTGGGTATTTCTGTGGCTTGTTTGCACGAAATCAAATTAAAAGTCAAATTTCTTGTTGAAAGCTTTAACTTTAGGCCACAGAAAGTAGATCTGTTTCTCAGGCCATTATTTGTAAAATTGCAGGGAGGAGAGGGTTTTTTAATTTTATTTTTCATTTCTGTAATTATTTCTTTGCCACCAAAAGTTCATGTTTTTATTTGATGTTTTAGGACTCATAATCTCTGAAATAGCATGGGTGGTCATGTATTATGTCCCTTGAGAGCAAGAAGGCTTTGCAATGCTAAAGCATGCTCCCACGTTGTGTCCTTGGTCAAGGCACTTAACCCTGATTGCCTACATGGGGCACAATGATGCTGTGTACTAAGGCATACTGCACGTTGATGGTGCGCATGTCTTCAACCAATCTAACCCTGCCTTTTCTGCGGTTCAGAGTTACAATGTTGGAGAGCTGACAGCTGCTCGTCGTTGCTCGGTGGTTCTCTCCGGGTACTCCGGCTTCCTCCACCCGTAAAATTGTCACAACATGATATGACCCTGTCTGTTAATGTGTCGTTAAACCCTAATAAAAAAATTAAAAAAAACTTGGGTAAAATATCAGACACAGGCCTTTAAAAATTGCATGAACTAGCGTTTAGTTTGTGAACCGTTCAAGCAAACAACCCATGGCTTAATCTTTATTACGTTTCTGCAAATTCTTTTCTGTAATGTAAAACATCAATTGAAAAAGTGAAATGGGTTAAGCCAAAAAAAAATAGGTTAAGCAATTTTTTTTGGTTTAACCGAATTTCGGGTTAAGCAAATTTTCAATTTTTAAAGGCCTGCAGACATAAACCATTTAATTTTTGTGTCGCCGCCCCACGAAGTGGGGAGCGACATATAGGGATTACTTTTGACGTCTTGCGTCGTCATCCGTGTCATCCGCGTCACACTTTCTCTTATCCGCCACTCCTCTTTAACCTATGAATGGATTTTGATGAAACTTTCAGTGATTTTTTATCACATAATGGCATTGTGCACCTCCTATTTTATTTTTTGATCCGTTGTATTTTTTTCAGAGTTATGCCCCTTTTCCACTTAGAATTCTGTCTGAAATATTAAAATATAGTACAGGCGACACACGTCTTCCATGGAAGACTCACATCTAAGTTATTTCTTTTAAGCTTACATTGGTTATAAAAGAGAGCATGTAGCAGCCAAAAGGACCATGCGGGAGGGCCTGAGAAACAGATTTTTAATTTTTTTAGGCCTTAATGGAACCTTTTAAGTAAATATGTACAAAATATTACCATAACCTCATCACATGAGTTTGAAGTTAATCATAATCACATTCTCGACTTAAATTGGGCCTTTCTTTTTCTAAAAAGATTTTGGGTAACAAATGGTGAACTATCTTCATCAAATATCAGACCATTTAATTCCCAAGGTGCAGACTCGTTGTTTAGTGAATGTTTTCGAAAAATCCAGTGCACCCATCATGTAACTTTGGCATACTAACCGGAAGAATTCTATTAACCACAGATGCATAGAAGAGTTCTATGATTTAGGGGGAGATAACCTACTTTCTGATAGATGCTATACTAATCCAAACATCAGACACCACTGGTTGTCATTATATAAGGTTACAGGCAAGCCTGCAAATAAGCAATCTGTCATTTGCAGAATGGGGACCCCAGACAGGGACCAGCCGTGAGGACGACTAGGGCAATTATGTTGCCCTTCTAAGCCCAAAGTTGCCTAGAAAAAGAGTCGGGGCGATAACAAGTTGCCCTCTAAAAATTGGCCAAAATGAGGAGAGGCTGAACTGAGTGATCCGAAGTTTACATAAAAACGATTATTTTCAAGAATCAAATGTGCTTGAGTGTGATAAATGGGCATTTTCATTCGTCAATTAAGCGACTATTTATTTGAAATTACAGGAGAATCAATTGTCCACTGTCGCTTTTGTGGATTTTTAGCTCAACTTTGGTGAAGCCAAATTTGAGCTTATGCCATGGCCCGTCTGTCCGTCTGGCCGTCCGTCTGTCAACAATTGGATATGGCTCGGGCTAAAGGCCGTATTTATGAACCGATCTTTACGAAACTTGTTGGGTACCTTTGTTATAACCGTGGGACGAGAACGAGTGTTTTTGGGTGCGGTCCGAAATTCAAGATGGCTGCCAGCCACCATTTTGTACCGACGATGCAGAAATCTGTTTTTTGTACAGAACTTCCATATGAAAGCTCTGATTTGAATAATTTTTTGTATGAATGTTTAGTACCATGGGATACATCACATATAATACAGGTTTTTTTCTTGTGCATAAATTATGCAAATTAGACTAACTTTGATGTTTTTTGGTGTTACTTTCAGCACTGTAAGTGCAAATGCCAATACGGCTCGGGCTAGAGGCCGTATTTATGAACCGATCTTTACGAAACTCCTTGGGTACCTTTGTTATCACCGTGGGACGAGAACGAGTGTTTTGGGGTCCGGTCCGAAATTCAAGATAGCCGATGGCCGCCATTTTGTACAAAATTTGGTGCAATCAGATTTTTGCACAGAGCTTCCATATGAAAGCGCTGGTTTGAATAATTTTTTGTGTGAATGTTTAGTACCATGCTATACATCACATATAATACAGGTTTTTTTCTTGTGCAGAAATTATGCAAATTAGATGAACTTTGATTTTTTCAGTGCTACTTACACACAGTAAGTACACATGTCAATACGGCTCGGGCTAGAGTCTGTATTTATGAACCGATCTTCACGAAACGTCTTGGGTACCTTTGTTATCCCCTTGGGACGAGAACGAGTGTTTCTGGGTTTGGTCCAAAATTCAAGATGGCTGCCAGTGGCCATTTTGTACCGAAATTACGTCTAATCAGTTTTTTGTACACAACTTCTATACGGCTCAGGCTAGAGGCCGTATTTATGAACCGATCTTTGCGAAACTTCTTGGGTACCTTTGTTATCCCGTGGGATGAGCACGAGTGTTTTTGGATGTGGTCCGAAATTCAAGATGGCCACCAGCAGCCATTTTGTATCAAAATTAGTGCAATCAGTCTTTTGTACAGAACTTCTGTATGAAAGTTATGATTTGAATAAATTTTTGTATGAATGTTTAGTAACATGGAATACATCACATATAGTACGGGTTTTTTTCTCGTGCAGAAATTATGCAAATTAGATGAACTTTGATTTATTCAGTGCTACTTATACACTGTAAGTGCACATGTCAATACGGCTCGTGCTGGAGGCTGTATTTATGAACCGATCTTCACAAAACTTCTTGGGTACCTTTGTTATCACCTTGGGACGAGAACGAGTGTTTCTGGGTGCAGTCCAAAATTCAAGATGGCTGTCAGTGGCCATTTTGTACCGAAATTAGGTCCGATCAGTTTTTTGTCACAACTTCTACACAACTCATATTTGTGAACTGATCTTCACGAAACTTCTTGGGTACCTTTGTTTTCACCTTGGGACAGGAATGAGTGTGTTTTGGGGTGCCTTTGTTATCACTGTGCTATGAGAACAAATATTTTGGGGTTCAGTCAGACCCACTCTGGGACTCAAAGATTTTTTTCTAGTTTAGCATCTGACTGTCACCCACCTTTACAATACTTTACCTATACATTTGTTACAGGCAACGGTCAGTATTTATGTACAGACCGTTACAATACTTTATATGTACCTTTGTTATCAGGTCATTACCTAGATGTTTGTCATTGCTGTGTCACATACAATACATGTACATGTCTTTGTCTTGACAAGTTGAGCTACAGTGTCATTGACACTTTCATTTACTTCTATTTTGTTCCGTTTCAGTTTGAGCTTCGAGTGTTGAAACGAAAATAGGTGACTTACGCGACTCAGCGAATTAACCCAGTTTGAAAATAGGTTACGTTGCGTAGGATGCAGTAAATTTTCTGCTGAAAATGTATACACAACGAACGTATTTTCTAACACTGTATTTTTATTTTGTTTTGCTGATGACTGTTAACTGTTGGGCCGTCTATTCCCAGAAAAACATGAACGGAATTGAAACACGTGAAAAAAAGCTTTAGTGATGACAAGGAAAGCTTTGAACAGGGCACAAGTGTGCATATGAAGGATCTTGAAAAAGTACCATCCAAGCAACCTTCTTACATCTGGCCCTGTTCACACTTTCAGACTTAGCAAATTATTAGCTTAGTAGACTTTGGTGAAAGGCAACCACAGGAGGGTGGTGGGGGAATTGGCACAAAGAAGAGGGGAGGGGTCATGAAGGAGAGTTTAGCTGTGGGGGATTTTCAATCAATAATTACTTTGTGGTTTTTAGCTCAACTTTGACGTAATAAGTCAAATTTGAGCTTATGCCATGGCCAGTCGTCTGTCTGTCCATCAACAATTCAATACGGCTCGGGATAGAGGCTGTATTTATGAACTGATCTTTACAAAACTTCTTGGGTACCTTTGTTATGACCGTGGGACGAGAACGAGTGTTTTGGGGTCCGATCCGAAATTCAAGTTGGCCGCTGGCAGCCATTTTGTTCAAAATTAGGTGCAATCAGATTTTTGTGCAGAACTTCCATATGAAAGCTCTGATTTGAAAAAATTTTTGTATGAATGTTTAGTACTATGGGATACATCACATATAATACGGGTTTTTTTTCTCGTGCGTAAATTATGCAAATTAGTCTAACTTTGATGTATTTAGTGTTACTTTCAGCACTGAAAGTGCAAATGCCAATCTAGCTCGGGCTAGAGGCCGTATTTATGAACCAATCTTTCCGAAACTTCTTGGGTACCTTTGGTATCACCGTGGGACGAGAACGAGTGTTTTTGGGTCCCGTCTGAAATTCAAGATGGCCGATGAAAGCGCTGATTTGAATAATTTTGTATGTGAATGTTTAGTACCATGGGATACATCACATATAATACAGGGTTTTTTCTGGTGCAGAAATTATGCAAATTAGATGAACTTTGATTTTTTCAGTGCTACTAACACACAGTAAGTACACATGTCAAGACGGCTCGGGCTAGAGTCTGTATTTATGAACCGATCTTCCTGAAACGCCTTGGCTACCTTTGTTATCACCTGGGGACGAGAACGAGTGTTTCTGGGTGCGGTCCAAAAGTCAAGATGGCTGCCAGTGGCCATTTTGTACCGAAATTACGTCTAATCAGTTTTTTGTACACAACTTCTATACGGCTCAGGCTAGAGGCCGTATTTATGAACCAATCTTTACGAAACTTTTGACCTTTGAGATCTTGATTTTGACTGAGGTTCACAGAGGGTAAATTTAGTGATGCTACCCTGCTGTGCAGGGTAGCATTACCAAATTCACCCTCTGGGGACCTCATTTTGCAAATGACAGTCTGCTTATTTGCAGGCTTGGTTACAGGGTCTTAGATGAGTTAGTTTTGGCATCATGTGTAGTAAATTCTGGATCTGTTTGGTCAGCCTTTTTCATACAAATAATTGATTTATAAAGCTGGAGTTCGCTGTAGGGGAATTGTAATTTCCATTTCAGGAGAAAGTTTTAACTGTAAGGGTATTTTAATTTCCATTCCAGGATGAAGGTTCTAACTGTCAGGGTATTTATACCCCCACTTTAAAAAAAATGGGGGTATACTGGATTACATGTGTCTGTGCATCTGTCTGTCCGAACACTGCTTATGGTATAGGCTTTAAAAAAGGATTCAATGATATTTCTCACATTCTCCTTTTTAGAGTTATCCCCTTTTTTTGACTTAGAAATTGTAAGAAATAGACATTATTTGTCTGTTCAGCCTGTATCTCAGGTTTGGGTTATCGGATTTCAGTGAAATATGCCATGCAGTTTGCCTATGACAAAGGCTTCTTCCTCATTGCATAAAACTTCCAAACACCAAACAATTTACCATACCTTTTGACTTAGAAATTGTTGAAAACTTTCTAAGAAAATGGGGGTATACTGGATTGCGTCCGTCTGTCTGTGCATCCATCCGTCCGTATGAGAATATTCATAACCTAAGTAAATCATCATGGAATTAAATGAAACTTGGTATGCAATTAAATTGTAACATTGCCCAAGACTAGAATGAATTTCGAAAAATGCAATAATGTCGGAAAATGCAGTCCTTTCTGAAAATGCAATCCTGTTGGAAAATACACATTTTTTTCTATAATATTTGGTCATAGGTATGCCCACACTAGGCAGTACACCACGTGGGGGTATGCACCGGACGACAGTCCAGCTATTGTTTAATTTCCATTTCATGAGAAAGTTTTTACTGTAGGGGTATTTTAATATACATCTCAGGAGAAAATTCTAACTGTAGGGGTATTTTAATTTCCATTTCAGTATGAAGGTTCTGACTGTCAGAGTATTTCAATTTCCATTTCGGTATGAAGGTTCTAACTGTCAGGGTATTTTAATTTCCATTTCAGGATGAAGGTTCTAACTATAGGGGTATTTCAATTTCCATTTCAGTATGAAGGTTCTAACTGTCAGGGTATTTTAATTTCCATTTCAGGAGAAAGTTTTTACTGTAGGGGTATTTTAATATCCATCTCAGGAGAAAATTCTAACTGTAGGGGTATTTTAATTTCCATTTCAGGATGAAGGTTCTAACTATAGGGGTATTTCAATTTCCATTTCAGTATGAAGGTTCTAACTGTCAGGGTATTTTAATTTCCATTTCAGGAGAAAGTTTTTACTGTAGGGGTATTTTAATATCCATCTCAGGAAAAAATTCTAACTGTAGGGGTATTTTAATTTCCATTTCAGGATGAAGGTTCTAACTATAGGGGTATTTCAATTTCCATTTCAGTATGAAGGTTCTAACTGTCAGGGTATTTTAATTTCCATTTCAGGAGAAAGTTTTTACTGTAGGGGTGTTTTAATTTCCATTTCAGGAGAAAGTTTTTACTGTAGGGGTATTTTAATTTCCATTTCAGGATGAATGTTCTAACTATAGTGGTATTGTAATTTCAGGATGAATGTTCTAACTATAGTGGTACAGTGGAGCCCACTTAATTGGATATCTCTTAATTGTATATCCCTGTTAATAGAATAAAATTTTCAAACACAAAACCATTTACCATACCTTCAGTACAAATTTGATATGTTAATTGAATATGGGTTGTAGAGTAAACTCCAGTTAATTGTATATAAATTTTTGTAATATGTCGAAAACATTACTGTGACACGCACCAAATTCCCCTTATTTATCAACCTTTTTGGCCTCACTACATCCAATACAGGCATTTATTCTATTATATCTTGTTTGACAGAGCTCTATGAGCTCTGTCAAACAAGATATGATAGAATAAATGCTCAGTTTACCCCCAGAACACAGGAAACTGACCAAATCCCTGTTAATTGTATACTCCTGTTAATTGAATAATTTTCACTGGCAAAATGGATATTCAATTAAGAGGATTCTACTGTATTGTAATTTCAGGATGAATGTTCTAAATATAGTGGTATTGTAATTTCAGGATGATGGTTCTAACTATAGTGGTATTGTAATTTCCATTTCAGGATGAAGGTTATGACCTGATTGGTTGCGTTGCTGTGAATGATCCCTTTGTAATGTCAGCATGGGCAAAGGAGACAAAAGCAGAAGGAAAAGTATGTTCATTAGTCAGGGAGCATAGAGGCTCAGTGGTGTCAGCATTGAACTTTAACCCGAAAGGTCAATGGTTTGATCCCCACCAGGAGTAGCTGCATTGTGTCCTTGGGCAAGGCACTTAATCCCAATTACCCACATGGGGACGCACTTAATCCCAGTTACCCATGTGGGGACACACTTAATCCCAATTACCCATGTGGGGACACACTTAATCCCACTTACCCACGTCCATTTCAGGATGAAGGTTATGACCTGATTGGTTGCGTTGCTGTGAATGATCCCTTTGTAATGACAGCATGGGCAAAGGAGACAAAAGCAGAAGGAAAAGTATGTTCATTAGTCAGGGAGCATAGTGGCTCAATGGTGTCGGCATTGGACTTCAAACCAAAAGGTCATTGGTTTGATCCCCACCAGGGGTAGCTGCATTGTGTCCTTGGGCAAGGCTCTTAATCCCAATTACCCACGTGGGGACACACTTAATCCCAATTACCCACGTGGTGATGCACTTAATCCCAATTACCCATGTGGGGATACACTTAATCCCAATTACCCACGTGGGGACGCACTTAATACCAATTACCCACGTGGGGACACGCTTAATCCCAATTACCCATGTGGGGACACACTTAATTCCAATTACCCACGTGGGGACGCACTTAATACCAATTACCCACGTGGGGACACACTTAATCCCAATTACCCATGTGGGGACGCACTTAATCCCAATTACCCATGTAGGGACAAACTTAATCCCACTTACCAACGTGGGGACACACTTAATCCCAATTACCCGCGTGGGGACACAGTGGCACTGTGTACTATGGCACATTAATGGTGGAGTTGTCTTCAACCAATGCCAACCCTGCTTGTGCAGAGTTCGAATGTTAGGGAGTCTGACAGTCAAGCCAGACAATAAGCAGACTGTCATCTGCAAAATGAGGTCTCCCCAGAGGGTGAATTTAGTGATGCTACCCTGCACAGCAGGGTAGCATCACTAAATTTACCCTCTGTGAACCTCAATTTGAATCTGGGTCTCAAAACTAAACAAAAAGAGGTACCCAGAGGATAAATTGGCCCACTGTATGGGATAGCACATCAAATTCACCCTCTGGGGACCTCATTTTGAAAATGTCTGACTGCTTATTTTCAGGCCTGCTGACAGTGACAGTTGCTCACTATTGCTCGGTGGTTCTTTGGGTAGTCTGGCTTCCTTCTCCCATAAAACTGACATCAGTTGACTCTGGCTGTCGAAAGGGTCGTCAAACCCCAATAAAAAAGCAAAATGTTCATTAGTCAACTGTCAGGGATTGCATATCAAATTTGAGGAAGGGGCAGGACTGGATCCAGGGATTCTGATGATTGAGGATGTGGTAGTCCTCCCTGAGTCCTTTCCAACTATACGGTAGCACACTGTGCTGCCATAGTTTTCCCATCAATTCCGGCTTGCCAAAAAACAGTTGTATCAGGTTTTCCAAATCTGTACAGTGGAGCCCACTTAATTGGATATCTCTTAACTGAATAACCCTGTTAACTGAATATAATTTCCCAGCACAAAACCATTTACCATACCTTCAGTACAAATTTGACCTGTTAATTGAATATAGGTTATAGAGTAAACTCCTGTTAATTGAATAAAAAATCTTGTAACCTGTCGAGAAATTACCCTGACTCACCCCAGTTTTTCTTTGTTTTTAGACCTATTTGGCCTCAGTACTTCCAAGGCATTTAATCTATTATACCTTGTTTGACAGAGCTCATGGAGCTCTTTCAAACAAGATATAATAGAATAAATGCTAGGTTTATCTCTAGATTACAGAAAAGTGACACAATTCCTGTTAATTGAATACTCCTGTTAATTGAATAATTTTCATTGGCAAAGTGGCTATTCAATTAACAGGGTTCCACTGTATCGTCCCTGTCTCAAACATGTCTCAAATTCGAAAGGAGTGAGGACAGGAAGTTGCCACTACGATGATCATCCCACACATCTGCGCCAATGGGTCAAGGAGAGGCGTTAATATAAATTTCACAACTTGCTCACCAATCCTTGTAAAACAAATACATGTATGCTTAAAACAAACAAAAAAAAACAACAACAAGGCTCACATGATGTCATTCTTTCGAGTTTGAAAATGGGAGGTGCAGTGTGTGCTACTCGCTACCATTTGAAGTGAGAGGCGTTATTAGTGAGCCCTGGCATCAGGAAAATGTTTTCAAGAAAAATATCATCAAACATCTGCACACCATTCACTCCCCTGGTGCACCGTACAGTTAAAAGTAGAAGTCCTGTCATGAAATGCGCACAAATAGCATATCGATCTGCACGTTAACGCATTATGACCATAGTAAGGCTATCAAATTCTGTACATATGGCCTGTGCACAAGCAATGTTTCAGCCAATGGACCTCCGGGTAACCCGGAGGTCCATTGGCAGAAACATTGCCTGTGTTTACTATGAGTAACCTGAGAACCTGCCGTGCTTTGGATGCCATTCGATTTGGCAATTGCACGCAATTCTAGCGGGCATTTAAGCCTAGATAAGCGCACAATTCGTGGCAGGACTTCTAGTTTTAACTGTAAGTAGGGATTCCAATAGTATTACCCAATGTTTGGAATAAGCTATTCGCAGCAATAATCAAATTTATTTGTGTTCGGTATAATACAAGAAATACAACTTCATTGGAGCAATTGGAAGTCAGTCAGATGATTTGCCACGGAATGCACGAGCGACTAGACAGTGAGTAGCATTACTGGCCCTTGAGGTTTGTCAAATTTTGTTGTTTAACCCTTTACCCAATATAACGCCCAAAACTGGCCAGCACTATTCTCAAAAATCGCTAATTAATTATATCCCCCGCAAACAAAGTTTGGGGGGGGGGGGGGGGGTGTATATAGGAATCACCCTGTCCATCCATCTGTCCGTCTGTCTGTCTGTCTGTCCATCCATCATAAGCGCAACTCCTCTTAAACCGTTCGAAGAATTTTCATGAAACTTTACACAATGGAAGAACTCCATATGGGAATGTGCATGAAGCAATATAATTCCGTTCTGACATTTCCAAGGGGAGACAATCTGTCCGTCTAACCATCCTTGTAAGCGCAACTCCTCCTAAACCGTTTGAACAATTTTCATGAAACTTTACACAATGGAAGAACTCCATATGAAGATGTGCATGAAGCAATATAATTCTGTTCTGACATTTTCAAGGGGAGATAATCTAACTTATACCGTCTGTCCATCCTTGTAAGCTCAACTCCTAAACCATTTGAAGAATTTTCATGAAACTTTACACAATGGAAGAACTCCATATGAAGATGTGCATGAAGCAATATAATTCCGTTCTGACATTTCCAAGGGGAGATAATCTAATTTATACCGTCTGTCAATCCTTGTAAGCGCAACTCCTCCTAAACCATTTGAAGAATTTTCATGAAACTTTACACAATGGAAGAACTCCATATGAAGATGTGCATGAAGCAATATAATTCCGTTCTGACATTTCCAAGGGGAGATAATCTAACATTTCAGGCGTGGGGGGTATCACTTTGTGAGTTTGCTCACAGTACCTCTAGTTTCCATTATTTTTTCATTTTTTTGTCTCAAAAACATAGGTTATGACCCCTCGTTGGAACGAGCTCATCAAGGGTCATAACCTATGTTTTTGAGATGAAAAACATTAGTTATTCAAGAATATTTTTGCAAGTGTCATCTACTTTCATGTTAGGTAAAGGGTTAGTAAGTTTGATGTCTTGGAATTCTACAGCATTCCTCCACCCGTAATTCAGGGTATATTGTTCACATTTGCCTTCATGCATTGTATTATTTGACCTGTTTCCCTTGAATAGATTTTAACCCTTTACAGAAAATACCCATTATAAAAATTGGTGTTATTTTATTTTTTTTCCTCCAATTCTTAAAATTATTCAACAAAACCATATCATGCTACCCCTCATTGGAATGTTCTCATTCCAGTGAGTGGTGGGGGTGGGGGGGAGGGGTCACATGATATGGTGTTTGCTATTGCACAATTTGTATTTTATGTGATGGATGCAGACGATTCAGTAGGAATGGGTTAATTGCTTTTAGGGCTGTCACGATTTTTTAATTTAGGAATCGATTAATCGTCACAAATAATCAATAATAATCGATTAATCGTACCCAGATGACCCCCCTCTCCCTCTCTCAGTAGTCGATAAAAAATAAAGTTCAAGTCAGTTAACCTACCTCCGGTAAACAACGAAGTCGATCCTCTTTTAGGTACATTCAAAGCTTTTATGTTCTGAACTTTTGAACTGTCAGTGTAATAATCAAGACCGCTCGGCAGTTGCGAACTTTGCAACTGCCGATCGGTCTTGATTATTACACTGATGGTTCAAAAGTTCAGAACATCAAAGCTTTGATGAATGTACTTGAATGACAAATGCTTCCAATGGCTTCTTGGGGTTTAACATCCATGTTCTTAACTCTTTACCTTTAGAAACAATAGTTTTTTTCATCAAATTTTCTTTTAATTATTGAACGTCTGAAGCGGGATACAATTTACAGATTATTCGACAACGAAAAATACTAATCGATTTCACTGTGACCAATCAACAATCGATTAATTGATTAATCATGACAGTCCTAATTGCTTTCTATTTAGAAGGGAGACATGCAGTTATCTACATGTAAAAAGTAAAAATTGCAGGTGCACAAGAGCGATGGCTCGCCTCTAAATTGAAAGACTGCATGATGTCACTGACAATAGCAGATAATCAAGGAGACAATTTTACAATAAACAAGAGAGCCCTGCCAGTGAAGTTCACACTGAGTGGTTGCATAGACATTCCATATGAAGACTGTCTGAAAGTACATTACACAGCAATTTTTATGAACTTTCTGGGCTAAAAATTCCTGCGAGAATCAGAATTGATTCTTCCAAATGATTCTGACAAAGAATACAATGATTTGATTCTCGCAAAATATTCATTTGATTGTCGTCAAGTGTCCTTAACTGGTTGAGGGCTAGATTATTTTTGGTGGCCAGAAATTATTAATCAAAATTTGTTTCATTACAAATTATTGGAGAGTGCCCACAGGCAAGGAAAATATTGACTTTTGCTATGGTACCCTAATTTTTTTGAAAGCCCTGATAGTGGCTTCCAGCATTCAACCAGTTAAAGGCTGAAAGAATTCTTACTTTTTGCTCTCTCATAATATGGTAACTCTTTGACTTAGCAGTGGTATCTAGTGAAGTCTTGGCTGTAGGCAGCCAAGACTTCAATAGAAACCACTGCCAAGATACTGTAGCCATCAGCAAGACCAGCAAAAGCCTGTATGTTGGAAGATGTGCTCTTCATGTTCATGTAATACAAGAAACTCATCTAAATTGGAACCAAGCCCTTGAGGGTTAAACTCTGTTATTTAGTTATTGGGGTTTAATGACACTTTTTACAGCCAGCATCACCTCGTGTCAGACAGTTTTATGGATGGATGAAGCTGGAGTACCTGGAGAGAACCACCGAGCAATGGTGAGCAACTGTTAGACCCCCCAACAGACTACACATGCAGGTTTAGCATTGTTTGAAGACAAGTGCATCATCAACATGCAGTATGCCATAGTACACAGCGCCACTGTGTCCCCATGAATTTTAGGGGGGGTGTGGGTATATAGGAGTCGACTTGTCCATCAGTCGGTCTGTCTGTTGTCAGTCCATGAAAACTTGTGGATCGAACTACTTCCGCAGTTTTAGTAGCATTTTCATGAAACTTCACAAAAATGATCAACATGATGAGGGGAACTGCGTGACATAATTTTTTTTCAGATCGGATTCAAGATGGCCGACTGGTGGCCATATTGGATTTTGCAAAATACTTGTGGAGCAAACAACTTCAACAGTGTTTGCTGCATTTTCATGAAACTCAATATAAATTGATTGACATTATGAGGAGCATTGCGTGACATAAATGTTTTCCAGATCGGATTCAAGATGGCCGACTGGAGGCCATATTGGATTTTGCAAAATACTTGTGGAGCGCACTACTTCCACAGTTTTAGTCGCATATTCATGAAACTTCACCAAAATGATCAACATGATGAGGAGCAGTGTGTGACATAATCTTTTTCCCAGTCGGTTGGATTTTTTTTTTACTTAGAAAAATTGAATGCCTCTAGTCACCCGCACTGGGCATTATGCCATGGTGGGGGTATAACAGGTGACAGACCATCTCTAGTTGGGATTAAGTGCCTTGCCCAAGGACACGATGCAGTTACCCCTGGCAGGGATCGAACCATGGACTTTTCACTTTGAACAGGCCTTTAAATTCATTTATTTTGGACACTCCATTTTGTCCTAATTTGGGCACATTAAAGCCGGAAATAACAGCCTTATCCTGCTACGTTTTATTGCCATGCCTTTCTTTATATTTCTATGGTCATATTATGATGGAAGTTATTCTCAAATGTAGAAGAGGCACAGAGAATTTATATATTTTTCTTGATGTATACACATCTTCTCTAATTTGGACACACCTGAAAATGGTGTGGAATTGGGGTAATCTAAAGGCCTGGTTTGAAGTCCAATGCCTTAACGACTGAGCCACCGCATTCTAATTAAACTCTATTAAATATATAAATGAGTTTGTTTTTACTTGGGATTACGAACTGGTTGCACTCAAAAGGACAATTGCATAACAGTACAGTGGAGTCCACTTAATTGGATATCTCTTAATTGCAACACCCTGTTAATTGAATATAATTTCCCAACACAAAACCATTTACCATACCACCAGTACAAATTTGACTTGTTAATTGAATATAGGTTATAGAGTAAATTCCTGTTAATTGTGAATAAAAAATCTTGTAACCCGTCGAGAAATTACCCTGACTCTCCCTAGTTTTTCTTTGTTTATAGACCTATTTGGCCTTAGTACACTACTGCGCAAGCGACCGTCACATGAATATCCTATGTCCGAGGTGAGACAAAAGTATTAAACCCACCCGATATTACACAGACAATGAATTCAATATTTAAATTGGACAGGACATTTGGAGTGAAAGGGATTAACTCCAGAGAGCATAATTTCGGCATTAATTGTGAAATAGATTAGACCAAATAAACTACTGCATGTTGATGTCACAGAATGTCAGGATGATAACCAGTCATCAATAATTTTCCGAATCATATTTATGTACGTTTGTGTCGGAATATTGCAGTTTGTTGGAATTTAAAAAAAAAAATTATTTCTGATTAAAAACGTAAATATTTCATGAGGGTTGGTAAACGTCATTTCGTCGAGTTGAGATTGTCGAGTTATACATGTATTTCGACCACAAAATTGTGAGAGTCGTGCAAAATTCGGCAATAAGTATATCCTTTTCATTCATGTGCCCTAGAAATTAATTACAGCTGTAATCTGTTTGACCGTGAATCATGGCGATTTTAATATCGAGTCGGACATTGACTCGAGAAACAATCACCAATATTAGTCGGCGGCTTCTCTTAGATCTTAGGTGAAGATATCGTGGACCTGGGATATTCATGTGATGGTTGCTTGCGCAGTAGTGTACGTCCAATACAGGCATTTAATCTATTATATCTTTTTTGACAGAGCTTATGAAGCTCTGTCAAACAAAATATAATAGATTAAATGCTAAGTTCATCTCCAGAATACAGGAAAGTGACACAATCCCTGTCAATTGATACTCCTGTTAATTTAATAATTTTCATTGGCAAAGTGGTTATTCAGTTAACTGGTAGAGTGCTAAATTATTTTGGGTCACCAAAATTTGTTCATATGTCTTTGCCTTGTTGCAATTTATAGGAGAGTGCCTATGGGCACTCTCCTTTAAATTGTACCAAGGCAAATCTTATTAGACTAAATAATATCACTTCAAAGATAATATGAAGCATAGCCACTGAATTTGAAGACTTTAAGTTGCGGTACCTACACTTCAGAATAAAACCCAAATATGGGCTTCCAGCACTGTACCAGTTAATAGGGTTCCACTGTGTACACAGACTCTGAACTACAAACTGAAAGATGGTAGCTCATGAGAATCAAAATTAATTCTTGCGAATCTGGATGAATTTGAAGGCCTGACTTAAAACTCACTGCCGAGAACGCTTTTTGTTCCAAAAGAATCACCACCAGACAGTAAGTGTGTATTATTTTTACGAATGACCCGTTATTCCTATAAATAATACACAATTATTCTGATACAGTGGAGCCCACTTAATTGGATATCTCTTAATTGTATATCCCTGTTAATTGAATATAATTTTCAAACAAAACCATTTACCATATCTTCAGTACAAATTTGATCTGTTAATTGCATATGGGTTGTAGAGTAAACTCCTGTTAATTGTATATAAATTTTTGTAATATGTCGAAACAATTACTGTGACACGCACCAAATTCTCCTTATTTATCAACCTTTTTGGCATCACTACATCCAATACAGGCATTTATTCTATTATATCTTGTTTGACAGAGCTCTATGATTTGGTACAGAGCTTCTTTTTCAGGTGTAGAATCAAATTTGTTCAAATGAAGTTCATGGATTGTTGGCCTCGCCCAAAATTTCTGTTTTCTGAACTGATGATCCGATTTGAACCAAATTTGGTATGTGGTGTTATTGAGTCAAAAGTACTTATTCATGCACGCAAAAAAATTCCCATGTCCTCATGGGAACCCCAGAAGCTAAAAATAGAAATATTTTCAAATGCCCATATTTCCCCAAAGTGCACAGAACAGAGAACTTTGTTTGATACAAATGTTAAATTAAGAAAATTAAGATCTTCGGTTCAGCTCAATACAGGACTCTGAATTTTAATGTTGGACAGAATGGGGAATAACTTTAAAAATCTTCTGCTTCAGAACTACCAGTCAGAATCTTTTAATATTTGGTATACATCTTTGTTACGAGGGTCAGACTCAAGTTTCTTCAACTCAAGTCCATCAATTATTAATTGGGCTGTCTATGGGAGGCTGAATTTTAACTTAGTGTAATATGAGGAATAATCTTTAAAAATCTTCCTCTTCAGTTAGTTATATAGTTAGTATATATCATTTGATATTTGGTATACAGAATCCTTAGGGAGGTCACATCTGTCTGTTCTAATCAAGTCTCTGGGTTAATATTTGGGCTCCATATTTAACTTAGTCAGGGACCGATCAGGACTATTTAAAATACGCTCTAGCCTCGGAGCCTATTTTTTTCACTTCATGCGCCAGATTTCAATTTACGGAGTCACACTGCTATTTGTAACACACACTGCAAGTATGTAATAGCTCTCATCATTTTCATTTAGTACACTATAGCAAACATTAATCTTCACTGTGGTTTCTGATCAAGTCTTGGCTGCCTATTTAGGCAGCCAAGACTTGATCAGAAACCACAGTGAAGATTAATGCTTGGTAATTAAGACTTGAAGTATTAACTTAAGCACTCTACAACAATGCTAAATGATAATCATATATATAATACATGTAAGAGTGTCTCTCTCGATTATCCATCGAAAGAATATCAAAATATGATCTGAGAAGTTACGCGCCAACTGAGAAGCCTATTTCTGAGATTTAAGAGCCAGGTCCTGATGTTTCAGAACCAAATATGCACTGGCGCATGCCCAGGTCGGTCCCTGCTTAGTTCAATATGATGAATTATTTTTAAAACTCCTCTTCTCCAGAACTGCTAGTCAGAATCTTGATATAGGGTATACAGAATCCAAATAGGCGTCAGATTCAAGTTTCTTCAAATAAAGTCCATCAGTTAATAATTGGGCTCTCTATGGAAGTGCAAATTTTAACATAGTGTAATATGGGGATTAATATTTAAAAATCTGCTTCTTCAGATTCCCCAGTCAGAATCTTTTGATATATTGTATACAACATCCTTCCAGGGTCAGGTCAGATTCAAATTTGTTCAAATCAAGTCCTTTGAATAATATTTGGGGGTCCCCATTGAAGCCTGAATTTTTCCTTGGTGAAATATGAGGAATATTCTTTAAACATCTTCTTTTCATGAACCCCCCCCCCCCCCCCCCCAGTTGAAACCCTTTGATACACCACCCTTAGGGGAGTCAGATTCATGTTTGTTAAAATCAAGTCCCTGGGTTTAGGGCTGCAATGATACGTTTTCTCATGATATGATGCATATCACGATACGATCCCCACGATTTGATACATATCACGATACAATCGTCAATCATCAAAAAGTGAGGACAGAAGAAGCAAATTTGCAGTTATGGACCACCGGGTCACCCGGTGGTCCATAACTGCAGATTTGATTCTTGCGTGCTCACATTTCTACTGGACTGGTGAGTAGAGTAGAAAAAGTGTAATATCCACCCACACAATGGCCAAAATAACAAATCATCATACAGTTTTGGGTCAAGCAGCTTCATTTCAATGAAATTAGATTTATTAAAATACTTGACAACAAAACATTGTGACACACTCTTCTGTTTCCGTGGAATTTGTGATTTGTTGGATCATAATATATAAAAGTCCAAGAGAAAGGTTAATGATTTGTGCTATTCAATGCTAGCAAATACCTGAGAGCAATGTAAATTCAGACTTCTACAGTCCTGATTTCAAAAGAGAACTGCCATATTTACTCTATGTATTGGGAAAGCTAAAAATAATTATTTTCACAGATGTCCCAATTGTTAGAAAATGGGGAAAGAACACAGCCTGGTCTTGATTTGATGCTGAATAAAGTTGTGTGTGATTCGTTTTCCATCACTATATACGAAAATCGCTGTCCAATTTTTTTTTATATTTTCATTTTTTGCTTCCAAAACATAGCTTATGAACCCTCATTGGAACGGGCGCATTGCGCACGTTCCAATGAGGGATCATTAGCTATGTTTTGGAAGCAAAAAATGAAAATTTTTAGTTCCTCAAAAATTTTTTTTATTAGTGTCATCTGCTACTAGCGATGGGCCAACTGGAAACAAATCTCCTGAATGTCCCAAACTTTGGAGCATAAAAAAATATAGTTTTCTGGAAAAAATGTGTGTCCCAAATCATAGAGTGTCCCAATACATAGAGTAAATACGGTATTCAGTGCTAGCAAATACTCAAGAGCAATATAAATTCAGACTTCTACAGTCCTGATTTCAAAGGAGAACTACATGTAATGGGTGCGAATAGTCAACAATGAGGCCATTTTTGAAACGTCCTTAACAAAATATTTATGAAATTTTGGCTCCACGTGTATCGTGATACAGTGCAATCAAATCGTGATACATATCATAGAATGAATCATGATACATTCGTTTCATGATTAATCGTTGCAGCCCTACCTGGGTTAATGTTTGGGCACCTTATTGGAGCCCAAATTTTAACTTAGTCCAATATGAGGAATAATCTTTAAAAATTAGCTTCTTGAGATATAATCAGACTCTTTTGACATTTGGTATACAGCATCCTTAGAGGGTTCAGATTCAGTTTGTTCAAATAAGTTGCGTGGGTTGATATTTGCATTCCCTATGGAGGTGAGAGAGGGCAAATTTTAACATAGTGAAAAATTGGTAACATTCTCAAAATCTTCGTCTCCAGAACCACCAGTTAGAATATTTTGATATTTGGTATACAACATCCTCAGGGAAGAGGGGCGGGGGGTGCACATTTGGGTGCATTGGGAGCCCTCATTTTAACTTGGTGCAAAAGAGCAATATTCTTTGAAATCTTCTTGAGAACAACCATTCAGAATGTTTTGATACTTGGTACAGTAGAACCTGTCTTGAGAGACCGCCCTTTGGGCCACACAAAAGTGGTCTCTCAAGACAGGTGGTCTCTCATAACAGGTTTCAGGTTTTCTCAAGTCAGTGAATAACCAACCACAAAATTCAGAAATAGAGAAGAATGGATTTTTGTAATTACTTTGTAGTTGTTCTTTTTTATGAAGTTTTTGTAACAAATTGAAATGGACTGTTATGAAAATTATAAAAATAAATTAGTGTTGAAAATCTTCATTGAAGATTTTCAACACTAATGTATTTTTATAATTTTTATAACAGTCCATTTCAATTTGTTACAAAAAGATTTTCAACACAAATTTATTTTTATTCCTATCTGTCACATTTCGGGTATGTATGAAATTGTTTATTCAGCAATAATCCTAATCTTTTCACAGGGGTCTTATAAAAACATCTCATTCTTTAATGAGTTAGCAATTGAATCCCAATCAAGAGCTTTTAATACTTTTAATTATGTTAGTATAACCACAATGGATTTTCCAATTCCAGAACAGGTAAAAAGTTTTTGTCATGGTTTCAGCCTTCAAAAGTTTCAATTTGTGCACCCCTGAATCTAGTGCATGCCATTTAAATATTTTCAAATCTCTACTTTTATTCAAAACAACGTTCACAGGATTACCCTTTACCCAACGAATTGCCCGCATCCGCCCGCGTAATATGCAAATTCAGCATTTGAAAAAATATTATTTTTCAAAAAATTTCAACAAAACCATATCATGTGACCCCTCATTGGAACGGGCTTGTTGTGCTCGTTCCAACGAGGGGTCACATGATATGGTTTTGTTGAAATTTTTTGAAAAATTTTAAAAAAGGATATTTAAAATAATAAATTTTGATATCGTCTGCGTTGGGTAAAGGGTTAAAGACTGGAACACCCCCTACCAATGATCCTCATGTAATGTTGATCAGGTTGCAAACATAGCCGCAATGGTTAGCCACTCATAGTTCCCAACCCTACGGGAAATCACATTTTCATCTTTTCTGAAACTACTTGGCCAGTATGAACCAAACTTGGCAGGAATGTTGTATTCAAGGTTCTCTACAAATGATCCTCATTTTGTTCCGGTCGGATGAAAAACCTGGCCGCTGGAGGCATTCTTCGATTCTGATTTGTTATTCTGAAACTACAAGGCCAAATGTGTTTGAAACTTCACAGGACTGATGACTGGGAATCCCTAGACCAATGATCCTAATTTAACTCTGATATGATGGCAAACATGGTGGCAGTAGCATCACATTATTCCCATTGAAACCCTATGGGAAATCACATTTCCTTTTCTCTGAAACTACATGGTCAATGTGAACCAAACATGGCACTAGAACCTCTTTTTCAGATTCACTATTCTGAATCTATTGATATTTGGTATATGGCATCCTGGGGGTGTAGGGGAAGGGGTCATATTCAGGTTTGTTCAAGTTAAGTCCCCAGGTTGAAATTGAACTCGCTAGTTTTGCAGTACTGAAAATCTGGGCATTTCCCAATCCTAGAAAAATATCATCTGGCATGGTCAACAGAGATGTAAATAATTAAATAATATCATTCCTCTGTAGTGTTAACTAGCTCTAATGCTAATTAAATCCCTCTTTGAACAACTTTGGTCAGGTGAGCACCTCAGGACCCAGGGAGCCTCTTGTCTTAAATTTTCAATTAGTGCAGCCCTGAATCTTGTGCATGCGATTTTAATATTTTCAAATTTCTACCTTTATTCAAAACAACATTAAGTTTCAACGTTTTTTTTTACTCTTTTAATATCAACTCGTGTCAATAAAAAAACAATATATTTATAAGTTTGGAACTTATCTGGGGAATCCCCAATGGTTAGGGTCCAATTTAAGGTGCCATTATTGACTGCAGTGTCCTACAAATTAATTGAAGTCAGATTCTCATGAATTTTAGTGTGTTGTAGAGCTAAAAAATTGGTTGATAAAAAATTGTGAGATAGCTGTTTTTTATTTTTTTTTCAAAGTTTGGTCATTCTTGACATATGTATTAAAAGTGCTAAGTTTTTTTTTTTACCCCTTTACCTAATGTGAAAAGCAGACGACACTTGCAAACAAAATTCTTGAATAATTAATTTTTTTCATTTTTTGTCTCAAAAACATAGGTTATGACCCCTAATTGGAACAAACTCGGCGTGTTCTTTCCAATGAGGGGTCCTAACCTATGTTTTTGAGACAATAAATGAAAAAAATATTGAAAACTAATGGGCGATTTTTGTGAATTAGCGCTGACCGGTTTTGGCCGTTACGTTGGGTAAAGGGTTAAGGGTTAAAAATGTTTTCAGGAGTTTATGAAATGCCATGATTTCCGACAAATAACACTGAAAATTTTACCCAGGTTTTGTGACAGTATGTGTCAATTGAAGGGACTGTTATTCCAGTGAGAAATATGTTCGGCTTTCAGGCGACAGGGAGTGACGCAGTGCATATTATTCAGAGGTTTTGTATGTTAAAATGCAGCATACACCTTCTCCTCATTGTTGGAGCCTACTTGATGATGACATGTTCCTTTGAGTTTGGTACATGAAATGCAACTTTAACCCTTTACCCAACGTAACAGTCAAAAACAGTCACAAAATCGCCAGTTAATTTTAATTATTTTTTCATTTTTTGTCTCAAAAACATAAGTTATGACCATCTTTGGAACAAGCTCATTGAGCTCATTCCAATGAGGGGTCATAACCTATGTTTTTGAGACCAAAAATGAAATAAATTTGTTATTCAAGACTTTTGTTTGCATGTATCGTCTGTTTTTCATGTTAGGTAAAGGGTTAATGAAACAATTGTAAGTCATTCAGATGAGTCTCCACAGAATGCATGAACAGCAAGACAGTGAATAGCATTACAGTAAAACCTGTCTTGAGAGACCACTGTCTTGAGAGACCACCTGTCTTGAGAGACCACATCTGCCAGGCACCGATTGGTTTTACTGTATAATGGACCTGCTATGGGAGACCACCTGTCTTGAGAGACCACTGTGACCAAGTACCAACTTGTATTTTTATGCCATAATGGACCTGTCTTGAGAGACCGCCCCTTTGAAGACTGAAGCCATGACAAAAACTTTTTACCTGTTCTGGAATTGGAAAATCCATTGTGGTTATACTAACACATTTAAAAGCTCTTAATTGGGTTTCAATTGCTAACTCATTAAAAGATGGAGATGTTTTTATAAGACCCCTGTGAAAAGATTAGGATTATTGCTGAATAAACAATTTCATACATACTTGAAATGTGACAGATAGGATTATAAAAATAAATTTGTGTTGAAAATCTTCAATGAAGATTTTCAACACTAATTTATTTTTATAATTTGTATAACAGTCCATTTCAATTTGTTACAAAAACTTCATAAAAAAGAACAACTACAAAGTAATTACAAAAATCCATTTTTCTCCATTTCTGAATTTTGTGGTTGGTTATTCACTGACTTGAGAAAACTTGAAACCTGTTATGAGAGACCACTTGTCTTGAGAGACCACGTTTGTGTGGCCCAAAGGGCGGTCTCTCAAGACAGGTTCTACTGTATTGGCTGTTGAGTTTGTTGAATTATGTTGTTTACATACAACATCTCTGTTAGTGAAGTTTTTTTGAAGTTTTAGAATGCTACAGCTTTTAATCCATGGTGTATTATTCTAAGGCTGTCACAATCTTTTAATTTAGGAATCGATTAATCGTTGGAAATAATCGATTAATCGTACCTAGATGACCCCCTCCCACCCTCTCCCTCTTTTTGAAGTCATTAAAAATGAAGTTCAAGTCAGCTGACCTACCTAAAGTAAACAACGAAGACGATCCTCTTTTAGGTACTTTCAAAGCTTTGATGTTTTGAACCGTCAGCGTAATAATCAAGACCGGTCGTGAGTTCCGAACTTCCGACCAGTCTTGATTATTACACTGACGGTTCAAAAGTTCAGAACATCAAAGCTTTGAATGTACCTAAAAGACAAATGCTTCTAACAGCTTCTTCAGGTTTAATGTTGACATTCTTGACCGTTTACCTTTAGAAATAATAGTTTTTTCAGCCAATTTTTTAAAAATTGTTAAACATCTGGAATGGGGTAAAATTTACTGATTCTTCGACAACGAAAAATACTAACCAATTTTGGCGTGACTGATCGATTAATCGTGACAGCCTGATATTATTCACATTTTAATGAACACATTGTATTGTTTTATACATTTTAACCCTTTACCTAACATGAAAAGCAGACGACACTTACAAACAAAATTGACTGATGTTTTTCATTTTTTTTGTGCCAAAAACAAAGCTTAAGAACCCTCATTGGAACAAGCTCAATGAACATAAGCTATGTTTTTGAGGCAAAAATTAAAAAAATAATGAAAATTAAATGGCAATTTTTATGAATAGCGCTGGCCAGTTTTGGCCGTTAGTTGGGTAGAGAGTCAGCCCTTCACAGAAAACGCATGATTAAGTTTTTGCCCCAATTCTTAAAAAAATTCAACAAATCCATATCATGTGATCCCTCATTGAAAAGAGCTTGACAAGCTTGGTCCATTGAGAGGGTCACATACAGTTAAAACTAGAAGTCCTGTCATGAAATGTGCAACAAATAGCACAGTGATCTGCACGTTAATCTATGCGTTATGACCATAGTAAGGCTATCAAATTCTGTACATATGGCCTGTGCACAAGCAATATTTCAGCCAGTGGACCTCCCGGTAACCCGGGGAGGTCCATTGGCAGAAACATTGCCTGTGTTTGCTATGAGTAACCAGGAGAACCTGCCGTGCTTTGGATGCCATTCGATATAGCAATTGCATGCAATTGCTACGCGCAATTAAGCCAAGATAAGCGCACAGTTCATGACAAGACTTCTAGTTTTAACTGTAGTATGGTTCTATTGAACTTTTCTCCTGCAAAATTTGTATATTATGTTGCAGATGCAGCTGATTCTTTAGGTAAGGTTAATCTCTCACTAGGTGGAACCAAGGTGCTCTGTTTTCTACTCACAAAAAGTACAAATTTCAGGTGTGATGGCATGCAAGAACAACAGCTCACCTCAAATTCTAAAGACTGGGATATCCGATAGTTATATGTATGGTCAAGGACTAAAAAAAATTAAAAATCTGTTTCTCAGGCCCTCCTGCATGGTCCTTTTGGCTGCTGCATGCTCTCTTTTTATAACCAATGTAAACTTTAAAAAAAATTAAAATTAAATGGTTTATTTCTGATATTTGACCTAAGTTAAAAAAAAATTTATAAATTTATCCCTTGAAGACAAGAAGGCTTTGCAGTGCTCTCAAGGGATGCAGTACACCACCACGCATGCTATTCCAAAGATTGTGAAGCCTAAAACATAATCCAAGAACATGAACTTTTGATGGCAAAGAAATAATAACAGAAATAAAAAAATAAAATAAAAAACTGTTCTCCCGCATGAAATTTTCCAAATAATGGCCTGAGAAACAGAAAACCTACTTTGTGTGGCCTAATATGTATTTTCAACTTTTCTACAATACAGATACGAATGTTTGCTGATCCTCAAGGAGAGTTTACAAGAGCTCTAAAAATGGAACTTGACTGCACAAAACTACTTGGCAATTTTCGAGCTAAAAGGTAAGATTATGTTAGAAATTTCCACCAAAAGAGGGGTGGGGGGAAATCTACAGGAATATATGATGATTTTTAACTTTCAGAATGTTAGACCACCCACCCACCCCTTTACAGAGTTTCCCCAAATTTTTAGCACAACTGAGCTATTGCCATCACTTCTCTTCCATTGGTGTTGGTACAAACAGTCAGAATCTTTTGATATTTGGTATGGTTGGTAGCATCCTCAGTGGGAGGAGATTCAAGTTTGTTCAAAGCAAGTCTCTGGGTTCATATTTGGGCCCCCTATGGGAACTCGGCCTTTAACTTGGTGCGATATGAGGCGTATTCTTTGAAAATCTCTTTCTTCAGATCTACCAGTTAAAATCTCTTGATATTTGGTAAATTGGTATACTGGTTCTTTAGAGGGGTCAGCATGAAGTTTGATCAAATTAAGTCCCTGGAGTCATATTTAGTCAATTTAACTCAATGAACTGTGAGAAATATTGTTAGCTCGCCTGACTGACAGTCATGGGGAGCTCAAATTATCACTTTTTGTACGTCTGTCCACTGTGAACTTTACATTATCGACTTCTCCTCATAAACCACTGGGCTGAATTGAACCAAATTTAATGTGCATGTTCCTTATCATATGCAATTCAAGTTTGTTCAAATAAAGTTGCCATGCCCATAGGGGGCACCACAAGTTGATGGTACCCATAAATTGCCTTTAGAAATTAAAAAAAATCTTGTCCAGAACCATCGATTAGAATCTTTTGATATTTGGTATATAACAACTCTAGGGGCATCAGGTTTCAGTTTATTCAAATCGAGTCCCTGTATTAATATTTGGGCTCCCTGTGCCTGAATTATAACTGAGGAAATTCTTTTAAAAATCTTCAGATCCACCAGTCAGAATGCTTTCATATTTGGTAGACTACATCTCTAGGGGGGTCGGATTCAAGCTTGTTCTAGTCGAGTCCCTGGATTAATATTTGGGCTCCCTGTGGGAGCACAAATTTTAACGTGGTACAATATGAGGGAACTTCTTTAAAAATCTTCTGCAGATTCACCAGTCAGAATCCTTTCACATTTGGTATACAACATCTCTAGGTGGGTCAGATTTAAGTTTGTTCAAATAAGGTTTCTGGGTTAATATTTACGCTCCCTATGGGAGCCCAAATTTTAGCTCAGTGCAATATAAGGAAATTTTGTTAAAAAATCTTCTTCAGAACCACCAGTCAGAGTTCTTTCACATTTGATATAAAACATATCTTGGGGGGTCACATTCAGATTTGTTCAAATCAAGTCCCTGGATTAATATTTGGGCTGCGTGTGGGAACCTGAATTTTAACGTAGTGCAATACAGTAGAACCTGTCTTGAGAGACCGCCCTTTGGGCCACACAAAAGTGGTCTCTCAAGACAGGTGGTCTCTCATAACAGGTTTCAGGTTTTCTCAAGTCAGTGAATAACCAACCACAAAATTCAGAAATGGAGAAGAATGGATTTTTGTAATTACTTTGTAGTTGTACTTTTTATGAAGTTTTTGTGACAAACTGAAATGGACTGTTATAAAAATTGTAAAAATAAATTAGTGTTGAAAATCTTCATTGAAGATTTTCAATACAAATTTATTTTTATAATCCTATCTATCACATTTCAGGTATGTATGAAATTGTTTATTCAGCAATAATCCTAATCTTTTCACATGGGTCTTATATAAACATCTCAATCTTTAATGAGTTTTGTAACTGAATAGCAATTGAAACCCAATTAAGAGCTTTTAATACTTTTAATTATGTCAGTATAACCACAATGGATTTTCCAATTCCAGAACAGGTAAAAAAATTTTGTCATGGTTTCAGTCTTCAAAGGTGCGGTCTCTCAAGACAGGTCCATTATGGCATAAAAATACAAGTTGGTACCAGGTCACAGTGGTCTCTCAAGACAGGTGGTCTCTCAAGACAGGTGGTCTCCCATAGCAGGTCCATTATAGAGTAAAACCAATCGGTGCCTGGCAGATGTGATCTCTCAAGACAGGTGGTCTCTCAAGACAGTGGTCTCTCAAGACAGGTTTTACTGTATGAGGAAATTTCTTTAAAAATTTTCTTCTTCAGATCCACCAGTCAGGATCTTTTCATTGCTGGTATACAACATCTCCTGGGGGGGTTAGATTCAAGTTCGTTCAATTCGAGTCCCTGGCTTAATATTTGGGCTCTCTGTGGGGTGGGAAGGGGATCAGGGTAGGTTCAAAGTTGTTCAAATCATTCCTTAGTGTTTTTCCATAAGATTTGTCTTTCCAACTGCAGTTACATAACAACTCTTGGAAGTTTGGCAGTGCTTGTCTACAACTGATAGAACTGGAAGCAGTCAGGAAGACCTTTGATAATAATCATCTGACACAGACACTAAAGTTATGAATAATTTCATGACTTCATTCCTCTGTAGTATTGATCTTGTTTTAAAATAATCTTCTTCAGATCCATCAATCAGAATCTTCTGATATTTGGTGTATAGCATTCTTAGTGGGGGAGAGATTCAAATTTTTCAAATCAAGTCCCTAGGTTCATATTTGGGTTGCCTATGGGAAACCTGAATTTTAACTCAGTCGATTATGAGAAAATTCTTCTGATCTACCAGTCAGAATCTTTTGATGATTGGCAGAGAACGTCCTTAGGAGGGTTAGATTCAACTCAAGTCCCTGGAGTGATATTTGGGCTTCCGGTGGGAGCCCAAATTTTAACCTGGTGTAATATGAAAAAAATTTTTTTTTTAGAAAGATCCACCAGTCGGAATCTTTTGATGATTGGTATGTAGCATCCTGATTCAAATTTGTTCAAATCAAATCTCTGGCCAAGCCAGAAAATAAGCAGACTGTCATCTGCAAAATGAGGTCCCCAGAGGGTAAATTTAGTGATGCTTCCCTGCACAGCAGGGTAGCATCACTAAATTTACCCTCTGTGAATGTCAATCTGAATCAGGGTCTCAAAACTAAACAGAAAGAGGTACTCCGAGGATAAATTGGCCCACTGTTTGGGATAGCATCATCATATTCACCCTCTGGGCACCTCTTTTTGCAAATGTCAGACTGCTTATTTTCAGGCCTGCCTGTGGCCATATTTCACTTAGTGCAATATGCAACTTTAACTTAGTGCAGTATGAGGATTATAATTTAACATGCTTCTTCTTCATATCTGCTGGTCAGAATGTTTTGATGTGTAGTGTCCTTAGGAGGTTCGGATTGGGGTCATATTTGAGCTCCTATGTTTAAAAACCTTTTTCAGATCTCCCAGTCAGAATCTTTTGATATTTGGTTTGCAGCATACTTAGTGGGGTCTGATTCCAGTTTGTTCCAATCAAGTCCCTAGGTTCACATGTTGGCTTCCTGTGGCAACCTAAATTTTAACTTAGTGCAATATGGGGAAATTCCTTAAAAAAAATCTCATTCCTCAGGTCCATCAGTCAGAATCTTTTGATATTTGAGATGCCGCAATCTTAGATAATTCAGATTTCAGTTTGTTCAAACCAAGTCCCTTTGGTCACATTTGGGCTCCCTGTGAGATCTCAACTTTTAACTTGCAATATAAGGACTATTCTTTAAAAAATTTGCTTCACATTCACAATTCTTTTGTTACATAGTCTTGACACTCTTAGTATGGTTGAAATTCAAGTTTCTTTAAATCATATCCCTGGGCTCATATTTGGGCTGCCATAGGTAGACCAACTTTTAACTTACCGCAGTATGAGGAATATTCTTCAAAGATCTTTAGATCCACTAGACAAAATCTTTGGCAAATAACATGAATATGACTCGCAGATTAAAGTTTGTTCAAATTGTTACTGACTGATTTTTGTGGGTACCTGAGGGGTTTGAAATTTAACACAGAACCTGATGGAGAATTTACTATTAGTTTAAACGAACTGTGGCATCGAATGACTGTGCCCCCACATGGGCATTCAGGATTAACCCTTTACCCAACGTAACGGCCAAAACCGGCCAGCGCTGTTATCAAAAATTGCCAATTAATTTTCATTATTTTTTCATTTTTTGTCTCAAAACATAGGTTATGACCCCTCGTTGGAACGAGCTCGTCAAGCTCGTTCCAACCAGGGGTCATAACCTATGTTTTTGAGACAAAAAATGAAAAAAATTAGTTATTCAAGAATTGTTTTTGCAAGTGTCGTCTGCTTTTCATGTTAGGTAAAGGGTTAAGTTCCTTGCCCAAAGGCACAACAGAGTTACCTATGGTGGGGATTGAAATATTCTCAAAATCTTTTCTCCCGAACCACCAGTCAGAGTCTTTTGATATTTGGTATACAACATTCTTAGGGGGAGGGGGAGGCGGGGGGGGGGGGGGGGGGGGGGGGGTATTTTGAGTTTGCTCACATAAAGTCCCTTAGACTCTGTGTTTATATTTGTGTTCCCTGTGGGAGCCCAGATTTCAACTTTTCTTGAGATTCACCATTCAGAATGTTTTAACTGGTTGAGGGCCACATATAATTTTTGGCGATCAGAATTTGTTATTCAAAATTTGTTTTATTACAAATTATTGGAGAGTGAGTTTGTTCAAATAAAGTCCCTTAGACCCTGTGTTGATATTTGTGTTCCCCAAGGGAGCCCTAATTTCAACTTTTATCTTCTTGAGATTCACCATTCAGAATGTTTCAACTCTTTAAGGGCCACAGATAATTTTTGGTGGTCAGAATTTGTTATTCAAAATTTTTTTTATTACAAATTATTGGAGAGTGAGTTTGTTCAAATAAAGTCCCTTAGACCCTGTGTTTATATTTGTGTTCCCTGTGGGAGCCCTAATTTCAACTTCTATCTTCTTGAGATTCCCCATTCAGAATGTTTTAACTGGTTGAGGGCCTCAAATAATTTTTGTTGGTCTGAATTTGTTATTCAAAATTTGTTTTATTACAAATTATTGGAGAGTGCCCATAGGTTTGGGGTTTGTGTCTCTCAATGAAATTTGGAATGAAGAGTGTTTTTGGGAATAGCTTTCACAGTATCGTGGATCATTTCTGCTCTTGTCATTGCTTGGCAGAATGCATGGTGGAGGTATACGGCAATTTGCCGGGGCATGGCTCGCCTCCCCCCCCCCGCCCCCCTTGCTACTCCTTTATATTCAACACACCTTATCTGAATTTGGTATAAAGCCTTATGAACAGAAAATACAGGTCATGTTTGACTTTTGACGTTTATTCAAAATATTATTTTGGAGTTATTGCCCTTTATTTACATAGAATTTAATGTGTTTCAAGGCTCTCTGGATGATAACTGTCTTTATATTCAATGCAAAACTACGCCCATTTGAAAGATGGAACAAATTATGTCATGGCATTTTTCATCTATCCATCCATCACTACAAAAATTTTAAAATTTTTTTACGGTTTGAACAGCTCACCATGGGCATATTATGCCATGCCCAGCAACACTCTTGTTTAACTGATTACCCAACGCAGACGATATCAAAATTTATTATTTTAAATATCCTTTTTTAATTTTTTTCGAAATATTTCAACAAACCCATATCATGTGTCCCTCTTCTTTTACTATAATCTCAGTAGTGAGGTGGTGATTATAGTACTGTTGGTTTCACTGGCTCTTAAGCTCAGTTTGCTGAAGGACATGATGGCAGCAAGCCTGAAAATAAGCAGACACATGATATTGTTTTGTTGAAATTTTTTTGAAAAATACTATTTTTTCAACTGCTGAATTTGCATATTATGCGGGCGGATGCGACCGATTCGTTGGGTAAAGGGTTAATTAATGGATTCTATCCACAGAGACATGTAATAAACCCAGAAAGCCACGATGTGTGAATGCATTTGACAATATTGTGCTCATGCCATTTCTGTGCCTCTCGCTTTATCCTTCCACACTAATACTCATGCTGTATTGACGAACACATTTCCAGTGAGATGTTCTGTATATTTACATGTCTGGCAAATATTCTCTTTTTGATTTATTACAGAAAAACCAGAGAAAAACAGTCCCTTTTAACCCTTTGATAACATGAAAAGCAGACGACACTTGCAAACAAAATTCTTGAATAACTAATTTTTTGTCTCAAAAACATAGGTTATGACCCCTCTTTGGAATGAGCTTGATGAGCTCATTCCAACGAGGGGTCATAACCTATGTTTTTGAGACAAAAAATGAAAAAAATAATGAAAATTAATTGGCAAATTTTTAGAATAGCGCTGGCCAGCTTTGCCATTCATTGGGTAAAGGGTTAACTGATATAGAGTTTTCTCAAAGTACAAAGTTATATGAAAATAGTGCAGAAATTTTTTTTTAAAATTTCAAAAAGTCCTCGAAAATGGCTTGAAAAGGTCCATGAAGGCCTTAGATTAATCCTTGTGACAATGAACTGTAGAATGTATCCATTTCTATTTTCAGGTTTTCTCTCGTGATACAAGATGGTGTTATTCAAAGTTTCACCCGTGATCCTGACCACACTGGCCTTGCTTGTTTATTGTGTATACAGAGTATAAAATCTAAACATGCCAAGACATGACTGTGATATAATTTTGAGAACATAATTGTTGTTTTACTAGAAATACACTTTTGTTGGACCTGCTGTTCATATTGGATGACTTTCATATTTATCACAAAACAAAATGACAACATGTGTTGAGTATTTGTCTCATGTTATTGCAGTTGGTTTCTTTTATCTTGACATAACATGACTAGTAGACAATATTTGTAAAAACTTCGTGTGACTAATTGAGGACTAAAAAAGTAAAAAATCTGTTTCTCAGGCCCTCCAGCATGGTCCTTCTGGCTGTCACATGCCCTCTTTTTATAACCAATGCAAACTTAAAGAATTAAATGGTTTATGTCTGATATGTTACTCAAGTTAAAAAAAAATTGATAAATTTGTCCCTTGAGTGCAACAATGATTTGCAATGCTATTCTGTAGATTACGAGGCCTAAAACATAAAACAAACCAAGAGCATGAATGCGGCGCAGTGGCTTAGTAGGTAGAGGTGCAGGCTGCAAGCTGAGAGGTCCTCGGTTCGAATCCCACCTGCAGCAATCGCGTTGTGTCCTTGGTCAAGACACCTCACCCCATTGCCTACGTGGGGGCACGGTGATGCTATGCACTAAGGTGTACTGCACGTCGATGGTGCACTTGTCTTCACCCAATGCTAACCCTGCTTGTGTGGAGTTACGATGTTGGGGAGCGGACAGTTGCTTGTCTTTGCTCGGTGGTTCTCTCCGGGTACTCCGGCTTCCTCCACCCATAAAACTGTCAAGATTAGTCATTGTGCAGATGTATGTGACCTTAAACACTAATAAATAATAAATAAATAGAGCATGAACTTTTGATGGCAAGGAAATGATTTCAAAAATAAAGAACTACCCACCGAAATGCAATTTTACAACAATGAAAAAATGGCCTGAGAAACTGAAGATCTACTTTTATGTCGAACGAAGAAGATCATAAATCAAATTACAGTGAAAAATGCAATCATTGAATACAGTTTTTGATCAGGAATGCTGTGTCACCTGCCCATTCATGCTCTCTCATGTAGATTTGACAGTACCTGTATCATCAGCTAAAATGCTCAAGTTCTCAATCTTGAGCTCAGTGCAATGATTATTTCCTGCCTGTTCCTTACTGAGATTATAATCCAACCACTGTTTATGCAGCATTCAAAAGGCAGCTTGTTTTTAATCTAGCCCTCAAAGTATATGTGATACTATACAATTATTGACTTTCTTTGAGGTTGATACAAGGAATTATCAACCCAAGAAAAGTAATATTTACAGAGGTCCAGAGCAGCAGTACGGCCTCGGTGAATATTACTTTTCAAGGGTTGATAATTCCTTCTATCAACCTCAAGGAAAGTTAATTATTGTTTTATTATAATGACAGAAAAAATCGTTTGCAAATTTCTTGATTTACATATTTTTCAAAGAAAAACCGCATATTCGTATGCAACAAAATAAATTTAATTTCAACATATATATACTGGAATGTAACTTGCAAGTTAACCTGAAGACTTCCCTTTAGGGCACCTGTTTTTTGGCATGTAACCCCTTGCATGCTGCTGGCAGATATTCTGGCCAAGACAGGATTTTTCTTGCCACTGAAATAAGTGTAATTCATGCACATTTAATCCAATTTTCTCTCTGTAGATTGAATTAATCTTTTCACCAATGACTTCTTGAGTTAAATGTTGACAAATTTTTCATCAAATTTAGTCATGGCTGCTTCATAGCAGCCATGACTAGATTTGATGTAAAATATCTTGAAAATACTCAGCGGGATCGACTGAGTGGGTTAAGAGTTATAGTTAAAACTAGAAGTCCTGTCATGAACTGCGTGCTTATCTAGGCTTAATTGCGAGTACGAATTGCGCGCAATTGCCATATCGAATGACATTCAAAGCATGGCAGGTTCTCCTGGTTACTCATATCAAACACAGGCAATTTTTCTGCCAATGGATGAAACATTGCTTGTGCACAGCCCATATGTACAAAATTTGATAGCCTTACCATGGTTATAATGCGTAGATTAACGTGCAGATCGACATGCTATTTGTGTGCATTTCATGACAGGACTTTTAATTTTAACTGTAAATGTGACCAAACTTGGAATTGGGCCTTTTTAGTGTTAACAGGTGGAGCACTGGAAGCCCATATTTGGGTTTCATTCTGAAGTGCAGGTACTGCAACTTGATGGCTTCAAATTCAGTGACTGTGCTTCATTTTACCTTCAAAGTGATATTATTTAGTCTGTTAAGATTTGCCTTGTTACAATTTATAGGAGATATAATTGTAATAAGGGAAAGACATGTGAACAAAAAATAATTTAGCACTGTACTAATTAAGATGTCAATTTGCACTTTTTTTGCAAACAGTTAAGAATGACCTTCTTAGGCTTCCAAAAACATGGTTTATCTCTATTCATTGGAATGAGCCTACTCCATTAGTTGTCATGAATTTTGAAATCTTTTGTGAGGGAAAAATTAAAAGCTAAAACCTGAATGGATTTGGTTATGCTGAGATTTATTATCCCTGATGGGTGAGGGTGTGAGATGGGGAAATCTCACCCGAGGGAAAGATATTTGGGCCAGACACGAGGCTTGTTGAGTGTCTGGACCAAATATCTTGTCCTGAGGGCGAGATTTCCCCACCTCACACTCGCCCCCATCAGGGATAATTTTTCTCCCCACCAAAACAGTTTGACGTCATTAAAGTAATTCAGGGGCATCTGCTGCTATATCAAACAATTTTGTTGTCCATTTCTGAAAAAAAAAACCTGTTTTGCTTATCCAAAAGTGCACACAAAAGTTTTGTATATACCACAAAATTAAATTCTAATCTAATGCCAGAAAGACAAGGGTTAAAGATTTGTGGCAAAAGGAACATTGACACATTCCAATGACATCATATTGTGAATTCTCCGATGTATTCATTCCGTTTTCAATGGGAATTTCGTGCAACTCACTCCACTCGTAATGGCGGTCATCCAAAAATTTATATAAAAGTGTCAATTGTCCTTTGGTTTTGCGGTCTGTGTTTTTATTTCTATTTTCTTTGACAAATGTCCGTCTGCTAATATTTCCGAAACGTGACACCTTGTTTGTTTACAGAAGAACATGTGATGATTGAATAGTCCTGCACTCATTAAATATGCTCATGTGGGTCAAGCAAGATAGATTTCTATCTCACATGGCCTTACCACATGAGACACACATATCTTGTATAGGAAGTGGGGGGAGAATAAGTGTTTCCTAGTGTTTGGCGTTAAGTATTACAGGTTTTCACTGATATAGGCATCCAGCAGCAGATATTTTCTCATGTGAAACGATTGTTTTGCTCCAAGTGGTTTTTCTGCCAAGGAAACTTGTCCCAAAATCTTTTCATCCCAAGTTGTTTCGACTCAGTCTAAACCTATGTTATGTCACCCCCAATGTGATGGCATGGATAGAAATGTAAAAAATACATGGAAGAAAAATGGTGGCTGCCAAGGTGAGGCACTGGACATCTGTGGAGTTTGGCTATCCTTCATTAAAGTATAGGACTTGTGCATGGTGTCATTATGGATAGATATTAGTCGCATGACAGGGGAGTACAAAGCTGAATTGGAGGTACCAACAGACAGGCCTGGCATTTTCAGGAGAGCGATTTATTCGCTCGTCAACTGCTCGCCTAAAAAAAATTAAGGAGGGCAAAAATTAGCCCTCCTGGCTTTAGAAAATAGTGATTACCACAACAGCCCATTCCTAAAACCCACAACTTTTCAAATCTCTGCTGTGTTAGTGGTCTCAGTAAGCTGGCAACACTGCTTGTCCCACACCTCAGGGCCTTGACAAGGCCCAGAGGTGTTGGAGGGGCAGTGTAGCCATCTCACGGAGACTACCTTGTTAGCAGCACCAAATGAGATGTGCAAACCCACCTAGACAGAATTCATTAATAGTAAAACTTTATTTTGCCACTCGTAGCTTTTGAAAGCTTGGGAGAGCTAATCACTCCCCCAAGCCATGCGAGGGGAGCGATTTTTAGCCCTCCTGCATTTTTAAGAGTGCCAGGCTAGAACAGAGTCATTGTTTGTGGTACAGTGACTGCATATTGGTTGGAATGAACATGAAAGCATTAAGATGAAATTCTGTAATATTATCTTTTTAGAGCTGTAGAAGATGGATAAATAGCAGCTCAAAATATGCTGGTTTGGGAATGGCCTCAGTATCTTTTCCCCAGCAGTTACAGAAAGAGTGAAATTTCCACAGATATGTGCTTTTTTTTAAAACTGGTCCAAGTCATACATCACTTTATCAAGGGAGAGTGGATGCTAAACCACACCACCTAACATAGCCTTACTAATGGAACAATAAAGACCACAGAAGCATTTTGTGATTTGAAACTTTTATCTCAACAGCACCTCTCTGCAGACACCACCCTTGAGAAGTGAGAAGACATTAAATGTGTTTGGCAAATATCTCTTTAATTACCATCTCGCCTTTTGAGCCCGTTTGACATTTTGTTGGTTTGGGTTTTGCCTTTGACATGTCCCACCACTGATATCACCCTGGATGCAGTGGTTTACATGCTTTCTGATTCAGCCTTTGAACCCGAAAATGCAGTCCATCACATCAAGAAGTCAAGTTTTTGAGAAATACTCAAATCATCTGACTGTTTCTAGAACGGCATTCAAGTTCTGTATCAGTTACAATGGAGGGGGGGGGGGGGGGGGGGGGGGGGGGTGTTGGGGGGAGGGCTGTATGGATGGATGTGGGCAAAAAAAGATAACCCCAACTACACTAGTTTGGGAGCAATCCCAGCTCCTTTTATTAATGGTCACAACAAGGAGAATGATCCATAAATGTGTGGCTTTTTAACCCTTAACCCTTTATCTAACAAATCACCCGCATCCTCCGCGTAATATGCAAATTCAGCAGTTGAAAAAATATTATTTTTCAAAAAATTTCAACAAAACCATATCATGTGACCCCTCATTGGAACGAGCTCATTCCAATGAGGGGTCACATGATATGGTTTTGTAGAAAATTTTTGAAAAATTTAAAAAAATGATATTTAAAATAATAACTTTTGATATCGTCTGCGTTGGGTAAAGGGTTATGGGCCTAATTCTCACTTGGATCACTTTTACTGTAACAGAACAGGTGCCCCAACAAGCTGTCTCAGGGTTAACTCACAAGTTAAATTGTAAATTTTTTGGCAAGTCTTGGCTACGTATGTAGGCAGCTAAGATCTGTCTAAAACAACTGCAAAGTCACAGTTGACTGTCAGAGTGTAACCCTTTGATACTTTTGTACATCTTATGATGTACGAAATCACACAGCGCGTTGATACTTTTGTACGTCTTATGACGTACGAAATCACACAGCGAGTTGATACTTTTGTACGTCTTATGACTTACGAAATCACACAGCGCGTTGATACTTTTGTACATCTTAAGTACAAAATTACACAGCGCATTGATACTTTTGTATGTCTTATGACGTACGAAATCACACAGCGTGTTGATACATGGTGATCATGTTGTTTTATTATTCTTCAATTTGTTAAAGTTAACTGCTACTCCTATATTTTCTCCCGAATTGAGCTCAGTGACAACCTTTGAACCAAATGTTATCGCGACTTAAAATACTAATGTAATCCTGCTGTCAAAGACTCGTAACTGGTTGAGTGCTAGAAGCCACTATCAGGGCTCACAAAAAATGAGGATACCAGAGCAAAAGCCAACACCCTCCTTGCTTACATTTCATAGTCAGTCAAACACAAATAATAATTTGCTTTCTATAAATTTGTTTTATTACAAATTATTGGGTACCTCTGGGCACTCTCCGATAATTTGTAATAAAACAAATTTTGAATAACAAATTCAGACCACCCAAAATAAGCTAGCCCTCAATCAGTTAATGACTAATGTGAAAAATATCTTATTATTTGTACTTTCCGACGTCGCATTTTGAAAAACGTAAAAGAAACTGAATTTCCAGTGACGTTTGAACGTCAGGATAATTAAAGTCTCAAAGGGTTGAAGCTTCAACTCATCCATTAAACCATCATGGGAAAGTAGATGCAAAAGAAATGCACCATCAGGTAATTGATTCACATATTCATTTGCAGATTCTCTCTGGTAACGTCAATGTGAGATGGGCAAGCTACAAATTAGCTGTGAAAAAAATTGTAAAGAACATTAGGTTTATATTAATTGGGAATATTAATTGGACCCCATCCCCACTGCACCCCCCCCCCCCCCCCTTTCCAGTATGACCAGGGAGGAACGGACTTCAGGCAGAATGACCTGTAGGTGTAATGACTGTAAGTCATTTTTATAAACCATTATAATTTCCACAAGGGAATCCATAAAATCTGGTTAATTCCAAAACTACTACTTTCAAAAACTGCTTTAGGTTCGATTGTAATCATTCTAGATATAATGTACAGCATCCCAACTTAGTCACACTAGTCCGGTATTTCCAGAAATTTTGAAAGTTTGTCAGGATTCGTACAGGTGCTGAAAAGTGCTTGAATTAAAAAATCGAAATTCCAGGGCCTGGAAATTGCTTGAAAATCATATCTCCAGTAGAAAAGTCCTGGAATGTGCTTGAAAGATATGTAGTGTCAATAATCTAGCGTGTTATGAAAAAAAATTGCTGTAATAACTTGCAAAATTGCATAGATTGACAGTGCATAAAGTCGGTGTATTTTTTTTTATAAAAAAGAAAACAGAGCGTGCCTCCTTAACTCTTTACTTAACATGAAAAGCAGACGACACTTGCAAACAAAATTCTTGAATAACTATTTTTTTTCATTTTTTGTCTCAAAAACATAGGTTATGACCCTCTTTGGAACGAGCTCATCAAACTCGTTCCAAAGAGGGGTCATAACCTATGTTTTTGAGACAAAAAATGAACATTAATTGGCAATGTTTGTGAATAGCATTGACCAGTTTTGGCTGTTACGTTGGGTAAAGGTTAATCATACATCAGGTATTATTATTTTATCAACAGGTACGCAAGTATGAAATAGGGTCGGTATTATTTTATCAAAAGGTCCTGGAACAGTCCTGGAATATGCTTGGGAAAAGTCCTTGAATTTTTATTTTTGAAGGGTGTACGAACCCTGTTTCTGCCAGTGGTGATGTGATGTGAACTGAATTGTTGATGACTGCAACTGACTCGGGGAAAAAGTTAATGATTTACATAGATGTGTCATATACATGATGAGCAATTCATTTTTTTCATGGGACTTGCAAATACCAAACCATTTACCACATCTCCAATGCAAATTTGACCTGTTAATTGTATATAAATTAAAGGGTGACCTCTGGTTAACTGGATAAGAATTCTAAAACTCTATTCAGGAAATTCTCTGACAACCACTGAATTATGTAGGTTTGTAGACCTATCTGTACTGAGTACATCAAATAGCAGCTCTGTCAAACATGATATAATAGAATAAATGCTCATTTTATTACTTGAATCCAGGAAAATTACCAAACTACTCTTAACAGAATACTGCTTCTTGAATATTTTTCACTGGAAAAAATAGGCTTTTCAGTTAACAGGTCTCCGTTGTTTGAGTATTAAGTTTAGCTGGATGTGTAGTATGAGTAGATGTGCTCCCTCCCCCCCACCCAACCCCTTGAAACTGAAAGGTCCACACTTTGATCCTCACCAGGGGCAACTGAGTTGTGTCCTTAATCCTGAGTGCCCACGTAGGGGCATGGTGGTGCCATGTACTAAGTAAGGCATACTGCATGTTCATGGTGCACTTGTCTTCAACCAATGCTAACCCTGCTTGTGTGGAGTTAGTATGTTGTGGAGTTGACAGTTACTCGCCATTTCTTGGTGGTTCTCTCTGGGTACTACGACTTCCTTCACCTGCAAAACTGTCCAACATGCCCTGGCTGTCAAAAAAGTCTTTAACTGGTTGAGGGCTAGATTATTTTGTGTGGTCTGAATTTGTTCTTCAAAATTTGTTTTATTACAAATTATTGGAGAGTGCCTATGGTCTGTGATCTGTCACAGGTTAGCCATCTTTCAGCCATCACCCAGTAACAAGTGTTTCATTTCTGTAATGCTATCCATGGTATTGCAGACGGGGGTATATGTCACCATTGGCATTGCTCTAGTTTAAAAATAGCATCTTTGAAAAAAAGCTAAATTTGGAATTGATTTGATGTTTATGAATGTATTGAAATAAGGCGGAAGCTGCTTAACATCTGAGTGTATTTTCATACTGGAGTCAATACTATAGAACTTTTGCAATTATATTTTCTAGAATTGTATTTTCTACCTATTGATATAACTGACTCAAATGAATCATTAGCATATTTATTTATTGGTGTTTAAGGTCACATATTTCTGCACAATGGCCAATCATGACTGCGACAGTTTTATGGGTGGAAGAAGCCGGAGTACCCGGAGAGAACCACCGAGCAACGGCGAGCAACTGTCAGCTCCCCAACATACTGACTCCACACAAGCAGTGTTAGCATTGGTTGAAGACAGGTGCACCATCGACGTGCAGTACGCTTAGTACACAACGCCACCATGCCCCACGTGGGCAATGGGGGTGAAGTGTCTTGCCCAAGGACACAACGCAGTTGCCGTAGGTGGTTTCGAACCGAGGACCTCTCGGCTTGCAGACTGCACCTCTACCTACTGAGCCACTGCGCTCCACCCATTAGCATTTTAAAAAATATGGCAATTTGCCAACTGGCAAATTGCCAGATCTTTGAAAATGCTAATTGTTCATTTTAATTCACCTGAAGTCATATTTATTTATTTATTTATTGGTGTTTAAGGTCACATACTTATGCACAATGGCTAATCATGGCCGTAACAGTTTCATGAGTGGAGGAAGCCGGAGTACCTGGAGAGAACCACCGAGCAGCTTCCAGCTCCCCAACATCGTAACTCCGCACTGCAGCACAGGCATGGTTAGATTGGTTGAAGACATGTGCACCATCTCTGTGCAGTACACCTTAATACACGGTGTCATCGTACCCCCCATGTGGACAATCGGGGTTAAGTGCCTTGCCCAAGGACACAATGCGGGAGTCCGAAGTGATCGCGGACGGTCACCCATCCGAGGATTAACCAGGCTCGGCATTGCTTAACTTCGGTGATCTGACGAGAACCGGTTACCGCAACGCAACTGCACCCCCACCAATTAATATAACTGACTGAAATGAATCATTAGCATTTTAAAAAATATGGCAATTTGCCAACTAGCACATTGCCAGATCTTTGAAAATGCTAATAGTTCATTTTAATTCACCTAAAGTCATAACTAGAAAATACAATTGTAAAAGTTTTATAGTATTGGCCCTTGTTTTCAAAATTATGCCTATTAGTAAAATAGTTAACACTGACTACTTGATTTCTTTTTGAATTTGAGTTTCATTTTTTTTTTTTTTGTGATGTTGTTTTGTTACTCAATGTGGAGATAATTGTAAAAGGAAAATTGTTTCCTCAGAAATGTGACAAAACTTGAAGTGCACCTATTGATCTTCTCAATACACACCATAGTGTAATGTTAGATGGAAACATGGTTAGCTACCCGTAATCCCCGGTATTGAAAAATGTGTTAAGTTTTTGTATCCATATTGTCTTGACAGTGACAAATTTTTCAAGATGAGAAAGTGTCAGATAATACAGTAAAACCTGTCTTGAGAGCCCACCTGTCTTGAGAGACCACATCTGCCAGGCACCAATTGGTTTTACTCTGTAATGGACCTGCTATGGGAGACCACCTGTCTTGAGAGACCACCTGTCTTGAGAGACACCACTGTGAGCTGGTACCAACTTGTATTTTTATGCCATAATTGACCTGTCTTGAGACACCGCCCCTTTGAAGACTGAAACCAGGACAAAAACGTTTTACCTGTTCTGGAATTGGAAAATCCATTGTGGTTATACAAACATAATTAAAAGTATTAAAAGCTTTTAATTTAGTTTCAATTGCTATTCAGTTACATAACTCATTAAAGATGGAGATGTTTTTATAAGACCCCTGTGAAAAGATTAGGATTATTGCTGAATAAACAATTTCATACATACATGTACCTGAAATATGAAGATAGGATTATAAAAATAAATTTGTGTTGAAAATCTTCAATGAAGATTTTCAACACTAATTTATTTTTATAATTTGTATTACAGTCCATTTCAGTTTGTTACAAAAACTTCATAAAAAAGAACAACTACAAAGTAATTACAAAAATCCATTCTTCTCCATTTCTGAATTTTGTGGTTAGTTATTCACTGACTTGAGAAAACCTGAAACCTGTTATGAGAGACCACCTGTCTTGAGAGACCACTTTTGTGTGGCCCAAAGGGTGGTCTCTCGAGACAGGTTCTACTGTAGCTTATCATTCATTCATTCAAAACTTGTTTTACTTTTTTTTGTTGTTTTATTTTCTTTAACCCTTAAGGGCCTAGATGTGACTTTGATCGCATTTACTGTAACAGAACAGATGCCCCACTATGCCACATCTACTTGCAAGATAAAGCCAAAGTACTTCAGCAACTGTATGTTTACAGGCAGTCAACGGCACAGATTGTAGATCATCAAAGTGTTCCCAAAATGTATAAAAATCTCCAGGCCTTTAAGAGTTAAACATATTTTACTGTTAGATGTATTATTATGAGATACGAGGTGTGCAGTGTGAGGATATTTTGTGTGAGATAACTTCAAATTTTATGAAATATTAAATGGAATAAATATTGTTAAAATGTATAAATCTCTTGCTTTGTCAGTCAAGAAAAATGAGAAGTTAGCCATACTTTGCTTGTTATTCAACTTATTGATACTATTATACCTGTCTTCTCGACAGTTAAAACTAGAAGTCCTGTCATGATCTGTGCACTTATCTAGGCTTAATTGTGCATAGGAATGGCATCGAAAGTACGGCAGAGTCTCCTTGTTATTCATAGCACACACAGGCAATGTTTCTGCCAATGAACCTCTGGGTTACTCGGAGGTCCATTGGCTGAAACATTGCTTGTGCACAGGCCAAACATACAGAATTTGATTGGCTTACTAGGGTCATAATGCGTAAATTAGCTCGCAGATCGACGCGCTATTTGTGCGCATTTCATGACAAGACTTTTAGTTTTAACTGTATTAGTTCCTACATACCAAACATTCCAGGAGTGCAGAAATATCACACCACAAAATTTATTTAGCAGTAAAAATGTTAACTGGTAATACCTGATGCCAAACATTAAGAAACACTTAACCCTTTACCCAACGAATCGCCCGCATCCGCCCGCGTAATATGCAATTCAGCAGTTGAAAAAATATTATTTTTCAAACAATTTCAACAAAACCATATCATGTGACTCCTCGTTGGAACGAGCTTGTTCCAACGAGGGGTCACATGATATGGTTTTGTTGAAATTTTTTGAAAAAATGTAAAAAATGATGTTTAAAATAATAAATTTTGATATCGTCTGCGTTGGGTAAAGGGTTAAGCCTCACCCTAACCAAATGGTCAAATCTGTTTAAGTTTTAGTTTTTAATTTTTGGCTCACAAAACAGTTCAAGTTCATAACATCCAGTGAAATAGGCTCATTCCAATGAGTGGAGATAAACTGTATTTTTGGATAGTCTAAGAAGGTCACTTTCAATTGTTTGTAAAAAAAAAAAGTGCAAATTGACATCTTAACTCTTTGAACACTGGTGGCATCTTCCATGCCAGTTGACTGGCAGAAATTGGAAGAGTCCATATCATTTATTTGGGAGTAGAGAAGTTAAATAGAAATATTCCCTCATTTGGTCAAACTATGGTCTTCCCGATGCCCCCTCCCCCCCGATGCAACCAGAATGAGCAATGAAAATGATCCAAAAATTTCATCGAAATGTCCTCTATGTGGACTGCCATTGATCGCTAAGATGCAAAGAAGCAGCGTTCGTTCAGTTCGAAAAAGTAAAAATTTCTCAGGATCCGCCCCCCCCCCCCCCCAGGGTGTATTTTCCGGTAACTTTCCTTAGCTCAGTCCACCCCTGGTGAGGTATTGACTAGACACTACACCTAATCGGTTGGGGACCCTTGAAAAGATGGAACATGTGCAACTTATTAGCCAGATACTATGCCGAAGCTGTTATGGTGTCTTGATAAGATGGGAACTGTGTAAGGTATTGACCAGACAAAGTTATTTTTGGTGGTCAGAATTTGTTCACATGTCTTTGCCTGGTTACGATTTCTGGGAGAGTGCCAGTGGGCACTCTCCCATAAATTGTAACAAGGCAAACTCACAGAGATTAAATAATTCCACTTACAAGATAATATGAAGCAAATCCACAGTATATAAAGCTTTTATGTTACAGTACCTGCCTTTTAGAATAAAGCCCAAATATGGGCTTCCAGCACTCTAGCAGTTAATTGTTCTACCACACACGTTCACTTAGTAGCCATCCTACTTAATGAAAGTATGACATATCGTGTTGCTGGTCCTGAAAAGCGGTCCCTCATTTTGAAAGAGGTAACACTTAAAAGGCCAAATTCTGATTTGATGATATTTAACTCTTTCGCTGCCATACCGCACCACAGCAGTACATACCACCGTCATGCACCCAGTGGAATTACTCAGTAATAATACGTATAGTTTGGATATAGGGGAATAACATTTTTGTTTAGAGGAATACCTTGCTGAAACTTGGTATGCTGGTAGGTATAGGTCTGTATGCTGAATTGCATATGAAACTCGGTCATATAAGGTCACATGGTCATGGCAACCAAGATGGCCACCACATCAAAGTAAGGAAATATCACCATATTCTTGTATTTTGTGTGATGGGAGTCAAACTATTTGTTGCCAAATAATGTATTTTTATACTAAATATTGTACTACCATTGTAGTTATAGTACAAATTAATCAGCATATTTTAAAAGAATATTACAGATCGTCCTTGTATTGATTTGGGCGTGGTGGGGAGGGGGCATATTGAACTTCAAACTATACATTTGCCAGTCAAAACTAACTGTCATTTGCTGAATCCAGGCAAAGAGTTAACCCTTTACCAAACGCAGACGATATCCAAATTTATTTTAAAAATAATTTTTTTAAATTTTTCAAAAAATTTCACCAAACCCATATCATGTGACCCCTCATTGGAAGGAGCTCGTTCCTACCAACGAGGCATCACATGATATGGTTTTGTTGAAATATTTAGAAAAATTTAATTTTTTCAACTGCACAATTTGCATATTACACGGGCGGATGCTGGTGATTCGTTAGGTAAAGGGTTAAACAGTAAACATCCAGTTTCAATCAATTCTGATCTCCTTCTTCATATTAATAATGCAGTTGACAAGTAAAAACACTTGGAAGATTTCGAGAAAATTGAGGGAGTTATTGCCCTTTGTTGGTTTCGTTTTACTTGGATTTTTAGTTGTATGTAATTATTTGAAAGGGTGGCTCAGTGGTTATGGCATTGGACTTCAAACTGAACGGTTCATGGCTCGATCCTCACTGGGGGTAGCTGCGTTGTGTTCTTGGGCAAGGCTCTTAACCCCTAAGACTCTGGTAGTGCAACAGATTTGTCTCCAATTACCCTGTTTCTCGCTTGTTTAACTGTGAATTGAACCAATTATATCTTGTTTGACAGAGCTCACTGAGCTCTGTCAAACAAGGTATATTTGGTTAAACATCAAACTGCATTATGGAAAATATTTGCTGCTGAAAACTTTGCCATTTTGACAGTAGAGTGCAGGTGGTTAATCCTGAATGCCCATGTGGGTGTTGTGTGCTAAACATACTGCACATTAATGGTGCACTTGTTTTCAACCAATGCTAACCCTGCTTGTTCAGAGTTTGTATGCTGGTGAGTCTGCCAATTACTCACAACTGTTTGGTGGTTCTCTCCAGGTTCTCCTCCACCTTCAAAACTGTCTGACGTGATATGAGCCTGGCTGTCAAAAGGGTCATTAAACCCCAATAGAAAAATCTTTTTTTTCAAATTAAGAAAAAAATTCCAACAAAACTGCATCATGTTACCCCTCACCAGAACAAGCACAGTGAGCTTGTTCCAATGAGCGGTTACGTGATAGGATTTTGTTGAAATTTTTGGAAAATTTTTATTCAACTGCTCTACTTCAGATTTCAATAAATTTCGATTTGCTGCGTCATGTTATCACAGTCTTGGATTTGCTGAAAAAATTCCTGTGGATTTGTCAGAAATTTTAGAGATTTATTGCACCTTGTGTTTTCCGTTTTACTTTAAATTTTCATGTTCATGCATTATCATCAGCATTTAACAACCTTTGCTTCTTCTTTATTATACCCCCTGCAACTCCTCCTAAACCGTTTGAAGAATTTTCATGAAACTTTACACAATGGAAGAACTCCATATGGGGATGTGCATGAAGCAATATAATTCCGTTCTGACATTTCCAATGGGAGATAATCTGTCCGTCTGACCATCCTTGTAAGCGCAACTCCTCCTAAACCGTTTGAAGAATTTTCACGAAACTTTACACAATGGAAGAACTCCATATGAAGATGTGCATGAAGCAATATAATTCCGTTCTGACATTTCCAAGGGGAGATAATCTAACTTATACCGTCTGTCCATCCTTGTAAGCACAACTCCTAAACCATTTGAAGAATTTTCATAAAACTTTACACAATGGAAGAACTCCATATGAAGATGTGCATGAAGCAGTATAATTCCAATCTGACATTTCCAAGGGGAGATAAACTAACATATACATTTCAGGCGCGGGGGGTATCACTTTGTGAGTTTGCTCACAGTACCTCTAGTATTAAAATTATTTTGGACAGTATTGAAAAGCATGGCGATTTGTTGAAAAGTGGTAGCATAATTGCCGGTTTTTTTTTCATTTAATTTGAACTTTTAATGATTATGAGGACTTTAGCAGTAATTATTTATATCACATGAAACGTTAATTTCGATGTAACAGCCCATGTCTTAATTATCAACTAGTGTCTAATCGGCGCGTGGTCCCACAGCAGCAGCATTGTATTCTTGTGCGTAGTTCACATGACGTCAATTACGACAACAGGTGCAAGTAAAGCGCATTCATGACGTCATGGTGTGAAGCGTCTGAGCCAACGAACTGATTGTCGGTTGTTTTGGGAGAATTTACCGACAATGAATTAAATAAAAAGTGTAAAAAACATTTGAAAATTCATGTGATATACAGAATCTTTAACCTGTGATGTTTGGATATAAGATTTTTTGAAACTTGTTTGATGAATTCGATTCACAACTCGCCTAAAGGCTCGTTGTGAATCAAATTCATCAAACTCGTTTCAAAAAATCTTATATCCAGACATCACTCGTTTGAGATCCTCTATATTTATTGGTAGTTAAGGCCACATATTTCTGCATAATGCCTAAGTGTTACCACAACATGGAGATGAAGCCAAGCCTAGTGAATCGCTTATACCGATCTTACCCATTTTTGAGGACTTCCATCCCAGGCATTGGTTTCCAGGTCGTATTTTTTACCAGTAAAACAGAGCTTGCTTGCCACAGTAAACAAGCACTGCTTCACTTCCCAGTGTTCCCATGGGGGGTGAACAGTAATTCTCAGATTCCAACGTTCTGTTTATTACACTTTTGCTTATGTCATAGTTCAGGGAGCTCAGTAGTTACAACATCAAACTGAAAGGTCCCTAGTTCAATCCCCGCCAGGGGTAATCGTGTTATGTCCTTGATCAAGGTACCAGGCCTGGCATTCTTAAAAATGCAGGAGAGCTAAAAATCCCCCCCCCCCCCCGCCCCTGCATGGCCTTGGGGAGCGATTAGCTCTCCTCAAGCTTACAAAAGCTAAAAGTGGAAAAATGAAGTTTACTATTAATGAATTCTGCCTTGTGGTCTTTGTATATTTTATTTATTGTTGCTAACAATGTAGTCTCTGTGAGGCGGCTACACTGCCCCTCCCACACCTCCGGTCCTCAGTAAGGCCCAGAGGTGTGGGAGGGACAGTGTGGCCGTCTTACAGAGACCACTAACATACATAGCAGAGATCTGAAAAGGTGTGGGCTTTAGGAAAAGGCTGTTATGGTACTCATCATTTTCTAAGGCCAGGAGGGCTAGTTTTTGCCCTCCTTAATTTTTTTAAGACGAGCAGTATGCGAGCGAATAAATCGCTCTCCTGAAAATGCCAGGCCTGAGGTACTTAATCCAGATTGCTCTTGTTGGGGCATGGTGTACTAAGGCATACTGCATGGCGATGGTGCATTTGTCTTCAATAAATGCTAACCCCGCTTGTGTGGAATTAGTACACTGAGGAGTCAAGACAGTTGCTCACCAAAAAAAAAAAAAGATAAATAAATAATGTTATAGCCCATCAGAGGTGTTTAGGAATTTGCTTTCTACTGCAATGCTTATTTTGTTTTGATTTGTTAGGTGACGGTGTAAATATTTGTATACATGTTTTGTGTGAATATGTTTCTTTTCTATCATATTAATAACAGCAGTTCAATTATCTGTGTACAATATTTGTAATCTGGTTTGCTCAGCTGGCAAAACTCCAAGCACTTGTTGTCCATCAAAGTTTCTTTAGTTGACACTGCCACAAATTGTTTACGCATCTGTACGCTGATGTTTAATTATAAAATTTTGACTTCCAAAAGTTTCCCCATTATGTAATTAGGAATTTAATCAACATATAAAATCACACAAAGGGGTAGGGACTGTGTGGTTTTATACATTGTAGTTTACTTTACCAGACCCACTGAAAAAATTATGGCATCTGCCACCACAACCATTTCAGGCACCACGGCTGAGAGCTCAGACACTTCCATGATGCCATCATGTCCTTTAGCAAACTGAGCTTAAGAGCCAGTGAAACCAACAGTACTATAATCACCACCTCACTACTGAGATTATAGTTACAGAATAGGGACATAGACACAATGTATTAAACCTAAATTAGTGATGTTAATCATGACCTCTGACACAAAATTAAGAATGAAACTTCAATGGTGACTGCCATTCAGTTAGAGACTTGAGATGCCTCAGCTAATTATCCAAATCCTGGATTCAAACCCCAGTCACGTCGAAACTGCAAAGTACACATGCAAACAGTAATTAGAATGGATTAATTACACACACTCAAACCAATCAGTCTGAACAGCAGGTCTAGGGAGTGGATGGGGGACCAGGGTAGTAACCCTGGGGCCCAGAACTTTGGGGGCCTGGGGGAAGTCCAGGATTCTTGGGTCAATCCTGATACCCCCAAAGTTCCGACTCCTCTGCCAAGCCTGGGCCCACGATCCCAGAACAAGAACCATTAAGATATATTGCCAGTCATATTGGAATACTAGTTGCCATTCATGCAAAGAAGGAAAGATAGTGCACAACGGTTGTAATTTTGGACTGCATGATACTTGTAGTGATAACTTTAAACAAGAGGGATGTTACATCCCAACGCTCACCTACATTCGCGCTTGATAATGTCATTCCAATGTAACATGCCTAATATTTAGTTAATATAAATCATTAACTAGGCATCAAATGATTAATGTGGTTTATGTGATGGCTTTGGAAAGTCTATATTTCTGCACTTATTATATATCAATTCAACATAAAATCATTGGATATAAAAGCATTTTTTTCTTTTAGAAATGTTTATGATTAAGAATATGAATCGTGAGGCCAGATATTAAATCATAAATAAGAATTAGGAAAGGCTTTCATAAATCACTGAAATTGTAAGTACATTCATTGGTTAAAGAGGAGTTGCGGAAAAACATTCATTCAAGGCTTTCATAAATCACTGAAGTTGTAAGTACATTCATTGGTTAAAGAGGAGTTGCGGAAAAACATTCATTCAAGAAAGTGACTATAAGTCCCAACAAAAATACATCACATCAACAACTAAAATTAGCCTTAATGTTACTAGTAACAAGTATGAGAAAGTATTAAAAAAAAAAAGTTAAAAAATTTTTTTTTAAAGAAAGTGAATATAAGTCCCAAAAATCCCCCTCACCTTAACACAAACTTTTAGAACTTAAAATTGAGTAAGTCAGACAAAAACGTGAACATTGTGACTGAAAAAAAGAAAAGAAATCAGTTAAATTTCTGCATACAATAGGGTTAATACCTACAGTTGTTATTGAAATGAGAAAATAAACAGTAATGAGAGATGAAGGCACCACAATCTGCACAAAAGCTGACTTTAACACAAATTCTTACAACACCTAAACGCTAATTCTTACAACAAGTTTTGGCAGAAAATCAGCCTCAAATTCCTCAAATATGCATGTAATGAGGGTTAAATATTCCTGCAATGGAGTTCAGTAACCCAAGCGTAGAATATTAATCGCCTGGAAACAAACAAAGAAACACAACTCACCTAAACACAAAGTTTACAAAGTTTTACAACTTAAAATTTACTAAGTCCGAGAAAAACATGAAAATTTTGACTGAAAAAAAAGAAAATTTCCATTAAATTTCTGCATACAGTAGGGTTAATACCTACAGTTGTTAATGAAATATGAAAATCAACAGTAATGAGAAATTAAAGTAGCACAAGCTGCACAAAAGCTGACTTTAACGCAAATTCTTACAACAACTTTTGGCAGAAAAGTTTAGGTGAAATTTGGAAAAAAGTTGTAGTATCAGGGTTAAATACTGTTCTGATAGTCCTCTACAACCTACATATGCAATATCAAAGGCCTGAGCCCACTGATCTTTGAGAACTCAGCTTAACACCTCACCTTAACACAAACTTTTAGAACTTAAAATTTACTAAGTCCGAGAAAAACATGAAAATTTTGACTGAAAAAAAAAAAAAATTCAGTTAAATTTCTGCATACAGTCGGGTTAATACCTACAGTTGTTATTGAAATATGAAAATCAACAGTAATGAGAAGTTAAAGCACCACAATTTGCACAAAAGCTGACTTTAACACAAATTCTTACAACACCTAAACGCTAATTCTTACAAGTTTTGGCAGAAAATCAGCCTCAAATTCCTCAAATATGCATGTAATGAGGGTTAAATATTACTGCAATGGAGTTCAGTAACCCAAGTGTAGAATATTAATCACCTGGAAAGACACATAGAAACACAACTCACTTAAACACAAAGTTTTACAACTTAAAATTTACTAAGTCGAGAAAAACATGAAAATTTTGAGTGAAAAAAAAGAAAATTTTCGTTAAATTTCTGCATACAGTAGGGTTAATACCTACAGTTGTTATTGAAATATGAAAATCAACAGTAATGAGAAGTTAAACCAGCACAATCTGCACAAAAGCTGACTTTAACACAAATTCTTACAACACCTAAACGCAAATTCTTACAACAACTTTTGGCAGAAAATTTTAGCTGAAATTTGGAAAAAAGTCGTAGTTTCAGGGTTAAATACTGTTCTAATAGTCCCCTAGAACCTACATATGCAATATCAAAGGCCTGAGCCCACTGATGCTTCAGAAATTCACCTTAACATAAACTCTTACAATATTGGACACGCCGGACGCCGACGCTGACACCCGAGGTTATCACAATAGCTCACCACATCTTACAGATGTAGGTGAGCTAAAAATCAACTTGACGATATAAAGTTATCACATCAAGAATTATGCAGTCAAAAGCTATAACAATACATGTAGGTCACTAGATACTCACTGATGAACTTGCAAATTTGAAACATGCTGCTAAAAAACATCTCCAAAAAACTTCAGAAGTGTCCATTTAATAACAGATTCCTAAATTTACTTGGGGGACCACCACACCCTCCCAGACCCCCTTATCATCGCTAGTGCATTCGGCATTCATGGCAGATTTTGGCATCAGAATCCCGATACTTTCGAAGGGGGCCATCACAGAATTAACCCTGGGCCCAAATGTTCTCTCCCCAGCTGAACAGGAAGGATTTCTTATTTATATTTGACTGGGAATTTAATCAGTTCAATCTTGTTTGACAGAGCTCACTGGGATCTGTCAAACAAGACAGAATTTATTCAGTTTTTAGCTGCGACTAGCAGCTCTGTAAGTGGTAATGTCGGTCTGTCTGTGACCAAAACTCAATAACTTTTGAAATACTTGATGGAATGACTTTATATTTGGCATGTAAGTGTATCTTATTGATGTCTAGCCACTGTTCAATGCATGTGTTGTTCCAAATATTTTTCTTGGAGTTATGCCCCTTGATGAACTTAGAATTTGTCGGTCTGTCTGTGACCAACGAGTTTCAAAACTCAATAACTTTTGAAATACTTGATGGAATGACTTTATATTTGGCATGTAAGTGTATCTTATTGATGTCTAGCCACTGTTCAATGCATGTGTTGTTCCAAATATTTTTCTTGGAGTTTTGGCTGTCGGTCGGTCTGTCTGTCTGTCTGTGACCAAGGAGTTTCAAAACTCAATAACGTTTGAAATACTTGATGGAATGACTTTATATTTGGCATGTAAGTGTATCTTATTGATGTCTAGCCACTGTTCAATGCATGTGTTGTTCCAAATATTTTTCTTGGAGTTATGGCCCTTGATGAACTTCATTGGGGAGAAATTTGCTCCTTGACTGCATGGTAGAGTGCTAAATTATTTTTTGTCCATCAAAATTTGTTCACATATTTTTGCCTTGTTACAATTTATGGGAGAGTGCCCACAGGTACTCTATCATAAATTGTAACTTGGCAAATCCACTCAAGAGTTTAACCCTTTACCCAACGCAGACGATATCAAAATTTATTATTTTAATTATCATTTTTTCAAATTTTTCAAAAAATTTCAACAAACCCATATCATGTGACCCCCTTGTTGGAACGAGCTCGATGATATGGTTTTGTGGAAATTTTTTTGAAAAATAATATTTTTTCAACTGCTGAATTTGCATATTACGCGGGATGATGCGGGCGATTCGTTGGGTACAGGGTTAATTTCTCTTCAAAGATAATATGCACTTCCACATGTTATGAAACCTTTAAGCTGGAATACAGTGGAGCCCACTTAATTGGTTATCTCTTAATTGAATAACCCTATTAATTGAATATAATTTCCCAACACAAAACCATTTACCATACCTCCAGTACAAATTTGACCTGTTAATTAAATATAGGTTATAGAGTAAACTCCTGTTAATTGAATAAAAAAAAATCTTGTAACCCGTCAAGAAATTACCCCTACTCTCCCCAGTTTTTCTTTGTTTATAGACCAATGTGGCCTCAGTACATCCAATACAGGCATTTAATCTATTATATCTTGTTTGACATGGAGCTCTGTCAAACAAGATATAATAGAATAAATGGGGGGTGCGGTGGCTCAGTTGGTAGACGTGCAGGCTGCAAGCCGAGGTGTCCTCGGTTCGAATCCCAACTGCGACAACCGCGTTGTGTCCTTGAGCAAGACACTTCACCCCCATTGCCCACGTGGGGGCACGGTGACGCTGTGTACTAAGGCGTACTGCATGTCGATGGTGCGTCTGTCTTCAACCAATGCTAACCCTGCTTGTGTGGAGTTGGTATGTTGGGGAGCTGAAAGTTGCTCAGTGGTTCTCTCTGGGTACTCTGGCTTCCTTCACCCGTAAAACTGTCACGGTCATGGTTAGCCATTGTGCAGAAATATGTGACCTTAAACATCAATAAATAAATAAATAGAATAAATGCTAAGTTTATCTCTAGAATACAGGAAATTGACACAATCCCTGTTAATTAAATACTCTTGTTAATTGAATAATTTTCATTGGCGAAGTGGCTATTCACTAAACAGGGCTCCACTGTACTTGCATTCAAGAATAAAGCCCAAATATAAGCTTCTAGCACTCTACTAGTTATAAGTTGGGTATTTTGACATCAGTGTGGAGATAAACTCTTTGTCCAACGCAGACAATATCAAAATTTATTATTTTAAATATCATTTTTTCAAATTTTTCAAAAAGTTTCAACAAAACCATATCATGTGACCCCTCGTTGGAACGAGCTCGATGAGCTCGTTCCAACGAGGGGGTTACATGATATGGTTTTGTTGAAATTTTTGAAAAATAATATTTTTTCAGCTGCTGAATTTGCATATTACGCAGGCAGATGTAGACGATTCGTTGGGTAAAGGGTTAACTCTTAAGGGCCTAGTTGTGATTTTGATCATATTTACTGTGCCACATCTACTTGCAAGATAAAGCCAAAGTACTTCAGCAACTGTATGTGTACAGGCAGTCAACGGCACAGAATGTAGATCATTAAAGTATTCCCAAAGTGTATAAAAATCTCCAGTCATTTAAGGGTTAAACATATTTTACTGTTAGATGAATTATTATGAGATACGAGGTGTGCAGTGTGAGATAACTTCAAATTTTATGAAATATTAAATGGAATAAATATTGTTAAAATGTATAAATCTCTTGCTTTGTCAGTCATGAAAAATGAGAAGTTAGCCATACGAGCTCGTTCCAACGAGGGGTCACATATAGTTTTGTTGAAATTTTTGAAAAATAATATTTTTTTCAACTGCTGAATTTGCATATTATGCGTGTGGATGCAGCCGATTTGTTGGGTAAAGGGTTAATCTGTTAATCTCTTACAGGTTGTGTGGAGTGTGGATATTTGAATTCATTTGTGATATTTAATTACTTAATTAAACAAATATAAACATTACTGAGGTCTTAGTGAAATTAAAGAACATTATATAAAGTTTTGCATGTGGATGCTACCTGATCAAGTGTTATTTACAAATAAACTAAAGCATGTGGTGATTTATTCAATGGAGAACATGGGAGATTAACAAGGCATTAAAATTTGATGTATAGAATTTAAGCTTGGACTTTTCAGTGGAGGAAAAACAGTCAAGACATCAAATGTGTTTTTGCATTAAATTTAAAAAAAAAAAATCATAGAGTTTTAGTTTTCTTCAGCATGTTGTTTTGTCCATTTTACAGAAGTTTGTCAGGTAGTTACCCACTACAACCCCGCCACCCCCCCTCCCCCCACCCCCAATAAATCCAATTAATTTTTTTTACAATCTCTTATTTGCACCTTGGATTGGATTGTTTTTATTAGTCCCCCGCGGTTTCACCGAGAAAGGGACTAACAAATTATATTCTGTCTCTCTGTCCCTCTTACCTGTTACCACCTGCATCTCCGAGATGGATGAATGTTGGCATTTCAAATTTTCAGCATTAATCAAACATTATGGAAAGAGGACGCACGTCAGTTTTGTTTGTTTTTTTTAATTCAAGATGGCCGACTGGCAGTCATTTTTGATGGAAATTGCGTGTAATTAGTTTTCTGCCTAGAAACTTCTTAAACTACCTTTCCGATTTCAATAATTTTTGGTGTGGAAGTGTAGAAGCATGAGATAAATATTAAATAACATATACAGGTTTTTTTCCCCATGTATAAATTATGCAAACTGGACAAACTTAAGCTTTTTTCAGCCAATTTTGAATATATTATGTTGGTGTGTCCTGTTACCACCTGTATCTCAGAGACGCTTTTGCTTCAGATTTTCAGCAATGATCAAACATTATGTAAAATTGATGCATGCAAATTGTTTTTGAAAAAAAAATTCAAGATGGCCGACTAACTGCCATTTTTGTAGGAAATTTCATGTAATTAGTTTTCTGCCTAGACAGGGTTCCCACAGGGCCTTGGATTCAAGGAATGGCCTTGAATTCAACAAAGTGTGGTTCAAGTACTTGAAATCCTGGAAAATGATCAAGGGTACCCTGAAAATCCTTGAATTTTTGCGAAATAAAAATGTGCCGACGATATCTGTAATTAACAGCCTCCATTGTTCGGTATACTGGTGATCATTCATGGCAGCAAGGCTTTGAAAATCCTTGAATTTGGTTGTTGTAAGGCCTTGGAAAGTGCTTCAAACTGCCGAGAAACGCCTTGAATAGCCTTAAATTTGATGAGTCCTGGCCTACAGGAACCCTGCTAGAACTTCTAAATGACATTCCCGATTTAAATAATTTTTGGTGTAGTGGTGTAGGTGTTGCAGCATAAGATAAATAATACAGTTTTTCTCTCTAGCAAATTAAATGAACTTAAGCATTTTTCAGTCATATTTGTATAAATTGTATTGGTGTGTCCTGTTACCACCTGTATCTCCTTGATTGCTGCTGGTCATAATTTCTCATGCCACAGAAATAAGTATAATTTTGGTACATTTAATCAAATTTTCCAAATGTTAATTGCATGGAATATTTCACAAATACCTTCTTGAGTAAAATTCAGTTGAATTTTTTATCAAATCTAGTCATGGCTGCTTCAAAGCAGCCATGACTAGATTTGATGAAAAATATCTTGAAAATACACAGCAGATTGAGATCTAATGACACTTTCAACTACAAGGGTCACATTGGGCCTGAAAGTTTTATCGGTTGAAGATGCTAGCACACCTGGAGAGAAACATCCAGCAGTGGCAAGTTACTCTTAGACACTCCAATGTACTAACTCGGCACATGCAGAGTTCATAGTGGTTGAAGGAAAATACAGCATCAAGGTGCAGTACACCTTAGTACACATTGCTACAAGCCCCCATGAGGCCAGACAGAATTAAGTGTCTTGCACAAGGACACAACGCAGATGGCACAGGTAAGAATCGAACAGTCAACTTTTCAGTTTCAAGTTCAATCCCCCAACCAGTGTGTGGCCATACTTCCTCCATGAAATGAATTGCTGAGTGTCCTAATAATTGTGTTTACAGACATGAAGGCATGTAATAAACACAGAATGACACGTGTGTGTGAAATTGTGAATGGGTTAAATCAATATGGCAGTTGTGTCATCGCAGAAGGATAAAACTCGAGGCCTACGGTCTCTTGTTTTATCCTTCCATGCTGGCACTCATGCCATATCGATTAACCCATTCACATGCACGTGTCATTCTGTGTTTATCCCCACAAAACAGTTTGGCGGGGATATAGAAACTGGGTGCCATCCATCTGTGCACACATTTTGTAAACATGACAACTTTAACAAATGCAATCAGAATTTTATGAAACCTGCTTTAGGCATATATTGTGAGAAGATCTTGGTCAAGGTCGATATTTACGAAATCTCCCTGGCTTTTGTAGGAGTTATGCCCCTTTTTATTTGAAATTCAGTATTTGTCTGATAAGACTTTTGTGAATGTGATCAGTGGCGTAGATAGCTTTTCGCTGGCGGAGGGGCAAGCCCAAAATTTTCCAACAGACCGAAAATTTTCCGACAGTGTAACAACAACAAAAACCCAAACAAACAGAAAGAATCTGTTGTTTACTGCAAATGTACTGAAAATTGGTCTTTTTTACCCAAAATTGCACGTTTTTATCCCCAAAGTCAGCATTTTAATGTTATTAGGCATAAATTCGCCTAAAAATGGTCCCAAAAAATTTCCGACAAAACTTCTGTGGGGGGCCTCCGCTCCCCCCCCCCCCCCCTTGCTATAGGCAAACATTTAGAGAAGATCTTGTCCAAGTTCAATATTCATCAAATTTTGTCACCTTTTGTAGGTGGAATGCCACTTTGTATTGAAACTTTGTGTTTGTCTGATAATGACACTGTGAACATGATAACTTGAACAAATGTTACACAGTTAAAAACTAGAAGTCCAGTCATGAAATGCGCACAAATAGCACATCGATCTGCGCGTTAATCTACGAGTTATGGCCATAGTAAGGCTATCAAATTCTGTACATATGGCCTGTGCACAAGCAATGTTTCAGCCAATGGACCTCCGGGTAACCCGGCGGTCCATTGGCAGAAACATTGCCTGTGTTTGCTATGAGTAACCAGGAGAACCTGCTGTGCTTTGGATGTCATTTGATATGGCAGTTGTGCGCAATTAAGCCTAGATAAGCGCACAGTTCATGACAGGACTTCTAGTTTTAACTGTATTTTGACAAAACTTACTGCAGGCATACATGATGATAAGAACCTGTTCAATTTTTATATTCACCAAATTTCCTCGGCTTTCATAAGAGTGATATCCCTTTTTTATTGAAAACTTGGTGTTTGTCTGATAACGACTTTGTGAATGCATTAACTTTAAAAAATGTAATCAAGTGTTTCTTCAAAACATATTCCATGATGGCCCCTACAGTTTTATTTCTTTCAAAAACTGTGGTCACATAAAAATTAGGACATGTGTCTGTAGTGTATTCAGTCCTTCACAGAGATTGGTGCAAATGCACACTGGCAGCAATCTCAAATTGTAGTTTCCAGACATGAAATATCATGACACCGAAAAAAAAATGGTTTGCACATAGCTTTTAAAAGACCTTGAATTTAACCACGGTCTTGAAAGTACACAAATGTGGGTATTTTGCTTTGAAAGTACTTGAATTTATGAGAAATGTCTTGAATGTCATTTATTATTTACTTATTTATTGGTGTTTAAGGACACATATTTCTGCACAATGGTTAATCGTGACCGCAACATGGATATAAAGTCACGTATAGCCAATCGTGGATACCCATGCTGCCTGTTTTAGAGGACTTCCAAACCAGGTATTGGTCACTTGGTCCTATTTCAACAGTAAATAAGCACTGGTTCACTTTTCATGGTTCCCACGGGGAGAATGTCTCTGATTAACAATTAACCCTTTACCCAACATAACGGCCAAAACCGACCAGCGCTATTCTCAAAAATCGCCAATTAATTTTCATGATTTTTTCATTTTTTGTCTCCAAAACATAGGTTATGACCCCTCATTGGAACGAGCTCGTCGAGCTCGTTCCAATGAGGGGTCATAACCCATGTTTTGGAGACAAAAAATGAAAAAAATTAGTTATTCAAGAAATTTTTTTGCAAGTGTCGTCTGCTTTTCATGTTAGGTAATGGGTTAAACGTGAATAGAAGATGATACTTGAAAATTGAAAAATAATTCTCAAAGTACCGACAAATATTCCATTTTTACCTCAAAACCATAGTCTATGACCTCTCAATGGAATGTGCTCAAGTGGCATAAGCATTGGGGGGGGGGTCGGGATTCCATAAAACAAGCTATTAATTGAAAATAGAATACGTTTTCATTTTTGGAATTCACTTTAAAACAATTTCCACAATCCACTATAAGGATTTCCATCAGTTCCTTGAATCTGATGTAGCAGGATGTCTTCCCTCCCCCATCTCCCCCCACACACCCATATCACCTTGTGAAAGTCCTGTACCACCTCTGCAACCATTGATTGAACTTTGTTATGGTTGGGTGAGAGTGTAAATGAAACCAATTTATTTTTTTCAAATGGCTGTTATGGTTTTTTGAATGGGTGAGTGGGAAGATAATCAGGTCTGGACATCCCCCCCCCACCCACCATCTTCCAATTTTGTCCAAATAAATGCTGCAAGGTTCTAAGATTGTTTCTGATTCACTGTTCCCATTACTTAACTGGTAGAGCGCTAAAGTATTTTTGGTCATCAGAAATTGTTCACAAGTCTCTGCCTTGTTACAATTTATGGGAGAGTGCAGGCACTCTCCCATAAATTGTAACAAGGCAAATCCTTACAAACTAAATAATTTTACATCAAAGACAATACACAGAATATGCACGGAATATGGGCCCGCTGAATTATGGCTCTGGTCCTTCATAATAAAGCCAAAATATGGGCTTCCAGCACTCTACCAGTTGACAGTATACAATTGGAAGAATTTTTTTTTTCCCAAGTTTTCACCTTGTCAAAGTTCTGTAGACATTCATACGACCTTCACAACCACTGTTTGGACTTTGTTATGGTTGGGTGAGAGTGTAAATAAAACCTATTTATTTATTTTTTTTCAAATGTTTGGTATGGGAACAGGTGAAGGGGAAGATAATCATATTTTGACATGAACTTAAAAGGAAATGCACAAATGTATGTATTCAAGAGTTCAAACAACTTTTTCAATGTTAATATGATGAAAATTCAGTAAATAAATGTTATGTTATTATAAGTAGTTTGGGGTTTTTTTTTGGTAGGACGGGAGATATCTGGGAGGGGGGTATCCTAGGATATCTTCCCCAGGGGGAAGATTACAGGTGGGGATATATTGTGGCACACTGACACTCTAGGTAACATGCAACCATCTACCCCTGTGCATTTTTTCATTTAGTCAGTGTGTTAATTTTCATGTAGTGTGCCATTTGGCAGTCTATCAGCTAATCCTGTCCAAAGCTTATGGTTAATCAGTGTGTGTCTGTTTACCAACAAACTCTGTGTAATGCACATGGTTAGTCACCCTTTACTTTCTGTGTAATGAACATGGTTTGTCACACTTTTCTTTCTGCATACTGCACATGGTTTGTCACCCTTTTCTTTCTGTGTAATGCACACGGTTTGTCACCCTTCTCTTTCTGTGTAATGTACACGGTTTGTCACCCTTTTCTTTCTGTGTAATGCACACGGTTTTTCACCCTTTTCTTTCTGTGTAATGCACACGGTTTGTCACCCTTTTCTTTGTGTAATGTACACAGTTTGTCATCCTTTTCTTTCTGTGTAATGTACATGGTTTGTCACCCTTTTCTGTGTAAGGTACACGGTTTGTCACCCTTTTCTTTCTGTGTAATGCACACGGTTTGTCACTCTTTTCTTTCTGTGTAATGTACATGGCTTGTCACCCTTTTCTTTCTGTGTAATGCACACGGTTTGTCACCCTTTTCTTTCTGTGTAATGTACACGGTCTGTCACCCTTTTTTTTCTGGGTAATGCACATGGTTCGTCATGCTTTTCTATGTAATGTACACGGTTTGTCACCCTTTTCTTTCTGTGTAATGCACATGGTTTGTCACCCTTTTCTTTCTGTGTAATGTACACGGTCTGTCACCCTTTTCTTTCTGGGTAATGCACATGGTTCGTCATGCTTTTCTTTCTGTGTAATGTACACGGTTTGTCACCCTTTTCTTTCTGTGTAATGCACATGGTTTGTCACCCTTTTCTTTCTATGTAATGTACACAGGTTGTCACCCTTTTCTTTTTGAATAATGCACTGGTTTCTCACCCTTTTCTTTCCGTGTAATGCACATGGTTTGTCACCCTTTTCTTTCTGTGTAATGTACACAGTTTGTCACCCTTTTCTTTCTGTGTAATGTACACGGTTTGTCACCCTTTTCTTTCTGTGTAATGCACACGGTTTGTCACCCTTTTTTCTGTGTAATGTACACGGTTTGTCACCCTTTTCTTTCTGTGTAATGCACACGGTTTGTCACCCTTTTCTTTCTGTGTAATGTACACGGTTTGTCACCCTTTTCTTTCTGTGTAATGCACACGGTTTCTCACCCTTTTCTTTCTGTGTAATCCACATGGTTTCTCACCCTTTTCTTTCTGTGTAATGCACATGGTTTGTCACCCTTTTCTTTCTGTGTAATGCACATGGTTTGTCACCCTCTTCTTTCTGTGTAATGCACATGGTTTGTCACCCTTTTCTTTCTGTGTAATGTACACTGTTTGTCACGCTTTACTTTCTGTGTAATGCACATGGTTTGTCACCCTTTTCTTTCTGTGTAATGTGCATGGTTTGTCACTCTTTTCTTTCTGTGTAATGTTCACGGTTTGTCACTCTTTTCTTTCTGTGTAATGCACATGGTTTGTCACCCATTTCTTTATGTAATGTACACGGTTTGTCACCCTTTTCTTTCTGTGTAATGTACAAGGTTTGTCACTCTTTTCTTTCTGTGTTATGCACATGGTTTGTCACCCTTTTCTTTCTGTGTAATGTACACGGTTTGTCACCCTTTTCTTTCTGTGTAATGTACACGGTTTGTCACCCTTTTCTTTCTGTGTAATGTACATGGTTTGTCACTCTTTTCTTTCTGTGTAATGTACACGGTTTGTCAGTTTGTCACTCTCTTCTTTCTGTGTAATGTACATGGTTTGTCACTCTTTTCTTTCTGTGTAATGTACACGATTTGTCACCCTTTTCTTTCTGTGTAATGTTCACGGTTTGTCACCCTTTTCTTTCTGTGTAATGTACATGGTTTGTCACCCTTTTCCTTCTGTGTAATGTACACGGTTTGTCACCCTTTTCTTTCAGTGTAATGTACACGGTTTGTCACCCTTTTCTTTGTGTGCAATGTGCACGGTTTGTTACCCTTTTCTTTCTCTGTAATGGGCATGATTTGTCACTCTTTTCTTTCTGTGTAATGTACACGGTTTGTCACTCTTTTCTTTCTGTGTAAGGCACACGATTTGTCATCCTTTTCTTTCTGTGTAATGTACACGGTTTGTCACTCTTCTTTCTGTGTAATGTACACGGTTTGTCACTCTTCTTTCTGTGTAATGTACACATTTTGTCACTCTTTTCTTTCTGTGTAATGCACATGGTTTGTCATCCTTTTCTTTCTGTGTAATGTACACGGTTTATCACTCTCTGTGTAATGTACACGGTTTGTCACTCTTTTCTTTCTGTGTAATGCACATGGTTTGTCACCCCTTTTCTTTCTGTGTAATGTACAAGGTTTGTCACCCTTTTCTTTCTGTGTAATGTACACGGTTTGTCACCCTTTTCTTTCTGTGTAATGCACACGGTTTGTCGCCCTTTTCTTTCTGTGTAATGTACATGGTTTGTCACCCTTTTCTTTCTGTGTAATGTACATGGTTTGTCACCCTTTTCTTTCTGTGTAATGTACACTGTTTGTCACCCTTTTCTTTTCGGTTTGTCACCCTTTTCTTTCTGTGTAATGCACACGGTTTGTCACCCTTTTCTTTCTGTGTAATGCATACGGTTTGTCACCCTTTTCTTTCTGTGTAATGTACACGGTTTGTCACCCTTTTCTTTCTGTGTGATGTACATGGTTTGTCACCCTTTTCTTTTTGTGTAATGCACACGGTTTGTCACCCTTTTCTTTCTGTGTAATGCACACGGTTTGCCACCCCTTTTCTTTCTGTGTAATGAAAACGGTTTGTCACCCTTTTCTTTCTGTGTAATGCACACGGTTTGCCACTCCTTTTCTTTCTCTGTAATGAAACGGTTTGTCGCCCTTTTCTTTCTGTGTAATGTACACGGTTTGTCACCTTTTTCTTTCTGTGTAATGCACACGGTTTGTCACCCTTTTCTTTCTGTGTAATGCACACAGTTTGCCACCCCTTTTCTTTCTGTGTAATGAAAATGGTTTGTCACCCTTTTCTTTCTGTGTAATGCACACGGTTTGTCACTCTTTTCTTTCTGTGTAATGTACACGGTTTGTCACCCCTTTTCTTTCTGTGTAATGCACACGGTTTGTCACTCTTTTCTTTCTGTGTAATGTACACGGTTTGTCACCCCTTTTCTTTCTGTGTAATGCACACGGTTTGTCACTCTTTTCTTTCTGTGTAATGCACATGGTTTGTCACTCTTTTCTTTCTGTGTAATGTACACGGTTTGTCACCCCTTTTCTTTCTGTGTAATGCACACGGTTTGTCACTGTTTTCTTTCTGTGTAATGCACACGGTTTGTCACCCCTTTTCTTTGTGTAATGCACACGGTTTGTCACTCTTTTCTTTCTGTGTAATGTACACAGTTTGTCACCCCTTTTCTTTGTGTAATGCACACGATTTGTCACTCTTTTCTTTCTGTGTAATGTACACGGTTTGTCACCCCTTTTCTTTCTGTGTAATGCACACGGTTTGTCACCCCTTTTCTTTCTGTGTAATGTACAGGGTTTGTCACCCTTTTCTTTCTGTGTAATGCACATGGTTTGTCACCCTTTTCTTTCTGGTTAAAAATAGGATCATCTCTATTATGCAACTAACCCTTTGTATTGCACAGACTCCAGTGAGTGTATATTTTCATGTAGTGCTTGATATGACAGTTACCAATTTTTTATAACTACAAAATGTTACTAATCCTGTGCATTGCACAAGGTTTGTCACAGTTTCTGATTATAAAAAATGTTCATTATTAACTGTGTAACTGTCCCTATGCACTGACACATAAGAAACTGTAATAAAGAAGGTGCAACACCACCGGTATCCCCCACGAAGAAGTGCCAAATATCAAAAGATTCTGAATAAATCTTCTAAAGATGTTATATGTGAAATATGAAAGCCTTTGGAGCAGTGGTATGGGAGAAGATTCTTTAATGTTTTCCCATTATTTATTTATTTATTGATGTTTAAGGTCACATATTTATGCACAATCACTAATCATGACCGTAACAGTTTTACAGGTGGAGGAAGCCAGTGTACCCGGAGAGAACCACAGAGCAAAGACGAGCAGCTGCCAGCTCCCCAACATCGTAACTCCGCACTGCAGCACAGGCAAGGTTAGATTGGTTGAAGACATGCATACCATCGACGTGCAGTACGCCTTAGTACACAACACCACCGTGCCCCCACGCTGGCAACGGAGATGAAGTGTCTTGTCCAAGGACAACACGGGGGTAAAGGGTTAAATGAACATTAATTTGTGTGTTGTTGTGAAGAATTACTTCGACAACTAAATTCCCTGAGTTTATATACTTATTTGGCCTTAGTACTTCCAATATAAACATTATAGAGGATATCTAGTTTTTTTGATTGGATACCGAAAATTATGAGTAACCTGGACAAATAAATGTTTATTTTGTGTTGGTAACGAGTGAGATAACTTTTGGTATCCACTCAAAAACACTAGATTTTCTTTTTATTATACGCTTTTTATAAGAATCTGATCATTCCTATCAATAATTCCACTCATTTCAACCTTGAATTGATGCATGAAAGTAAACAGCTGATGCACATATGATATGCGTAAGTGATTTGATCGATACACCGGAACAGGTAGTGTCTTTGATCTGATTCAGCTGGTGGGTTTCATGCATCAATTCAAGGTGAATACATGTTGAACTAGAGGTACTGTGAGCAAACTCACAAAATGATACCTCCCCCCCCCTCCCACGCCTGAAATGTATAAGTTAGATTATCTCCCCTTGGAAATGTCAGAACGGAATTATATTGCTTCATGCATATCTTCATATGGAGTTCTTCCATTGTGTAAAGTTTCATGAAAATTCTTCACCGGTTTAGGAGGAGTTGCGCTTACAAGGATGGACAGACGGTATAAGTTAGATTATCTCCCCTTGGAAATGTCAGAACGGAATTATATTGCTTCATGCACATCTTCATATGGAGTTCTTCCATTGTGTAAAGTTTCATGACAATTCTTCAAACGGTTTAGGAGGAGTTGTGCTTACAAGGATGGACCGACGGTATAAGTTAGATTATCTCCCCTTGGAAATGTCAGAACGGAATTATATTGCTTCATGCACATCTTCATGTGGAGTTCTTCCATTGTGTAAAGTTTCATGAAAATTCTTCAAACAGTTTAGGAGGAGTTGCACTTACAAGGATGGACAGACGGACAGACGGGGTGATTCCTATATACCCCCCTAAACTTTGTTTGCGGGGGGTATAATTATTGCTGGAAATGATCGGTATCCACTCAAAAACACTAGATTTTCCTTTCATTATACATTTTTAGAACAAATTGATTATTTCCAGTGATAATTTGACCCATATTCACCTTGAAGTGACGCTTTGAAAGCCGCCATGTTGATTGATACCGTGAAAGTGAAAATTTCTATATCTTCACAGTAGGGGATATGATTTCTATCTTTCCACAATTTTTTTCGATAATCTATCATTTTGCAAATAATAAAATAAAGACTCAGTATCCCTATAATATTGGAAAATGACGAGATTCTTTTAAAATGAATATTTGTGTTAACTTAATAATTTTCACAGGCAATGTGATTATTTAGTTAACAGGGTTCCACTGTACAAATTTTACAGGTTATGTTAATTTATTGGTGTTTAGGCCTCACAAAGTAGATCTTCTTTTTCTCAGGCCATTTTTTGTAAAATTGCATGCGGGTGGGGTTTTTTTATTTGATTTTTTATTTATTTTTTTTGTAATTATTTCTTTACCATTAAAAAGTTCATGTTCTTGGTTTGTTTTATGTTTTAGGCCTCATAACCTACAGAATAGCATGGCTAGTGGTGTATTACATCCCTTGAGTGCAAGAAGGCTTTGCAATGCAAAAGCATTGCAAAGCCTTCTTGCACTCAAGGGACAATTTTATTAACTTGGATAAAATATCAGACATAAACCATTTAATTTTGATTTTTTTAAGTTTGGATTGGTTATAAAAAGAGAGCATGCGGCAGCCAAAAGGACCATGCGGGAGGGCCTGAGAAACAGATTTTTATTTAGGCCTTAAGGTAACATATTTCTGGACAATGGCTAATTGTGACCGCAACATAACGATTAAGGAAAGTCTAGTCAATCGCCTATACACATGTTGCCTATTTTAGAGGACTTCCACCCCAAGTATTGGTGGTGGAGTCCTATTTTACCAGTAGAACAGATTGTTTACTATAATAAATAAGCACTGCATCACTTCTGGGGCAGGGGTCCAATGAGGGATTTTACCAGTTACTTGAATATAGGGCTTAGAGTAAACAGCTGTTAATTGAATAAAATATCTTGTGATCCATCGAAGTATTATCTTGACAACCCTTGAATTCCTCACATATGTTACACTCCTGTCTGGTCTCAATGTTTCCAATATAAGCATTAATTTAATTGTTTGTATCTTGTTCAAGTTTCAGGAGCCCCTACGACATACAACAAACACTCGAGCCCTAACATCCTAAAATATCAGGGGCTTGATTTGAATAAACTTGCTATCAAATACTGCTTGTGCCAAACATCAAGCAATATGAGTGAGTGGGTAACAACACTTTCGACAAGTAGGGTCACCTCATGTCGGACAGTTTTATGGGTGGTGAAAGCCTGGGTACCCGGAGTGGATCACCGAGCAACGGTGAGCAACTGTCAGACTCCCCAGCGTACCAACTCTACACAAGCAGGGCTAGCATTAGTTGAAGACAGGTGCACCAGCGACGTGCATTATGCCTTAGTATACAGTGCCACCGTGCCCCACATGGGCAATCAGGATTAAGTGCCTTACCAAAGGACACAATGTTGCAGTTACCCCTGGTTGGGATCGAACCGTAGACCTCTTGGTTTGAAGTTCAATGCCATAACCACTGAGCCACCTTGCTCCCGTTTCCTCCATTACCCACAGTGTTAAAATCAGGAGCTCCATGGTACCCCTAAATATGATCCCCATGGATTAATTTGAACAAACTTGTAAATCAAACTTACAAAGAGGTTATGTTTCAAACATAGATGCATTTAGAGCAGGAGTTTAATTGGTTGAGGGCTAGATTATTTTTGGTGGTCTGAATTTGTTATTCAAAACTTTTTTTCATTACAAATTATTGGAGAGTGCCAACAGGCACTCTCCAATAATTTGTAATAAAACAAATTTATATAAACAAAATTATATTTGTGTTTGACTGAATATATTTCAAAAAGCAAGGAAAGTGTTGGCTTTTGCTCTGGTATCCTCATATTTTGAAAGCCCTGATAGTGGCTTCTAGCACTCAACCAGTTATGGGGAATGTAAACACAAATAATAAGGCGGAAATTTCCAGCAAAAAAAGTTATTAATTCCAGTTTGTTATTTATTTATTTATTTATTGGTGTTTAAGGTCACATACTTATGAACAATGGCTAATCGTGACCGTGACAGTTTTACAGGTGGAGGAAGCTGTAGTACCCAGAGAGAACCATCGAGCATCGACGAGTAACTGTCAGCTCCTCAACATTCTAACTCTGTTCAGCTCCGCTCAAGCAGGGTTACAGTGGTTGAAGACATGTGCACCATTGCAGTACGCCTTAGTACGTGGCATCATCATGCCACCATGTAGGATAAAGAGCCTTGCCCGAGGACACAAAGCGGGTCGTCCCGGACAGGGATTGAACTTGGGACCTACCCACAGTTTTAAAATCAGGAGCCCATGGTACCCCTAAATATGATCCCCATGGATTAATTTGAACAAACTTGTAAATCAAACTCACGAAGAGGTTATGTTTCAAACATAGATGCATTTAGAGCAGGAGTTTAAGGGGAATGTAAACAGAAACAATATGGAGGAAATTTCCACACAGCACACAGAGCAAAAAGGGGTTATTAATTCCAGTTTGTGATATATTTTTACTTTATTTGCATTCTGTAAAGTACATTATTAGCTCACCGAAGGGAGATAAACTTATCACTTGCTGTCCGTCGGCGTCTGTCGTCTGTCCGGCGTCATGAACATTTTTCAAACAATTTCTCCTCTGAAACCGCTAGGTCGATTTGCTCGAAACTTGGTATGGATGTTCATTACCATATGTCAATTCAATTTGGTTCAAATGAGATGGACATGCCCACTTGGAGCTCCATAAGGGGCATAACTCTGATAGCACCCTATGCATATTAGAGAAATTACTAAAAAATCTTCTCCAGCACAAGTGGGCAGAATCATTTGATATTTGGTATACAGCATTATGGGGCGGATCTGATTCAAGTTTGTTCAAACTGGCCCCCTGGGTTCATATTTGGGCTCAGTATAGGAGCCCGAATTTGAACTTACTGCATTTCAGGCAAATTTCTTTAAAAATCTTCTTCCGATTCAGCAGTCAGAATGTTCTGATATTTGGTATGCAGCATCCTCAGGGGGGTGAGATTCAAGTTTGTTCAAGCCAAGTCCCTGGGTTCATATTTGGGCTCACTGTGGGAGCCCGAATTATAACTTAATTCAAAACAAGGAATTTTCTTTAAAAATCTTTTTCAGATCCAGCAGTCGGAATGTTTTGATATTTGGTGTACAGCATCCTTTGGGGTGTGAGATTCAAGTTTGTTAAAGTCAAGTCCCTGGGTTCATATTTTGGGCTCCCTGTGGAATATGAGGAATTTCTATTTTCCAAACCGAGAGGCTGATTTGAACCAAATTTGACATGAGGTTTTATTGGAACATACGTAGTTAATTTATGCCAAAAAAAATGTTCCTGTTACCCCATGGGAACAGCAGGAGCTAAGAATAGAAAAAAATTAAAACGCCCATATCTCCAAAACTAAACGACACTGAGAATTCTTATTTGGTGTTAAGCTTCCTTAGGACCAACAGAATGGAATGGTCACAAAAAATTGCTATCGGTTTTATCAATGGGTACTTTTTTGAGACTTTGAAAAAGTGCTGAGTCCGCATTTTTTAACACTGTGGGTAATGGGGAAAAACATTTAACACTACTTTTCTCCCAAACCACTGCTCCAACAGCTTTCAAATTTCACATATAACATCTTTGGAAGATTATTTCACACGTTTATTGAAATCAATTTCCTGTGTCCATATTTGGGCTCTCTATGGGAGCCCAAGTGTTTAAATTAGTGCAGTATGAGGAATAGTCTTTAAAAATCATCTTCAGATCAACCAATAAGAATCTTTTGATATTTGGTATGCAGCATCCTTAGGGCGGTGAGATTCAAGTTTGTTCAAGCCGAGTCCCTGGGTTCATATTTAGGCTAAAAATTTGGGCTCCCGGTCCTGACTTGGAAATTTTGGACCAAAATCCAGAAATAAGTTTTTTGATTTTTTTATGCGTTTCGGTCAATTTTAAGACAAAAAAAAATTATTTTTTTTTACACTGAAAATTTGGTGTCTGGGTGGGACTTGGAAATTTTGGACCAAAATACGGAAATTAGTTTTTTGGTTTTTTATGCGTTTTGGTCAATTTTTTGACAAAGATTTTTTTTTTTCATTTTACACTGAAAATTTGGGGTCCCTGGGTTCATATTTAGGCTAAAAATTTGGGGTCCCGGTCCAGACTCGAAAATTTTGGACCAAAATCTGGAAATGAGTTTTTTTGTTATTATGCATTTTGGTCAATTTTAAGAAGAAAAAAAAAAAAAATTTTCACACTGAAAATTTGGGGACTGGGTGGGACTTGAAAAATTTTGGACCAAAATCAGGAAATTAGTTTTTTGTTTTTTTATGCGTTTTGGTCAATTTTAAGAAGAAGAAAAAAAATTTTAGTCTGAAAATATTTTGTTTGGGGCTTCGAAAATTTCTGAACAAAAATAAAAAAAAAATCTGTTTTTATGCGTTTATCTCAATTTTGGGACATAAAAGGGCAGGAACTGAAAATGGAAGGAAAATCCTGTGTATTGTGTGGGTACAATTGCTTCATCTAGTTAGTATATGCTTTTCTATAGCTTATTCAAGTCAAGTCCCTGGGGCCTCTTGTTTATTTATTTATTGGTTTTTAAGGCCACATACTTATGTGCAATGGCTGCAGCATGACCATGACAGTTTTATGGGTGGAGAAAGCCTGAGTATAAGGAGAGAACCACTGAGCATCAACGAGCAACTGTCAGCTCCCAAACATTCTAACTCTGTTCAAGCTCTGCCCAAGCAGGGTTACAGCAGTTGAAGACATGTGCACCATCGACATGCAGTACACCTTAGTACTTGGTGTCATTGTGCCCCGATGTAGGCAACTGGGATAAAATGCCTTGCCCAAGGACACAACGCGGGTCGTCCTGGATGGGGATCAAACTCGGGACCTCTAGCATACAAGCCCAACTGTCTACCACTGAGCCACCATGCTCCTCAGTAAATAACATATCCTGAAAACTATAGTTTTATTTTTAACAATTTAAATATTTTATAAATTTACTTTTATTTTTTGTAGGTTCTTATTCTCATCATGGTGAGGTCCAACCTTGACAAAACCAACATCAACAGTTCTGTCTTTTTGTGGTGCAGTAGAATCCTCTTAATTGAATATCCATTTTGCCAGTGAAAATTATTCAGTTAACAGAAGTATACAATTAACAGGGATTTGGTCAGTTTCCTGTGTTCTGGAGGTAAACTGAGCATTTATTCTATTATATCTTGTTTGACAGAGCTCATCGAGCTCTGTCAAACAAGATGTAATAGAATAAATGCCTGTATTGGATGTTGTGAGACCAAAAAGGTTGATAAATAAGGGGAATTTGGTGTGTGTCACAGTAATTTTTTCGACATATTATAAAAATTTATATACAATTAACAGGAGTTTACTCAAAAACTCATATGCAATTAACAGATCAAATATGTACTGAAGGTATAGTAAATGGTTTTGTGTTTGAAAATGATATTCAATTAACAGGGATATACAATTAAGAGATATCCAATTAAGTGGGCTCCACTGTATATATAAGCTGATGCCTGAAAATTGATACATTCTAATAAGAATAAAATCCTTGCTCTCTGATTGCATGAGAGTTGTCGTAGTTTTTTTCATGTGCACGGTTCCAGTAGCCAATGTTATCTGACATCACAACACGAAATATTGGAAATGAAGTCGCCTGTTTCATAATTGTTTCATCAACGGAGCGACACCAAACTGCTTCATTTTTCTGGATTTTTCACACGTGTACCAGACAGTGCTCCGAATGAAGTGTTATTTAAATTCCAAATTTACGATTTGAACTAAAATGGAATGAGCTTATCTGATTTATTGATTATTTATTCACCGCTGTCGTGGGGTACACGAAAGGTTTTACTAAACTTAAGATCGTTAAAAGTTGCCTTGAACAAGGCAACTTTTAACGATTACAAGTTTAGTAAATAAGCCTCTCGTGTTTCATGGTGTAGGTTTTGGTCTGTGGGTATGGTCGTATTGGAACATATATGTTATTGTGATAAATTGACGGTAACAAGGTCTGAGGTTTTGCGGCTCGGAGCATATGTTCAACCTCGACGCTTTGTATCTGGTTTGAACATAAGCCACGAGCCGCAAAACTCAGACCATATCACTGTCAATTCATCACAATAACTTATAACATTGTGCCACAAAGAAGTAATGTTTGAAACTTTTCAACATATGTTAATGAAGCTGGTGTAAACAGAAACCTGCCATACAGAGTTTTTGTCTAGAAAGTATATAGAGGATATCTACGCTGTTTTAGTGAATATCGGGAATTATCTCATGAGTGTGGACCTGAAAGTTTTATTTTTTCATGAGTGTTTGCATGAGTAAAAAATAATACTTTCAGGTCCACAAAATGAGATAATTCCCAATATTCACTAAAACAGCATAGATTTTCTTTTTATTATATGCTACATGACATTTTAGCTGCACAATATTCAGTCTAATTCGACAGCAAACAGTTTCAAGACAAGACATAACAAAAAGCTGCTGGTCGTTCCTTCAAGGTAACGTAATGTGCCGAAGCGCGTCGTCATTTAGGAAGCTACTGAGGAATATTTATCAATATCTATTGAGTCGATAGATATTGAGAAATATCTTTTAGGTAATTTGCGATAATTCACAGACCAGAATAAAATAAAGTGGGTCATTTCAGTCAATGATGTTTTCTATGACAGTATTTAACAAGTACCATTATATTGAAAACGACTCGGTCCCAGGAACACTCAGATATGACCCGAGGAAGGTTTTTTATGCGGCATGTAAACTTTATGTGTACACATAAATACCATTTAAATGTACCAGTTGTATTGAAGGAGAAATGTTACTCAATTTCTTTTTTTTCTTATTGCTGGCATGTGAATTATCGCAAATTATGTAAAAGATATTTCCCGATATCCATAGACTTAGATATCAAGGAATATCCCTCAGTGGCTTCCAAAATGACGTCACGCTACACTGCATCAATTCGCCTTGAATGATCAGCTGATCTTTGTTATTGTCTTGAAAATGTTTGCAGTTGAATTGGCCTGAATATTTGCTCAATAAAATGTCACGTAGCATATAATAAAAAGAAAAACTAAGCTGTTTTAGTGAATATCGTGAATGTTAGTGAATATTAAGGAATATCAGCGGTGGGAATTTCAAAATAAACAAAATTCCATTACTTATACAGCACCTTAAAGATTTCTATATTACCCATGAGGACAAAATCTGGAGCCCCGTGAAAATTGCGATTTCATCAAATATGAGTAGTCTTAATTTTTTTTTAAAAATCTGTGGCTTTCAGAGAATATTGATGTTCAGGCAACGAACAATTTTTTTGACAAAACAAAATTTTTTGGCAGACATGATCATGGAGGCAGTCTCCTCCCCCCCCCTCCCCTCTGCCTTTTGCCTCAAAACATAGCTTAGGACTCCTTAATTGGAACAAGAGGCTTCACAGCCTACATAGCTCTGCTTAGGGCCACTACTTTCAGGGCAGATATATACAAGATAAATTTAACCCTCTATCTAAATGAAAAGCAGACAACACTTGCAAAAAAAATCTTGAATAACTATTATTTTAATTTTGTGTCTAAAAAACATTGGTTATGACCCCTCATTGGAATGAGCTCGACGAGTTCGTTCCAATGAGGGGTCACAACCTATGTTTTAGAGACAAAAAATGAAAAAATAATGAAAATTAATTGGCGATTTTTGAGAATAGCGCTGGCCGGTTTTGGCCGTTACCAGGGACCGATCAGGACTATTTAAAATACGCTCTAGCCTCGGAGCCTATTTTTTCAATTCATGCGCCAGATTTCAATTTACGTAGTCACACTGCTGTTTGTAACACACACTGCAAGTATGTAATAGCTCTCATCATTTTCATTTAGTACACTATAGCAAACATTAATCTTCACTGTGGTTTCTGATCAAGTCTTGGCTGCCTATTTGGGCAGCCAAGACTTGATTAGAAACCACAGTGAAGATTATTACTTGGTAATTAAGACTTGAAGTATTAACTAAAGCACTCTACAACAATGATAAATGATAATCATATATATAATACATGTAAGAGTGTCTCTCTCGATTATTTATCGAAAGAATATCAAAATATGATCTGAGAAGTTAGGCGTCAACTGAGAAGCCTATTTCTGAGATTTAAGAGCCAGGTCCTGATGTTTCAGAACCAAATACGCACTGGCACATGCCCAGGTCGGTCCCTGCCGTTACGTTAGGTAAAGGGTTAAGACAGAAAGAATATAAGAGAAATGGTTACCTTGAAATCTTATTAATTATGACCAGGCCCTGGCAGGATGATATTAAAATTGCTGACACAACTCATTTATTAAACATTATACCATGCTCGCCTATGTTACTACCTGTGAAAAGCCTGCATGTTAAATTTTAGCTTTTAACCCCACTACCGGTGTATAGCGTCTACTGGGGTTAAAAACAATTTACACCTATAGTGGGAAGTTCATCCAACTTGACCATTTGCATGACGCAATTTGCCAACTTTGATACAATCACACTTCACGATGTTTCATTCAAACATATGACATTTTGCGGTACTATGTACTATGTGCAATGACTTAGTAAGTTTAAAATACCTACAATTAAATATTTAAAATAATTATAAGAAATGTTATTAAAAATTTGACTGAAAAAGGAAGGTAAATTCAGTCAACTTCGACGATGTGTCTAGTTGTCAATCAAGCATTCACGTACAGCCAGTAGTACTGCCCACCAGCGCAGATGTAAACAAAACAAACCTGTGTGTTTGCGACAGAAAGTGTCGTTTTTCCCCCATTTTAAGTGACAAAGTCGATTATTTATTAAGAGCATGGTATAAATAAAGTAATTAAGTACTAGGGCCAGATTTAAACAACTCGTAGAATAAGGGTTTTAACCAATCGGCAAGCCAAGTGGTTAAAATCCTTATCCTGCGAGTGTTTTAAATCTGATTACCGGCCCTAGTACCTATTTATTCTATATATCTTCACCTGACTTCCAATGTATCCTATCTGCCACTGGCATATATAACACATTGGAACTCGGGGGACGCTATGTTAAAATGAAAAATTAATGGTTCAGAATTTTCTGCTATGATGCCAAACAAAATTTAATCTTCATTTGCCGATTACAGTAGAATCCTCTTAACTGAATATCCATTTTGCCAGTGAAAATTATTCAATTAACAGGAGTATACAATTAACAGGGATTTGGTCAGTTTTCTGGAGGTATTATTTATTTATTTATTGATGTTTAAGGTCACATATTTATGCACAATGGCTAATCATGACCGTGACAGTTTTACGGGTGGAGGAAGCCGGAGTACCCAGAGAGAACCACCGAGCAAGGACGAGCAGCTGCCAGCTCCCCAACATCGTAACTCCGCACTGCAGCACAGGCAGGGTTAGATTGGTTGAAGACATGCGTACCATCAATGTGCAGTACGCCTTAGTCATCGTGCCCCCACATGGGCAATGGGGGTGAAGTGTCTTGCCCAAGGATACAACGCGGTTGCCACAAGTGGGATTCGAACCGAGGACCTCTCGGCTTGCAGCCTGCACCTCTACCTACTGAGCCACCGCGCCCCCTTTCTGGAGGTAAATTGAGCATTTATTCTATTATATCTATTCTATGAGCTCTGTCAAACAAGATATAATAGAATAAATTCCTGTATTGGATGTAATGAGGCGAAAAAGGTTGATAAATAAGGGGAATTTGGCGTGTGTCACAGTAATTTCTTCGACATATTACAAAAATTTATATACAATTAACAGGAGTTTACTCTACAACCCATATGCAATTAACAGATCAAATTTGTACTAAAGGTATGGTAAATGGTTTTGTGCTTGAAAATTATATTTGATTAACAGGGATATACAAATAGAGAGATATCCAATTAAGTGGGCTCCACTGTACATTAAAAATTATATATTTTGTTCAAACAGGATGCTCTGGTTTTCAGTTTACCCAAAGGGGGAATACATTAAAACATTCTGTAAAAAAGTGACAGTGAAATGTCAAGTACAATATCAAAGTTTGCTGTTTGTGACCTTGATCTTGAGGATATGACCTTGGATCAAAGTCACAACACACTTTTGAGTCATGAGCAATAATTGTACCAAGTGTATGAAAAAGATCTGTCAATCATACATTGTACAACCTGGACAAGAACAGAATTCAAGAATTACTGCTTGTTACCATGACCTTGATAATATGACAAAGGGTCAAGATCATGACACATTAGTTTATGAAGGAGGAACAAGATCTGTCACACAGATTTCATTATACAGACCAGACAAGGGCTGTATAACAATATCAAAGTTTTGCTGCCAGTGACCTTGACCTTGATGATATGAACTTGAATCAAAGTTGCAACACAACTTTGAGTTATGAGCAATAATTGTACCAATTATGAATAAGATCTGTCAAGTTATATGGACCAGGCAATAGTGACAATAAAATGTCGAAGTTTTTCTGTCACCTTAACATAGCCTTTACATTGGGCTTGTGACCTTCACCTTGAGGGGCACAAGCCATATAATTCATGACCCACTGTCTTTTGATAATACATATTGTTATAAAGTTTTGTCAAAAAATATTCAGTGGTAAAGAAGTTATTGCCCAGACAAACAAAATGGTGGCGAAAGACGACAGACGGACAAGAGATCATTCCAAGAAAAGCTCCACTGACACTTGTCAGACACAGCTTAAACAAGCTCTTCAAGCTTGTCCCAATGAGGGGTCATAAATCATGTTTTTGAGGCAAAAATGACATTTTTTTAATTATTATTTTTACTTTTGGTGCTTAAGGTCACTTTCAGCATGTATAGCTAGACTATGACCGCAACATAAGTATGAAGTCATGTTTACCCAATCGTTTATTACATATGTTGCCCATTTTAGAGGACTACCTCCCCAAGCCTTGGTAACCCGGTCCTGTTTTATCAGAAAGCAGAACTTGTTTACCACAATAAAGAAACACTGCTCCCCTTCCCAGGGTTCCCACAGGGTACATGTTTTAGTTATTAAAGAATTTTTGGAAGAATGCCATTTTCAAGTTGTGTTAGACAAAGCATAAAGTAGATATCAGAACAAGCACTGAGGCCAAATAAATCAATGTTTCTGTCAGTCCAGCATATAAATGATACAGTCGGTAGAGGTGAGTTATTTGGGTATTATCAGTTAACCCTTTACCCAACGTAACGGCCAAAACCGGCCAGCGCTATTCTCAAAAATCGCCAATTAATTTTTATTATTTTTTCATTTTTTGTCTCAAAAACATAGGTTATGACCCCTCATTGGAACGAGCTCGTCGAGCTCGTTCCAATGAGGGTTCATAACCTATGTTTTTGAGACAAAAAATGAAAAAAATTAGTTATTCAATCATTTTTTGGCAAGTGTCGTCTGCTTTTCATGTAAAGTAAGCAAGTCTGCAATTAACAGCAGGAGTCTAGCTAACCAGTCTCTTTAATCATTGGTGATGTCATGCCATGTACCATTGCCCTCCTAGGTGTTCTAATAACCTCAATAGAAAGTTGTTAAAATGCAAGCTAATTTTTAAATAGTAATCCGAGAAAACATGTAAAAGACTCCATAATTTTCACTAAATAGAGTGGGAATGTCTGTTCAAATGTCACAAAAAGTATCAACATCATTGGGTAAAATGCCACCTACAGCGTGAAGTTGCACTTAAATTTTAGCCTACTTGAAGCATTTTGAAAACTCAAGCCAAGCAATTGCTGAATAGTACACTAGCATCTGACAAGCTTGCAAGCATCAAGAAATGTCTGGTATACAATTCACTTCTGTCATGTAATAATTTTGCCTGCAGTTGTTCCCTCGCAGGACTGTTTATGAATGTGTTTCTATACCATTCACATCTACAAGAAATCAGTGAGACTCTTTTTCTGAATTTCCAGATGAGAAACATTGGAGAATCAGGCAATGATGTTAAGTATATTTAACCCTTTACCTAACGAATCACCCACATCTGCCCACGTAAAATGCAAATTGAGCAGTTGAAAAAATTAAATTTTTCAAAATATTTCAACAAAACCATATCATGTGACCTCTCATTGGAATGAGCTCATTGAGCTCGTTCCAATGCGGGGTTACACGATATGGTTTTGTTGAAATTTTTTGAAAAATTTAAAAAAATGATATTTAAAATAATAAATTTTGATATCGTCTGTGTTGGGTAAAGGGTTAAAGTCATTAGATCGGCTGGGGCTTGACCGTTCACCGAAAGAGTATTTTGAGGCAACCAATGCCTATCAAAAATGTCCCAGCCACTGTTAGACCCCAAAGAGCAATGCTAGCAGACCGTGAATTGCCTGTGTAAATGCACATCACAGATGTGTAGCAAATATGGCACCAACTGCAGCACATTTAAGCGAATCTGCCCACCGGAGAATTTGCATTATCATATTCTGGTCTGTTTACGTGGAAAAGATGACTTAATGATATGTTGTTGGTGACAGGTGAACTTACATGTATGCACTGGATTTAAATGTAATTTTTTTTTGACTGAAGTGCTACCAGTACTTACAAGTGCTACCAATAACGATTGTTATGTATTCAATTCGATATTTGATGTCAACTCGCAAAGTGTGTGGTATTTGAATATCCATAGAGGCCTAATACATATGCACTTGTATATGCAGCTTTGTGTTTACAACTGTTGATTGCACAGTCATTTACAGTAGGTTTGCAGATCCAGTGTAGTACTGAAATGATTAACTGGATAATTGGTTTGAAACCAGTTAGCCACCTAACCAATTAAAAAACCTGTCAACCGGGTATATCCAAAATATTGCTAGTGATCATCATTCCACGTTTAAAACATAGTAAATCTGCCGCTTCTCCTTTGTGATAGATTACACCTCAAAACCGCGTTGTATATATTGAGAAATAATGAGTCTGGAGTTCAATTCTTCATTAAGGATTGACAGTTTCCGTGAGTACTGAGAAATCTCAGAAACTATTCCATAATAAGTGTACAAACAAGCGTTGTCGAGTCTGAAACTATTCCGTTGTGTACATACAAACGAACGTTGTCGAGTACTCGACAACATTCGTTTGTATGCACACAATGGAATAGTTTGAGAATACAGCTCTCCAATTCCTATAATTTTGATCCCATATTCGTTGAAATAATGGCCACGGATAACCGGATATTATCCAGTTGAGCTCTCAGTTAGTCAATTACAAAAATGAGCCAACTGTTTCAGCCCTAATCTAGTGTGAATGTGGCAGCCAAGTCAGCAAATAAGCAGAATGTCATCTGCAGAATGAGGTCCCCAGAGGGAGAATTTGGTGAGGCTACCCTGCACAGTAGGGTAGCCTCACTAAATTTACCCTTTGTGAACCTGTTTGAATCAAGGACTCAGGCTTAAACAGAAAGATACATCCGGGGATTCTAGCCCACTGTATGGGAAAGCATCAGCAAATTCACCCTCTGAGGACCTCCATCTGCAAATGATAGATTGCTTATTTCCAGGCATAGTGGTGGCAGCGTGTCTATAGATCATATTTGTTTACTGGTGTTTAAGGTCACATACTTCTGCACAATGGCTAACCATGACCACAACATAGAGATAAAGTCAAGGTAAGTCAATCGTTCCTACCCTATGTTGCCTTTTTTAGAGGAATCGCACCCCAAGCATTAGTGACTGTGTCCTATTTTACCAGTGAAACAGAGCTGGTTTTCTACAGTAAACAAGAACTGCTTCACTTCCCGGGGTTCCCACGATGGTCTATAGATTGTATTAAACAACAAAAAGTGCGAAGGATGTTAGTGACGCAAGATAAAAAGGCGGCAAAATAAAAGAAGACGTACTTACTTTTGCCTACCAAATATATCATTCAAATCTTTTTTCATCCAATCATCTCGATTTGAATTTCTTTTTGATTTGTTCATCAAAACAATTTACAATATCCATCACTAATCTGATAAAGTTAAAAATGACATTGTAATACACAGTAAGAATTATTAGACCCTGTTACAACCAGTAGTGTATAAATTTACCAGTAATGTCGAAATCGACCAGTAATGTCGAAAAAATTAACCAGTAATGTCGAAATCAACCAGTAATGTCGAAAAAATCGACCAGTAATGTAAAAATCTGTAATGTCGAAAAATTAACCAGTAGTGTCAAAAAGTGACAATCAAAATGACGATTTTTCGCAAAAATTTCAATATTTTTTCGGATTGATCAAATTGTACTTTTGCTTATATTTATCGACTTTTAACCATTTTTGCGCAAGTTTAAACACATTTACCCCAGTAAATATGGAATTTTATGTTTAACAATTATTTCCCTCTTTCATATGCACAACATTTCCCATACTATTTGCTCTCTTTCTCTCTCTCTCCCTCTCTCTCAATCATTCTCTCTCTCTGTCCCCCTCTCTGTCTGTCTTTGCCCAGCTCTCTTTCCCCACCTCCCTCTCTCTCTCACTCTGCCTTTACCCTATCTATCTATCTATCTATCTATCTATCTATCTATCTATCTATCTATCTCTCTCTCTCTCTCTCTCTCTCTCTCTCTCTCTCTCTCTCTCTATCTCTCCCTCTCTCCCTCTCTCTATCTATCTATCTATCCCTCTGCCTTTGCCCCTACCTCTATCTCTCCTTCTCTCTCTCCCCTTCTTTCTCTCTCTATCGCTCTCTCCCTATCGCCTTTTCCCTCTGTCTTTGACCAACTCTCTGTCTCCCCCCTCTCTCTCTCTCTCTCTCTCTCCCTCCTTCCCCCTCTCTCTCTCTGGATAGATAATGAATTGATACGACGCTGAAATATTTAGTCTAGTATTTAGCGCTCGCACAGATAGACATACAGTCACACATGTAGGCTGGCAAGTGTGTAGGCAGGCAGGTTAGCAGCATCCAGGCGTGTGAAAAATAACCCCTAGACGTGGACAGACAACTGAATGACGGAAAGACAGGCAGACCTACATACAAAGATTGATTGGTTGGTTGATTGATTGATTGATTTCGTTTACGACACTTAGTTTAAAGCACGCGCACCATACACGTGTCATTTCGGCATGTGGCTTGGCACACGAAGTCAACGTGCACCTGGGATGAAGTGTCATTCCCAAGGACACAACTTAACTGAGGCAATTTCTCGATTGAGCTAATAGTGCTCCCCACGTACATGCGGGTACATGCGGGTGACGCAGACTGACTGATTGATGGATGTAGGTAAAATGACAGGTAGCAAATTGGTAGAACTAGATGATAGACATGTAGCAAATATCGGGTAGTGACTGACATTATAATAGTCAGTCATTAAAGCACACGACCACGGGTGTCATCGGGGCGGGGGGGGGGCTATACCCCCCTCCTCCGTCGGCAAGTGTTAGTGTTCCTCATTTTGGTCGTCACTTTTTGACACTACTGGTTAATTTTTCGACATTACGGATTTTTACATTACTGGTCGATTTTTTCGACATTACTGGTTGATTTCGACATTAATGGTTAATTTTTTCGACATTACTGGTCGATTTCGACATTACTGGTAAATTTATACACTACTGGTTGTAACAGACCCCAATTCCTTTGTCTTCTCCGGGTTGGTAAGAGACGTGAAATACCTGACAGAACAATAGACTAGGTGTTCATGTGACATCACTTGAACACCTATACTCACTTACCATACCTGGGTCCGTGCGTTCTGTGAATTGGCGTGTAAGTAAGTTACTATCCTCGCTTTCGGTATTCATGAATTTGAACAACCTGCCAACATGCTGTAACACCTCGCCACTTTGCGGCTCGCCACCTTGGCAGGTTGTTCAAATTCATGAATACCTTCAGCTCAGTAACTATTACATCTCTCAGGATACCAGTCAAATTCTGTAAGGAATTCTATTATGGGCTACTCCTTTTCATGAAGTTTGTGCATAGATTACCATTGATGTAAAGTGATGTCCCTTCACTCACAGAGATATATAGATATTCTTTCATGCTCCAGTTATAGATATTTCAATCAAAGAAATCAATGACACTGAAGCTTATCCTGACTTTATGATGCATTTATGGAATTTATGCCGTAATTATCTCACTAATGTTGTATTCAAGTAAATTGTGACATAATTATTGCGGTTTCGTTATCTTTCAGAAATAAGAAACTTAACCCTTTACCCAATGCATACGATATCAAAATTTATTATTTTAAATATAATTTTTTTAAATTTTTCGAAAAATTTCAACAAAACCATATCATGTTATATCATATCGTTCCAATGAGGGGTCACATGATATGGTTTTGCCGAAATATTTTGAAAAATTTAATTTTTTCAACTGCTCAATTTGCATATTACGTGGGCGGATGCGGGCGATTCGTTGGGTAAAGGGTTAAAAAGGGTTTAAATTATGATTACCACAGGGTGACTCAAAAGACCTTGGCACATATTTCGAACCTCCAATGAGTTTCAACTTGATTTTCAAAGGTTTCAAGTTGAAAATGTGATTCTATGCTTGAGAGATCAGTATGACCATCCTTCATGGCTTTGCCTCTTTTTTTAACCTCCATAATACCATGATCCATGGATGGCGGACCAAAATATTGAAAGGGGCGTGGGGGGTCACTTTCAAAATATTGGTCTCTGATCACTTTTTTAAGTGATGATATGCATGTATGAACTTCAGGAATGCATTGGGGGTTATAAATGCAATTTCCAGCAATCGTGAAAAAAGCACTCTGTGACCCCTGTGACCTTGACCCATAGGTATTTATTTATTTATTGGTGTTTAAGGTCACATATTTCTGCACAATGGCTAACCATGACTGTGACAGTTTTACGGGTGGAGGAAGTCGGAGTACCCGGAGAGAACCACCGAGCAACGGCGAGCAACTGTCAGCTCCCCAACATACCAACTCCACACCAGCAGGGTTAGCATTGGTTGAAGACAGGTGCACCATCAATGTGCAGTACGCCTTAGTACACAGCGGCACCGTGCCCCCATGTGGGCAATGTGGGTGAAGTGTCTTGCCCAAGGATACAACGCGGTTGCCGCAGGTGGGAATCGAATGACCCATAGGTCATACTATGCTCGAGATATGAGCATTATACCCACTTTCTAAATTAAATGCCAGCCTACTTTTTTTTGAGTGTAGAAATACATGTATGAATATCAAGAATGCACAAGAGGGTCAAAAATTGCAATTTTCCGCAATTCTAAAAAATGCACTCAATGAACCCAAGGTGACCTTAGTGATCTTGACCCATATTTTGAACCTTCATTTTGTTTCAACTAATTTGGCATTGGTACCAGGTCCATAGGTCATACCATTCTTGAGAGATGAGCATGACCCACATTCAAAATGTTTGGCCCCAACCGCATTTTTGAGTGTAAAAATACATATATTAACTACAAAAATGCATGAGAGGATCATAAAATGTGGATTTCCTGCAATTCTGAAAAATGCACTCAGCGACCCTGGGTGACCTTAACCCATATTTTTAACCTACATTGAAGTTCAACTAATCTGGTGTTGGTTCCAGGTTCTTAGGTCATACCATGCTGGAGATATGCCCCACCTTTAAATTTATTTATTTATTGGTGTTTAAGGTCACATATTTTTGCACAACGGCTAATTGTGACCACAACATGGAGATATCGTCAAGTTCAGTCAATCGATCATACCGATGTTGCCCATTTTAGAGGACTTCCACCCCAAGTATTGGTGACTGGGTCCTATTTTACCAGTAAAACAGAGCCTGTTTGCCACAAGAAACAAGCACTGCTTCACTTACTGGGGTTCCCACTTTCAAAACACCCTTAGAGACACACCCAATGCCCAAAAAACATGAAAATACAGATGGTCAAGTTAAGAGTGACTGTCTTTCAGAATGCCAAAAAGCAAAACCAGAAGATTTGTATTTGATTGAGTTATCGTGCAACATGTGGGAAGAAGACAGAAGACCAAAAGAATAAGAAGATAAATGGAACCTGAAGGCTGTTCTTAAGTAAAACAAGATGCCTGAGGTGGTGACCAATGCAGGTGGTAGCCATTGTGTACAGTCGAACATGACCAACATCGGACTTTCTCATGTACTCATCCAACTAAGTCATCCTATAGAATTTCAAGGGTGTTCTGAAGATTTCCAAGATGTTTGTCATAGTAGACATTATGGGTAACTATCCATGACCAGAAAAGGTTGTTCTCATCATATGAAATCACCCTGCAGAGTTTCAAGAAAACTGATGAATAAATGTGACCAACAGCCTGTGCTGAAGCCGTTGTGGGCATCCAACCATGATGAAAATAGGACGTCCTCATCTACTCACCTTGGCAAGTTTCAAGAAAATTGATGCAAAACTGCGACCTGTATCTTGTGCTTTGGAAATCCAAGAAGGCTGCTAGGGCAGCCATTGTAGGCAGCTGACCATGACCATAATGGGATGTTGTCACCTGAACAGGCAGATGAAATTTGGTGATGATCGGAAGAAAACTAGCGGCTGAACAAATTGTGGATTTGCAGTCAGAGAAATCAAAGATGTCTAACACAGCAGCCATTATATGTGGCCAACCCTGACCAACATTGGACATTCTGATCCACACATCATACTAAGTTCTGCCGAGTTGCAAGAAAATTGCATAAATGCTACCTACATGCTGTTTTGAAGATATCCAAGATGGCCACCGTGGCAGACATTATAGGTAGCTAACTTGACAAAAATAGGATGTTCTTGTCTGCTCATCATACTACGTCACCCTGTCAAGTTTAACCCTTTATCTAACATGAAAAGCAGACAAAAAAATTCTTCAATAACTCATTTTGTGTCTCAAAAACATAGGTTATGACCCATCATTGGAATGAGCTCAATGAGCTCGTTTCAACGAGGGATCATAACCTGTTTTTGAGACAAAAAATGAAAAAATAATGAAAATTAATTGCCAATTTTTTTAGAATAGCACAGGCCAGTTTTGGCCGTTACGTTCGGTAAAGGGTTGAAGAAAATTGATGCATCAAAGCAGCCACTGTGGGAAGCCGATTGTGACCATAATGGGACGGTCTCATCTCGGCATGAACCGAACCCTGAAATTTTGTTATTTATCAGAAAAGAACTGTGGGCTGTAGCATGTGCTGAACAAATTGTGGACAGACATACACAGGCTCACAGACATCTGTACGTGCCATGACAATAGCTTAGCTTGAATTTGTCAAGTTAACAGGGTTCATACAGACTAGTCAATTTGGTTTTCAATAGCTTTTCTATACCTTTTCCATGTATATTTCCATAATCACAAAGGTTAGAAGTAACTCAATAATTCTATTGCCCCCCCCCCCCTCCCCCCACCTTGACAACTCCTTTTACCCTAAAGGCCCAGTTCCAACTTTGATCACTTTATACAGCAGTAAAACCGAGGCTCAAACATTGAGGCTTTTGGTAAGCTTTTAAGTTACATTCTATGTACCTTGGCAGTTGTTTCTAGACAAGTCTTGGCTGCCTGTACAGACAGCCAAGACTTGCCTAAAAAACTGCAAGGACATCAGATGTACTCTATCAAAGTGTAGCAAAAATGTATACAAACCACCAGGCCTTTAAGGGTTAAGAAGCCTCAAACTAAATTAGGGATTCTTGGTGAACCCTAAAAATTATTTATTATTATTTATTGGTGTTTAAGGTCACATTTTTGCACAATGGCTAATAGTGACCACAACATGAGTATCAACTCAAGACCTAGGGTGAGCGTTAATAAGCCATGCTGTCCATTTTAGAGAGGGTTTGCACCTCCCAAGCATTGGTGACTGGGTCCTATTTTACCAGTAAAACAGAGCCTGTTTACCGCAGTGAACAGGCACTGCTTCACTTCCCGGGGTTCCCGCGGGGAACCCTAAAAATAGGGAGTACAAACATTTTTTGAATGGTCACATTAGACAGGAGAAATACCCATGTTATATGTATCTGTTCGTTGTACATAACTTTTCCAAATCCCACCCCAATTTTCCATACTTTTCCAGGGCCTGGAAAGTCAATTTACCCTTTTCCAAGACTGTCCATACCATTCCATAACTTGTAGGAACCCTGAATTAAGCTACCCTCAGTAATAAGTATTTAATTGGCATTGAAACCATCAGAACATCACCACAATTAGTGTAACTAAAAAGCGTAATAAAACGAGGTACAGGGGGCCTGAGATGCTCATCTGACAAAGTTAATTAGAGAAGTATTTAATTCAGCAACTACAGTACGTGGAGAGTGTATTATTACTAAATCACCCACAGAGTGGAGACTCCACCCAAGCAGTAATTGCAAATTTGTTGCAAAGCATAACAAGCACAGGCAAAGTTTCAGCCAATGGACCTCCGGGTTAAACCCGGAGGTCCATTGGCTGAAACATTGCTTATGTTTTTTGTCGATATGTGCAAAATTACAAAGTTATAGCTTGGGTGATAACTCCACTCCATGGGTGATTTAATTACAATCCACTCTCCACGTACTGTATGGCTAGTTAACACAACAGAGGAATAATGTCATGTACATATTTATAATTCTATTATCCATGTCAGATGATTTTTTCCAGTATTCTCTACCATAGACCAGATTTCAGGTAATGCAAAATATGGAGCCCAAATATCAACCCATGGACTTAATTTGAACAGACTTAACTTGAATCTGACCTCTAAGGATTCTGTGTACCAAATATCAAAAGATTCTGAACAGTGGATCACCCCAAACAAGCATACAAAGTTTCAAAGTGATCTGATCATAAATGTGTCCTGCAGGGTGGGCCAAAAGCAAATATCCTGATGCATAACTACACTAAGTTCATCAAAGGTCGTTGCCAAAGGCAACGTTTTTTTTTTTTACGGAAATGGAAGAAAATCAATAGCTCCCATCTAGAGGTCACCCAAAAAAAGCATACGAAGTTTCACAGCTATTCGATCATAAATGTACCCTGTAGGATGTGCCAATGGAATATATATTATGGATGCCTGACTAAACTTAGTTCAAAGGTTGTTGAATGGCAACATTTTTTGATGGAAATGGAAGAAAATTAAGAGCTCCCATCTATAGGTCCCCCCCCCCCCCCCCCCCCCAACAATCAAGCATGCTACATATCAATGCGATGCCATTATAAATGTGCCCAGTTTCAGAAGGAAATATCGATGCCTAACTAAACTAAGTTCAAAGGTTCGACACTCATTTATTTGTTCACACCCTGTAATACTGGTGGGTGGGGACCAGGTATTGTACTAGACTTGTCATCTATGTGTTTGAACTTTATTGTTTGTGCCTTTTTGGCTTTGTTGTATTAGCTCCAATTGGGAAACTATCGTATTTTTTGCAGTCTATTTGTCAGACTGTCTGAAGTTGTGACTTATGCGTTGCCTCAGGAGGTTGCAAGCTGGCAGGAGATACACAGTAAACTGTGTATAACACAGGCTTGTGGTATGAACTTGACTGAGAGTCATAATGAAAGTGTCAATGACACTGTAGCTCAACTTGTTAAGATATGTACATGTATAGTATATGACACAGCAATGACAAACATCTAGGTGATGACCTGATAACAAAGGTACATATAAAGTATTGTAACGGTCTGTACATAAATACTGACCGTAGCCTGTAACAAATGTATAGGTAAAGTATTGTAAAGGTGGGTGACAGTCAGATGCTGAACTAGAAAAAATCTTCGAGTCCCAGAGTGGGTCTGACTGAACCCCAAAATATTTGTTCTCATAGCCCAGTGATAACAAAGGCACCCCAAAACACACTCATTCCTGTCCAAAGGTGAAAACAAAGGTACCCAAGAAGTTTCGTGAAGATCAGTTCATAAATACGAGCTGTATAGAAGTTGTGACAAAAAACTGATTGGACCTAATTTCGGTACAAAATAGCCACTGACAGCCATCTTGAATTTTGGACTGCACCTTGAAACACTCGTTCTCGTCCCAAGGTGATAACAAAGGTACCCAAGAAGTTTCGTGAAGATCGGTTCATAAATACAGCCTCTAGCCCGAGCTGTACTGACATATGCACTTACAGTGTATAAGCAGCACTGAATAAATCAAAGTTCATCTAATCTGCCTAATTTCTGCACGAGAAAAAAACCTGTACTATATGTGATGTATTCCATGTTACTAGACATTCGTACAAAAATTTATTCAAGTCAGAACTTTCATACAGAAGTTCTGTACAAAAGACTGATTGCACTAATTATGGTACAAAATGGCTGCTGGTGGCCATTTTGAATTTCAGACCACACCCAAAAACACTCGTTCTCATCCCACGGTGATAACAAAGGTACCGAAGAAGTTTCGTAAAGATCGGTTCATAAATATGGCCTCTAGCCTGAGCCGTATAGAAGTTGTGTACAAAAAACTGATTAGACCTAATTTCGGTACAAAATGGCCACTGGCAGCCATCTCGAATTTTGGACCACACCCAGAAACACTCGTTCTCGTCCCAAGGTGATAGCAAAGGTGCCCAAGACATTTCGTGAAGATCAGTTCATAAATACAGACTCTAGCCCGAGCCGTATTGACATGTGTACTTACTGTGTGAAAGTAGCACTGAAAAAATCAAAGTTCATCTAATTTGCATAATTTCTGCTCGAGAAAAAAACCTGTATTATATGTGATGTATCCCATGGTACTAAACATTCACACAAAATATTAAGCAAATCAGCGCTTTCATATGGAAGTTCTGTGCAAAAATCTGATTGCACCTAATTTTGTACAAAATGGCTGCCATCGGCCATCTTGAATTTCGGACCGGACCCAAAAACACTTGCTCTCGTCCCACGGTGATACCAAAGGTACCCAAGAAGTTTCGTGAAGATCGGTTCATAAATATGGCCTCTAGCCTGAGCTGTATAGAAGTTGTGTACAAAAAACTGATTAGACCTAATTTCGGTACAAAATGGCCACTGGCAGCCATCTCGAATTTTGGACCACACCCAGAAACACTCGTTCTCGTCCCAAGGTGATAGCAAAGGTGCCCAAGACATTTCGTGAAGATCAGTTCATAAATACAGACTCTAGCCAGAGCCGTATTGACATGTGTACTTACTGTGTGAAAGTAGCACTGAAAAAATCAAAGTTCATCTAATTTGCATAATTTCTGCTCGAGAAAAAAACCTGTATTATATGTGATGTATCCCATGGTACTAAACATTCACACAAAAAATTAAGCAAATCAGCGCTTTCATATGGAAGTTCTGTGCAAAAATCTGATTGCACCTAATTTTGTACAAAATGGCTGCCATCGGCCATCTTGAATTTCGGACCGGACCCAAAAACACTTGCTCTCGTCCCACGGTGATACCAAAGGTACCCAAGAAGTTTCGTAAAGATTGGTTCATAAATACGGCCTCTAGCCCGAGCCGTATTGACACTTGCACTTACAGTGCTGAAAGTAACACTAAATACATCAAAGTTAGTCTAATTTGCATAATTTACGCACAAGAAAAAAACCTGTATTATATGTTGACGGACAGACGGACAGATGGCCAGACGGATGACGGACAACTGGCAATGGCATAAGCTTAAATTTGGCTTCGCCAAAGTTGAGCTAAAAATGATGTTTCCAAGCAGGCAAGAAGCACACAGTATGTGTACAACATAGGCTTGTGGTGGTGAAACGTCTTGGCTATCGATAGAGCTTCCAAGCAGGCAGGAGGTATGCAGAAAAATCCACATACATCACAGGCTTGTGGCGGTGAAGCTGTCAGGTTTCCAACTGGCAGGCAGTGTAAAAATGACAAATTACGAAATATGCAAAACGCGTAATCGAAAAAAGCAAGTAAAACAAGTGTTTGACCACCGAGTTGGTATTAGTTCCCTACGGCGCTTTTGTGACATAAGGTGTTTTTGTCACAGAAGACACTAGAGTATATAAGCATCTTGGATTTTGAAAAAAAATATTGAGCGTCCATAATCCCCTCACAACCCTTTATCCATGTACCATATATGAAAGGCGTAGCTTGAAACATGTTGGAGGGAGGGGTGTTAACATAAAATAGAGAAAAAAGCTTAAAAAACACAACAATAATGGCCGCCATTCTGCCATCTTGGATTTTGAAAAATAAATATTGACTGTGCATCATCCCCTCAGAACCATTTATCCATGTACCAAATATGAAAGGTGCAGATTGAAGCATATTAGAGGGAGAGGTGGTAACATAACAGACAGACAGACAGACAGACGGACAGAGACAGATGTTAGATTTTGAAAAAAAAATATTGAGCGCGCATAATCCCCTCACAACCCCTTTATCCATGTACCATATATGAAAAGTGCAGCTTGAACCATGTTGGAGGGAGCAGTGGTAACAAACGAGAAAAAAACCTGTATTATATGTTGACGGACAGACAGATGACGGACAACTGGCCATGGCATAAGCTTAAATTTGGCTTCGCCAAAGTTGAGCTAAAAATGAAGTTTCCAAGCAGGCAAGAAGCACACAGTATGTGTACAACATAGGCTTGTGGCGGTGAAACTTCTTGGCTATCGACAGAGCTTCCAAGCAGGCAGGAGGTGTGCAGAAAAATCCACATACATCACAGACTTGTGGCGGTGAAGCTGTCAGGTTTCCAACTGGCAGGCAGTGTAAAAATGACAAATTGCGAAATATGCAAAACGCGTAATCGAAAAAAGCAAGTAAAACAAGTGTTTGACCACCGAGGTGGTATTAGTCCCCTACGGCGCTTTTGTGACATAAGGTGTTTTTGTCACAGAAGACACTAGAGTATATAAGCATCTTGGATTTTGAAAAAAAAAATATTGAGCATCCATAATCCCCTCACAACCCTTTATCCATGTACCATATATGAAAGGCGTAGCTTGAACCATGTTGGAGGGAGGGGTGGTAACATAAAATAGAGAAAAAAGCTTAAAAAACACAACAATAATGGCCGCCATTCTGCCATCTTGGATTTTGAAAAATAAATATTGACGGTGCATCATCCCCTCAGAACCATTTATCCATGTACCAAATATGAAAGGTGTAGCTTGAAGCATATTAGAGGGAGAGGTGGTAACATAAAAACAGACAGACAGACGGACAGAGACAGATGTTAGATTTTGAAAAAAAAATATTGAGCGTGCATAATCCCCTCACAACCCCCTTATCCATGTACCATATATGAAAAGTGCAGCTTGAACCATGTTGTAGGGAGCAGTGGTAACAAAAAATAGAGAAAAAACCTTAAAAAACACAACAGAAATGGTTGCCATGGTGCCATCTTGAATTTTGGAAAACAAATATTGAACGTGCAACATCCCATGACAACCCTCTATCCATGTGCCAGATATAAAAAGTGTAGCTTGAACCATGTTGGAGGGGTGGTAACATAAAATAGAGAAAATAGCTTAAAAAACACAACAAAAATGGCCGCCATGCCGCCATCTTGGATTTTGAAGAAAAAAATATTGAATGTGCATCATCCCCTCCCAACCCTCTATCCATGTGCCAAATATGCAAAGTGTAGCTTGAACCATATTGGTGGGAGGGGTGGTAACATGAAAATAGAGAAAAAAAACTTAAAAAACTCAACAAAAATGGCCGCCATTCCGCCATCTTGGATTTTGAAAAAAACATTTTGAGCGTGCATCATCCCCTCAGAACCATTTATCCATGTACCAAATATGAAAGGTGTAGCTTGAACCATGTTGGTGGGAGGGGTGGTAACATGAAAATAGAGAAAAAAAAGCTTAAAAAACACAACAAAAATGGCCGCCATTCCGCCATCTTGGATTTTGAAAAAAAAATTTTGAGCATGCATCATCCCCTCAGAACCATTTATCCATGTACCAAATATGAAAGGTGTAGCTTGAACCATGTTGGTGGGAGGGGTGGTAACATGAAAAGAGAGAAAAAAAGCTTGAAAAACACAACTGGATGGTGTCACTTGTGTGCAAAGCACACTATAGTGTACCCTCGCATTTGCATCCTTGACTTTGTATGAATGCTTGATACAAAGATGAAATGTATTATATGACACACTAAAATCATATTGAGTGGCACAGGTGACACAGCTTCGTGTGCACCTACAGACTCCACTGCAACATTTGAGCATGGCTTTAGCGTTTCGAATTACATACATGTACCCTGGGAGCCTTTTGCCAGAAACGGTCTAAGAAAACATGAAAGTGCCAATGGTGGCACAGCCACGTGGCACCACAAAAATCCAAAACTTCGTGCACATCTACAGACCCTACTGCAACATTTGAGCATAGTTTTAGCATTTCAAATTACATACTCTAGGAGCTTTTTGCCGGAAACGGTCTAAGAAAACATGAAAGCAAAATGGTGGCACAGCCACATGGCACCTGAAAAATCTGAAACCTTTGTACGCATCTACAGACCCTACTGCAACATTTGAGCATGCGCTTAGCATTTTGAATTACATACCCTAGGAGCCTTTCGCCGGAAACGGTCTTAGAAAACACAAAAGTGGCAACGGTGATACAGCCACGTAGCACCCCCAAAAAAATCTGAAACCTTCCTGCGCATTTACAGACTCTACTGCAACATCTTAGCATGGTTTTAGCGTTTTGAGTTACATACTCTAGGAGCCTTTCGCCGGAAACGGTCTAAGAAAACACGAAAGTGGCAATGGTGGTACAGACACGTGGCACCTGAAAAATCCGAAACCTTCCAGTGCATCTACAGACCCCATTGCAACATTTAAGCATTTCGAATTACATACATACCCTAGAAGCCTTTTGCCGGAAACGGTCTAAGAAAATGCGAAAGTGACAACGGCACAGCCACTTGGCAGCTGAAAAATCCAAAACCTTCATGCACATCTACAGACCCCACTGCAACATTTGAGCATGGTTTTAGCATTTCGAATTACATACCCTAGGAGCCTTTCGTTGGAAACGGTTTAAGAAAACACGGAAGTGGCAACAGTAGCACAGCCACGTGGCACCCAAAAAATGTGAAACCTTCGTGCGCATCTACAGACCCTACTGCAACATCTGAGCATGCTTTTAGCATTTCGAATTACATACTCTAGGAGCCTTTCATCGGAAATGGTCTAAGAAAACACGAAAGTGACAACGGTGGCACAGCCACGTGGTACCCCAAATATCCGAAACCTTCGTGCACATCTACAGACCCTACTGCAGCATTTGAGCATGGTTTTAGGATTTCGAATTACATACCCTAGGAGCCTTTCGCCGGAAACGGTCTAAGAAAACATGAAAGTGGCAACGGTGGCACAGCCACATAGCAGCTGAAAAATATGAAACCTTCGTGCGCATCTACAGACTCCACTGCAACATTTGAGCATAGTTTTGGCATTTCGAATTACATACCCTAGGAGCCTTTCGCAGGAAAGGGGCTAAGAAAACACGAAAGTGGCAACAGTGGTACGATCACATGGCACCCAAAAAATCCGAAACCTTCCTGCACATCTACAGACCCTACTGCAACATCTGAGCATGTTTTTAGCATTTCGAATTACATACTCTAGGAGTCTTTCGTCAGAAACGGTCTAAGAAAACATGAAAGTGGCAACAGTGGCACAGCCACGTGGCACCTGAAAAATACGAAACCTTCGTGCGCATCTACAGTCCCTACTGCAACATTTGAGCATGGTTTTAGCGTTTCGAATTACATACCCTAGCAGCCTTTCGCTGGAAACGGTCTAAGAAAACACGAAAGTGGCAACGGTGGCACTGCCATGTAGCACCCCCAAAATCCGACACCTTCGTGCGCATCTACAGACCCCACTGCAACATTTGAGCATGGTTTTAGTGTTTCGAATTACATACCCTAGGAGCCTTTTGCCGGAAACGGTCTAAGAAAATATGAAAGTGGCAACGGTGGTACGGTCACATGGCACTCAAAAAATCCAAAACCTTCGTGCGCATCTACAGACCCTACTGCAACATCTCAGCATGCTTTTAGCATTTCAAATTACATACTCTAGGAGCCTTTTGCCGGAAACGGTCTAAGAAAACATGAAAGTGACAACAGTGGCACAGACAGCCACATGGCCGCTGAAAAAGAGCCTTTTGCAGGAAACGGTCTAAGAAAACACGAAAGTGGCAACGGTGGCACAGCCATGTGGCACCCCAAAAATCCGAAACCTTCAAGCGCATCTACAGACCCTACTGCAACATTTGAGCATGCTTTTAGCATTTCGAATTACATACCCAAGGAGCCTTTCGCTGGAAACGGTCTAAGAAAACCCGAAAGTGGTAATGGTGGCACAGCCACGTGGCATCCAAAAAATCCGAAACCTTTGTGCGCATCTATAGTCCCTACTGCAAGATATGAGCATGGTTTTAGCATTTCGAATTACATTCCCTACGAGCCTTTCGCCGGAAACGATCTAAGAAAACACAAAAGTGGCTACGGTGGCACAGCCACGTGGCACCCGAAAAATCTGAAACCTTCGTGTGCATCTATAGACCCTACTGCAACATATGACCATGGTTTTAGCATTTCGAATTACATACCCTACGAGCCTTTCGCCGGAAACGGTTCAAGAGAACACAAAAGTGGCTATGGTGGCACAGCCACGTGGCACCCGAAAAATCCGAAACCTTTGTGCGCATCTATAGTCCCTACTGCAAGATATGAGCATGGTTTTAGCATTTCGAATTACATTCCCTACGAGCCTTTCGCCGGAAACGATCTAAGAAAACACGAAAGTGGCTACGGTGGCACAGCCACGTGGCACCCGAAAAATCTGAAACCTTCGTGTGCTTCTATAGACCCTACTACAACATATGACCATGGTTTTAGCATTTCGAATTACATACCCTACGAGCCTTTCGCCAGAAACGGTTCAAGAAAACACAAAAGTGGCTATGGTGGCACAGCCACGTGGCACCCAAAAAATCCAAAACCTTCCTCCGCATCTATAGCCCCTACTGCAACTTCTGAGCATGGATTTAGCGTTTTGAATTACATATCCTACGAGCCTTTTGCCGGAAACGGTCTAAGAAAACACAAAAGTGGCTACGATGGCACAGCCACGTGGCACCCGAAAAATCCGAAACCTTCGTGCGCATCTATAGACCCTACTGCAACATCTGAGCATGGATTTAGCATTTCGAATTACATATCCTACGAGCCTTTTGCCGGAAACGGTCTAAGAAAACACAAAAGTGGCTACGGTGGCACAGCCACGTGGCACCCGAAAAATCCGAAACCTTCCTACATATCTACAGATCATTTAGCAACACCCTAGTGTAATTTTAGAACTCCGAATTACATAGGTTGGGACTATTCAGCAAAAAAGTGAAAAAATAACGCATTTTTTAAGTGGCTCCACAGAAGCCACCTGGTGGCACATAAATTTAAAAGTTGTATTTTTGGGTTGCACAGACCCTATCGAACAACTGTAGAAAGTTACAGCGTTTCAAATTACAAAACCGGACGTACGGAAGTACGAACGTACGGACGGAGATCATGACAATATCCCCGCATTTTTTAAAATGCGGGGATAACAAAAATGGCCGCCATTCCGCCATCTTGGATTTTGAAAAAAAAAATTTGAGCATACATGAAAATAGAGAAAAAAAGCTTAAAAAACACAACAAAAATGGTCGCCATTCCGCCATCTTGGATTTTGAAAAAAAAAATTTGAGCGTGCATCATCCCCTCAGAACCATTTATCCATGTACCAAATATGAAAGGTGTAGCTTGAACCATGTTGGTGGGAGGCTTGGTAACATGAAAATATTGAGCGTGCATCATCCCCTCAGAACCATTTATCCATGTACCAAATATGAAAGGTGTAGCTTGTACCATGTTGGTGGGAGGGGTGGTAACATGAAAATAGAGAAAAAAAAAGCTTAAAAAACACAACAAAAATGGCCGCCATTCCGCCATCTTGGATTTTGAAAAAAAAATTTTGACCGTGCATCATCCCCTCAGAACCATTTATCCATGTACCAAATATGAAAGGTGTAGCTTGAACCATGTTGGTGGGAGGCATGGTAACATGAAAATAGAGAAAAAAAAAAGCTTAAAAAACACAACAAAAATGGCCGCCATTCCACCATCTTGGATTTTGAGAAAAAAAATTTTGAGCGTGCATCATCCCCTCAGAACCATTTATCCATGTACCAAATATAAAAGGTGTAGCTTAAAGCATGTTGGAGGGAGAGGTGGTAACATAAAAAACAGACAGATGGACGGACAGACGGACGGACGGACGGACGGAGGGACGGATGGACAGACAGACAGACAGATGGACGGATGGACGGAGTGCAATCCTATAGTCCCCTTACGGTTCCTGTAGGGGACTAATAAGAAAAGTGCAATCGCGGTACCTGGTGTGTGATACAAATAAATATCGAAGGCATCGTGTTCACGTGTGTGAGAATAACTATCGTGCAGTAAAGTTTTAATTCTATCAGTAATTCCGCAGTGTTGTTGAACTATTCAAGATGGCGTCCAAGCTGTACTCTTTACAGTATGAGTGAATGTGAGGACTGACTGAGAAGGCACGTTCAGCGTGCCGATTGAAGGTCACATATTACACGTGTGTGTTCTCATTGGATGTGCTGGTCGCATTTTGAGACACTGATTGGCTGAATTAGTGTTGGTGGTACTCAGTTCGATGAGTGATGTTTTGATGACAACATTCGCGAGATGAGACAAATTACAGGATCAATATTTAATTATAGTCAGTTTTTAGAATTGAATGCTTGAGAGGATGTTCTAGTTAGCACCCTTGATACGTTGGGGGTTTGATACTCTCAGAAGTTGGGGAGATTTGATACTCTCAAGCAAGATAAAATTGGTTAAATTCAAAGTTGTAGAAGAGAAAAACAGTAGTGATTAACCGATGTTTGGCAATCGTATCTGACATCGCCCGATTTTAAGCCATCAGTCGACCATCAGTATAAGTGTTTGAACATCGGTTCGTGCCGATAGTTACTTGGAATACCATTTGATCAAAATTGTTTGTATTTATGATTGATTCACGATTTCATACAATCAGTATCAAGCTTCATAAGTTGCCACAATGATTGGCAGGAATCATGATTGGTCTTATCTCATTGATTGGTCTGATCTACCCCTTGGTAGCTGCTCAAGACACATGTGACATGTGACGACTCTATGAAATACGACATCAGCAGAAACAAGTTAACCCTTTACCCAACTAATGGCCAAAACAGGTCAGCACTATTTACAAAAATCACCATTCAATTTTCATTATTTTTTTTGTCTCAAAAACATAGCTTATGACCCCTCATTGGAACGAGCCTGATGACCTCGTTCCAATGAGGGGTCATAAGCTATGTGTTTTGAGAGAAAAAATGAAAATATTTAGTTATTCAAGCATTTTGTTTGCAGTTGTCGTCTGCTTTTCGTGTTAGGTAAAGGGATAACAGCATGGCATCTTTGATCATAAAAGATGCTGCGCTTTTAAATTCTTTCCTATGATGCTGTATTTTTATTTTAATACACACAGTGACAAGCTCTTGAGGTCAATGAACCAATCAACCTGACTGTACTGTAAAATTAACCCCATTCTATGCAATCTTGCGCATACTACTCCTTTTGGTTGTGACTATCTGACACTGTTACTCACAATCAGCCGATTGAGCGCTCATCTAATCGGCAAGTAGATGGCGGTCGTAAATCCTTATCGGTTAATCACTAAAAAAAACAGTGTTTGGAGAAAATTCTATTGTACTAGAAGAGTGCTAGGAGTTAAATGAATAGTTTTACTACTAAAGTGGCTATTCAGTTGGAAGTAATGTTCAAACTGCCATGGGTAAACTTCAGATTCCCCAATGAACAGACAAGTATGTAGTACCATATAGGACTCGTCTTTTTTTGTTACTTTTGCTTAATTTTTCTGGTGTTCAAATTAAGCTTGAATTCTTACGAATAGTGTAGCTCCCATGTCTGCTGCAAACTGAGATGAAATATTATTAAATATCACTTTATCGCATCACACATAATGCTTGTATCCAATGAGTAAGACCCTTTACAAGTGAACATTACCTCCAATGTTTTCAAGAAAGCTATAAATGTATAAAAAAATACCTTTGGCACCAAACTAGAAATATAAGAGGAAAGTCTGCTGGTTATGGGTATTAAACAAAACATAAAAACTAAATTTCTATGATGTTAGTTTATTATAAAAAACAAAATTATGACGGATATATCTGAATGTACTCTGAATTCTTAATCCTTCACCCAATCAACATGATATCCAAATTTCTTATTTTGGTCACTTTTTAAAAAATTTGTTCACAACTTTTCAACAAAACCATACCATGTGACAGCTCATTGGAATGAGCTTGTCAGGAGCCACATGGTATTGTTTTGTCAAAATGTTTTAAAAAAAATAAAATTTCAACTGTTCAATTTTGTAAATTGTGTGGTTGGATGTGTAAGATTCATTAGGTAAAGGTTTAAACAACTTTAATAAACAACTTTAATTATTATTACAGGAGTTATAACTTTTGTTTATTTCTGATAGCAACATTTACATACGAGCCACATGGATATTTGCTTACTTCCTGGAGGTGCAGAAACCTGCAGGGTTTTAAATTCATGCTAGAATCAGCATCAATTCTTGCAAAAAGTTTGTGGGGCATGGGGAGGGGTTAATGACACTTTCAACAGCTAGGGTCACCTCATGTCGAAAAGTTTTATGGGTAGATGAAGCCAGAGTACGTGGAAAGAACCACCTAACAGTGTTGAGCAACTGTCAGACTCCCTAACATACTAACTCCACACAAGCAGGATTAACATTGGTTGAAGTCCATTGCATCATCGATGTGCAGTTTACCTGTGGATTGTAGATCTACCTGCTATGTTCTAAGAAGATTTGCATAAACATTTTCTGAGTGAAATTCTAGTACTATGCCAGTATACTTCCAGAAAGCATTACCAGTCAGGTTAGAATTGGGGGAGGAGGTGGGTGGGTTAATACTTCAGGATATCTTTTCAAATCACACAATAGGTAAGAACTGGGGAATGTACAGGTTTTTCCCTGTGGGTAACTACTACTGTTTCTCAAATAGTTAAAAGCATATCAATAAACAATTTATTGAAGTAAGTTTTGCTGATATTGTATTGCTTGTAACACAGCTTAATAGCCAGCAGTGTCACTCTAGACGTGTTAGTATATATATGCCCCATGTGGTTAGCGATTAAGCAGACTTTAATGCCTTCATCATGATTGACTGTTTGTGATATCTCCATCAGAGTTCAAGGGAAGTAACTGCAAAAAATCATTTTATGCCAGGGCATAAAAATCCTGAAAAATCATACACATTTCATTGAAATTAAAACACAACAACATTCAAGGACTTTCAAGGGCCAGGGAAGTTACTACTTCAAATTCAAGGAGTTTCCATGAATTCCAGAGCTCTGGATAAGTAATGTTCAATGAAGGTCTGAAGAAGTCAATCCAGTTGATACTCTGGGCAGCGAATGTCAGAGAGTCTGAACTAAAGCCCCCCCCCCCCCCACCCCTCCCCCGCAAAAAAATCACCCAAGATGGAACCATGCATGTGTTCTGAAAACAAAGTAAGCCTCACTGCAAAGCCAGTACTTTGCCTCAGTAGTAAACAGATATTTATTTTGAAGATAATGAATTTTTATACAATGCTCATCTATGTTACTACCTGCGAAAAGCTCTGATGTCAGATTCTAGTGTTATCAACACAGAAGAAGCAGAACACATAGTTTCTAGTGGTTATGCTGCAATTTGTACTGTAAATTGTAAGATTAGCAATACAGTGTAGTGCAACCCACATGGTTTGATTCTTTGTGTAACCTGTAAGTTGAGCAATTTCTCCCACCACCAGGCTTTCTGAAGAAGCCATCCTCGGCAGTATTTTTGCTGTGGATATTTTTCGTCTCCTCGGCATTTTCTTCGGCACTGCTTTTTGCTGAGGGTGAATTACCAGGGCTGGATAAGTTGAAGCAAGTTATTGCACGGAAACCATCAAATGCTCCAAGTGTATCCCCGTAAGTTGAATCTACAAAGCAAGTTTGAAAACTGTAGCAAAGGGCCATAACTCAGGTGGAAATCGGCAAGTGCAGCTGATAGTCAATACCAATGAGTATGCCGATATCTTTATGACACAAACCAAACTTTAAAACTCTAGGTCAAATCATACTAATGTTATTGCACAGAATGCATGCAAACCAACAAACATCCCAATTTTAGACAAGGGGCAATAACTCTCGTAAAAATGGGCAGGTAGAGGTAAAATTCTATATCATTCTATTCCCAGGCGCTGATGCAACACACCAAATTCGAGAACTGTATGTTAATTCATTCCAAGTTGCACGTAAAGCAACAGACAACCCTATTTTGTATACAGGGGCCAGATGGATGGATGGACTGACAGATCAATAACATAACACGTCCTGTTTTCAACAGCCCTATAAACATGTTTGAAAACTCTCTGGTCCTTTAACCCTTTACGCAACGAATCGCCCGCATCCGCCCGCGTAATATGCAAATTCAGCAGTTGAAAAAATATTATTTTTCAAAAAATTTCAACAAAACCATATCATGTGACCCCTCGTTGGAACGAGCTCGTCGAGCTCGTTCCAACGAGGGGTCACATGATATGGTTTTGTTGAATTTTTTTGAAATATTTGAAAAAATGATATTTAAAATAATAAATTTTGATATCGTCTGCGTTGGGTAAAGGGTTAAGGGTTAAGGCATTTAAAAGTTATAACCTCTGCGATAAAGTTCGTTTGTTTGTTTGTTTGTTGGTGGTTAACGTCACATATTTATGCACCATGGCTAATCGTGACACAACATGGAGATGAAGTCAAGTTTAGTCAATCGTTGATCAACATGTTGCCCATTTTAGAGGACTTTCACCCCAAGCATTGGTGACTGGGTCCTATTTTACTAGTAAAGCGGAACTGGTTTACCACAGTAAACAAGTGCTGCTTACTTCCCGGGGTTCCCACGGGGACTCTGCGATAAAGAATTCAAAACATTACAATATACTTTTCATATGTATTTGTAAAAAGTCCATTATATATGATAAATGCTGAATTCTGTATACAAGCTCTAAATATATCCAATATGTATGTAGGTGTACTATTTACCACAACCATTTACAAAGATACACTTTGCTGAAGAATATGTTTATAAAAAAAATTCAAATTCCAAACTGCAAACCCTTTTCCCACTGAAAGGAAAAGTTCAAAGTATGAAAATGATTTTATGTTTTGTAAATGTTCAGACATGATATAACATAATCTTTCAAATAGATTTCAAATCAAGTACCCATGACACAATTTTGAAAAAAACATATATACCTACAAAAGATCACAAGATGTCACCAATTTTACCCCTTTACCCAACACAGACGATTTCAAAATTTATTATTTTAAATATCATTTTTTAAATTTTTTCAAAAAATTTCAACAAAACTCTATCATGTGACCCCTCTTTGGAACGAGCTCGACGAGCTCGTTCCAAAGAGGGGTCACATGATATGGTTTTGTTGAAATTTTTCGAAAATTGTTTTTTTTTCAGCTGCTGAATTTGCATATTATGTGGGCGGATGCGGGCTATTCATTCGGTAAAGGGTTAACAGGACTTGGTGTTTCAGTTGTGCCTTTTTTTATTTTTAAGGCTTAATGCATGGAAGGCAAAAATATTGTCATGGCAAATAAGAGTCTAGTCCAATTTATTTCGTTGAATTAGTGATCCATTTATCATTTAATTACTGTTATTAAAGATGGTGACCTCGCCATAGGTAATCAGTTTTCAATGAGCACAGGTTAAAAATGTTCTCTTACTGAATCGAATGATCGCACGTGCGGTTGCTATGCTCAACAGATTTGTATTCGGTCTAGATGTTTTTACTTGTGTTGGGGAAAATACGATCTTGTTTTAAGATAAAGTACACTATTTGATTGTTTGCTAATGGGATTTCTATGGGCGTATACAGGATTTTAAAAGGTCTTAAAAGCCGGACATAAAGTGGTACAATGTACACTGTTGGAATATAATTTGAAAAAATCTGATCACCAAGTTTAGTCAATTTTAAAGGACTCTCACCACAGTCATTGGGTTGTATTTTACTGGTAAAACAGAGCTGGTTTACAACTTGTAATCAAGCACGACTTTACATCCTGGGGTTCCCAAAGGGCAATGGTGTAATATTAGTTATCCTTGTGTTTTTTGCATGTACTTATTGATTCTGAACCAAGTAGTTTCATTTTTTCACTTCCAAAATAGATCTTACGAAGAGCTTCTTCGATTAACCCTTTACCCAATGCAGACGATATCAAAATTTATTATTTTAAATATCATTTTTTTTAATTTTTCAAAAAATGTCAACAAAACCATATCATGTGACCCCTCTTTGGAACAAGCTCAACGAGCTTGTTCCAAAGAGGGATCACATGATATGGTTTTGCTGAAATTTTTTGAAATATAATATTTTTTCCTGCTGCTGAATTTGCATATTACGTGGGCGGATGTGGCCGACTCATTGGGTAAAGAGTTAAGGGGCTACAAGAAGCTATGTATTGGAAAAAATGACTCATCACACTTTACATTGGATTCCTGTTAAATGTGTAGTGCTGAAGGGTTAGTTAAAGGAACTATGCTAAAGCCAACTAAAAATAATTTTGGTTTATCGGGTAATTTTCAATCATTTTTATGATGAGAGAAGGAGGGAGGCTTTTATTTTATTTTTCTTTTGTTAATCCACAAAACAGTTCTGAAAATAATTTAAACAAGAGCTGGGGCACAGCCCAGAGCATACCCCTTCACCATAGACCAAATTTCATTGAAATCCATCCACTCACTGCCGAGATATAGATCAGACAGATGGACAGACAGATGCAGATAATCTAGTATACTACCCAATCTCTTTGAGAGTGGAGGTATAATTATTAATTTAACCCCACTATTCTGTGGAAGCATCAATGTTCCCAGCAGCCGAGCTTTGTCAAACAAGACAAAGCTGTTAAAAAATTTTTGTCCTAAACAAAAAGTACAAAACAATGTCGCACAATAGATTTCCTGGTTCAAAAAAAAAAAAAAAAAAAAAAAAAAAGATTGAGGCAAATTTGTCAAACAAATTTTGTGGAGTATGAGAGGTGTTCTGTATTGACTAGATATCACAAAATAAAGCTTCTGACCTGTTTGACCTGTAAAATTTTCATGTAATAAGTCTAAAGTTATAGACTTTGAAAAATGAAAATTCATGACAATAACAATCTACTTTTTTTTTCAACTTGTTGATTTATTTACTGGAGTTTAACGGCACTTTTGACAGCCACGGCCATCTTGTGACTGTCAGTTTTACAGGTGGAGGAAGTCCAAGTGCAAGGAGAAAACTACTAAGCAAATGTCAAGACTCCGAACTCTGCCCAAGCAGGGTTAGCATTGGTAGAAGGCAAGTGCACCTTGAATGTGCAGTATGCCGCCGTACACAGAGTATCTAGTGTTTTTGAGTGGATAATGAAAATTATCTCATGAGTGACCGAGACAAATGTTTATTTTTAAGCACTCACGAAAAAAACATTTGCCTCGGTCACGAGTGAGATAATTTTCGGTATCCACTCAAATACACTAAATTTTCTTTTTATTATTCTCTTTTTATAAGAATCTGATCTTTCCTATCAATAATTCCACTCATTTCAACATTGAATCGATGCATTAAAGTAAATAGTGCATTGATACGCAGAAGTGATTTGATCGATACTCGGAACAGGTAGCATCTTGCGATCTGATTCAGCTGGTGGGTTTCATGTATCAATTCAAGGTGAGTATGTGTTGAATTATTGCTGGAAATGATCGGTATCCACTCAAAAACACTCGATTTTTTTGATTATACGTTTTTGGTACTAACTGATCATTTCCAGGGATAATTTGACTCGTATTTACCTTGAAGCAATGCTTTGAAAGCCACCATTTTGACTCATACCGTGAAAGTGAAAATTTCTATATCTTCACAGTGGGGGATACGATTTCTATCTTTCCGCAATTTTTTCAATAATCTATCATTTACAGTTAAAACTAGAAGTCCTGTCATGAAATGTGCACAAATAGCACGTCGATCTGCGCGTTTATTTACACATTATAACCACAGTAAGGCTATCAAATTATGTACATATGGCCTGTGCACAAGCAATGTTTCAGCCAATGGACCTCCGGGTAACCCGGAGGTCCATTGGCAGAAACATTGCCTGTGTTTGCTATGAGTAACCAGGATAACCTGCCATGCTTTGGATGCCATTCGATAGGGCAATTGTGCGCAATTCCTACGCACAATTAAGCCTAGATAAGCGCACAGTTCATGACAGGACTTCTAGTTTTAATTGTAGCATACAATAAACAGCACCATTGCGCTTCCGTGTGGGCAATGGGGATGAAATGCCTTATCCAGGGACACAATGTAGTGACCACTGTTCAGGGCCAAACAGTGGACCTTCTTCAGTTTGAAATTCAATACTCTAGCCACTGAGCTACCACACACCTTTCAACTTGTTGATATGTTTCGTAACAGAAACTTTTGAGTAATTGAATTTACCCATTATTGAAACACTCAAAGGCCTCATTACGGCATTGATCACTTTTTACTCCATTAGAACAGGTGCTCCAACATGCAGTCTCTGATAAATTTGCAAGTTCCATTCCAAGAAACTTGGCAGTTGTTTCTAGGAAAGACACAGCTGCCTATATAAGCAGCCAAGACTTACCCAAGCAACACTAGGTTGCTTTCTAGGCAAGTCATGACTGTCTATATAGTCTGCGTAACCACAGAGCCATTGTGTCCCCTTTCAACTCCTTAATATGTTATGTAACTTAACGATTCAATTAACTGGTTGAGTGCTTCATTATTTATCAAAGATATGCAACATGAGTACAGTGGAACCCTGTTGAATAGCAACTTTGCCAATGAAATTATTCAATTATATTTATTTATTGGTGTTTTAAGGTCACATACTTATGCACAATGGCTAATCGTGACCGCGACAGTTTTACGGGTGGAGGAAGCTGGAGTACCCAGAGAGAACCACCGAGCATAGACGAGCAAATGTCAGCTCCTCAACATTCTCTGTTCAAGCTCTGCTCAAGCAGGGTCACAGCGGTTGAAGACATGTGCACCATCGACGTGCAGTACGCCTTAGTACACGGCATCATCGTGCCCCCATGTAAGCAGCTGGGATAAAGTGCTTTGCCCAAGGACACAACGCCGGTCATCCCAGATGGGGATCGAACTTGGAACCTCTAGCACAGAAGTCCAACAGTCTACCACTGAGAATTATTCATTTAACAGAACTATTCAATTAACAGGAATTGTGTCACTTTCCTGTATTCTAGAGATAAACTTAACATTTATTCTATTATATCTTGTTTGACAGAGCTCCATGAGCTCTGTCAAACAAGATATAATAGATTAAATGCCTGTATTGGATGTACTGAGGCCAAATAGGCCTATAATCAAAGGAAAAGAGAGTCAGGGTAATTTCTCGAGAGGATACATAATTTTTTTATTCAATTAACAGGAGTTTACTCTATAACCTTTTTTCAATTAACAGGTCAAATATGCACTGGGGGTATGGTAAATAGTTTTGTGTTGGGAAATTATATTCAATTGACGGGGATATACAATTAAGATATCCAATTAAGTGGGCTCCACTGCATTTGTTTTCAAGATACCATGCTACCAGCAAGAGGAGCCTTAGTTGAGAAAAATGTTCTTCGCTGTTGTTTATTTATTTATTGGTGTTTTAAGGTCACATATTTATGCACAATGGCTAATCATGACTGTGACAGTTTTACAGGTGGAGGAAGCCGGAGTACCCGGAGAGAACCACCAAGCTACGGCGAGCAACTGTCAGCTCCCCAACATACTAACTCCACACAAGCAGGGTTAGCATTGGTTGAAGACAAGTGCATCATCGACTTGCAGTATGCCTTAGTACACAACACCACCATGCCCCCACGCGGACAATGCAGATGAAGTGTCTTGCCCAAGGACACAACACGGTTGCCGCAGGTGGGATTCGAACCGTGGACCTCTCAGCTTGCAGCCTGCACCTCTACCTACTGAGCCACCACGCTCCCTTTCACTGTTGTACTGTTGTTTTATTACTATTTATTGGGGAGTGCCTGCTGGCACTCTCCAATAAATGATAAAACAATTTTATGTAAACATTTTTTCTTCTACTGCCATGCAAACAAGCTAACACATACAGTGTAAAGCCACAATAGGGGCTTTCAGCACTTTCCAATAGAGCCATGATACTGGTTTCTAGCACTCAACCTGTTAATCATATTTACCTATTATCTTAACACTTAAACGCCTCATTCCGACATCGAACACTTTTTTTTGCACAAGAACAGGTGCTCCAACATTCAGTCTCTGGTAAACTTGCAAGTTCTATTCCAAGAAACTTGGCAATTGTTTCTAGGCAAGTCATGGCTGCCTATAATAGGCAGCCATGACTTTCCAAGCAAACAAATCTCAAACTGTAGGAAAAAAGTATAAAATCTCCAGGTCATTAAGGGTTAAGAAAAATAAGCATATCGACATCATAAACAAATTTTCTGAAAAAAAATTCTTAGTTTGTCTTTTTCATTGGAGCAAACCCCAGTAGTCACAATGGGACTCCTGGAAACAGTCAAGGCACTAATGAGGGAAATCATATGCGTTCAATAAAATAATTAAAATAATAATTAATTAAATTAAAATATCACAAATGTTTCAAGGTCCTCGCCATATGTAGTTTTGTGTTAGTGAATAGTTGACTGGCAGAAAGCTACATTTTTCTTGACCGCAGATTACCTTTCACCATATATTACTCTGTTACATTTGATTGGATAGTGTCAAGAGGCACTGTCCAATCAAATGTAACTGAGCAGGGTATCAACAACAAAATTTGATTCTTAGGCCACACAAAGTAGATCTTCTGTTTCTCAGGCCATTATTTGTAAAATTGCATGTGGGCGAGCGTTTTTTTATTTTATTTTTTATTTTTGTAATTGTTTCTTTGCCATCAAAAGTTCATGTTCTTGGTTTATGTTTTAGGCCTCATAATCTACGGAACAGAATGGGTGGTGATGCATTTCGTCCCTTGATTGCAAAGCCTTCTTGCACTCAAGGGACAAATTTATCATTTTTTTTAACTTGGGTAAAATATCAGACATAAACCATTTAATTATTATTTTTTAAAGTTTACATTGGTTATAAAAAGAGAGCATGCGGCAGCCAAAAGGACCATGCGAGAGGACCTGAGAAACAGATTTTTTTTTTTTTAGGTCTTACCAGGGTTAATATGAAACCACCAGCAGTAGGGCCATTAACTGGTACAGTGCTGAATTATTTTGGGTCATCAAAATTTGTTCACTTATGTTTGCCTAGTTACAATTTATGGGAGAGTGCCAATAGGCACTCTCCCATAAATTGTAACTTGGCAAATCCTAACAGATTAAATTATTTCTCTTCAAAGGTGGTATGAACAACATCCACAAAATATGAAGCCTTTAAGTGCTGGTACTGACACTTCAGAGTGAAGCCCAAATATGGGCTTCCAGCACTCTACCAGTTAAGAAAAAAAGTCTATGTTCTAAGGCACTGCCCGCGTCATTAAATTTCCACCGCGTCAAAACTTTTCAATACCCAGACAAAAAAAAAAAAATTACACAGTCAGTATTTCCGGATCAGAATTTTGAGTACCGGCACCGGTACACATTTCTCTGCAGTATTTCACCTTCATGTTGCTGTTTTCCTCCGTATTTTCATGCTTCCAATTTCTAACTATTATATAAATATTTTCCATGTTGGTACATGTAACAACTTTTTGATGAAAATGCCACTATTATGTTTTCAAATCAGTGCCGGATTGAACATAATCCTGCAATGGAGAGCCTTTGGCATGTTGTCAACAGCCAAGTTGACCGAAGCATTTCGCAATATATGCGATAAGACAACTCCAGAGTTTGTAAAAGATTTCTTCCTGAAATGTGAACATTTTTTTTTAGGGTATCTTTTCATATTTCAGAATAAAAAAATAAAAATAATTAGCCGCCTACCCTCATCAAAAATTTGAGGCACAATTGCCTGAGAACACAGACTCTTTTTTTTAATGGCCTAGAGTGTATATGTTATGGACACAGTTTATAGTATTTAGTAAATCTCAAATATGGGCTTCCAGCACTCTACCAGTTAATTACAACTGAATAAGTGGAAGATTAAGCATGTGTTACAAAGGGGCATACAAAAAATCTTGTGAAATACCCTGTAAAGATAACCAGATTTTAAGTAACTGTTTTAATACATCTCCATTTTTATTTCTACCATCCATCTACATGTTTCTACAAGTCTTCCCCAACATCCAAATACATAAAAATGAATTGCTCAAAACCAGCATTGCTGCAGGTAACAGGTCCAGTCACCCACAAGCAGGCATGTCAAAGTACCGCCGGTACCAACATAACCGGTACTGGGACGGGACAGAGCCTGTCCCGCCGAAACCAGTACAGGTACCAGGACAAATCAACAGTTAGATGGCATATCGCAACCAGATGGGAGAAATTCACATTCAAACTGCCCAAGATCGCAAGACAATCATGGCATTGTGCCAATTATTCTACGGCGACATCAAAGTAATCATAAAGCACGAAGATCGTGCTTTATGATTACTTTGATGTCACCGCAGATTAATTTCTTTGAATTAGCTGATGCCGGCTCTTTCATCATCTTTGATACGTTTGAAAAGTCAAAATGGTCAGCCTTATCGAGGTCGTGGAGCAAACAGAACATGCACCTTTAGAGTGTTTTGATTTGTTAATTCACAAAAAAGTTAAATGTCATGCAAGTGTGCCATACATGATTATTAGCCTGTTTACTCTCGTTCAATTAGGAATTTCCCCATAAATAATTTTGTCTTGGTACCGGCAGGACAAAAGCTTCAGTACCGGTACCGGTATGAGCATGAGGGAACCGGCGGTACCATTACAGGTACCGGTTAACATGCCTGCGCACAAGTAATACAACTCAACTGTTGGATACAATTAGATGAAAAATTTAATTATGACAAGTTTTTGTCCCCTATTTTCGTGCAGCAACTTTAGCATACCTAAAGTGTTAAAACAAAGTTATGTACCGCCCTGTCCAGTTAAACAATTTAATATCATTTTTATAACATGGAATGCATGTCAGAAATACCCGTAAGTACCCTCTGTAATGGAAATGAAATGGACTCAGCAAAAAAAACCTTAAAACAGTTTTATTAAACATTAACCGTCAAATCAGAGAAACTGTTTATTTTAGCAATGACCTTTTAGAATATTTTTAAATATTCAAATTTTTTCACCAACTTCGTCAAAGAAAAGACTTTAGTTTTCTTTCAAATTTATTTTAGGTCAGATATGTGGGTGGCAGACTTGTGCAGCAGAAGGTTATGTGCTTTTTCTAAGAGAGACAATGTTAAATTTTAAACAAAAACTAAAATTGTTATCAAAAATAGAAATATTTCAAATTACCATAAAAATATTAATGAGATCAAAACTTTAGACCTTTTTGAAAAATTATTTGTATAATTTTAGTTACATCCAAATCTTTTCAGTCTTCAACATGTTCTACACAAGGCCTTCAATAAAACTGTTAGATCATTTCTGTTGGTGTTAGTGAAAGGTTATATATCTCTAGCTTTCACTCTGAAAAGATTAGAAATGAGGAATAATTAATATCAACTATAACTCTGAAGTCCCCATACAGTCAGGGATCAAGGCTTAAAAAAATAAATAATCTGTTTCTCAGGCCCTCCTGCATGGTCATTTTGGCTGCCGCATGCTCTCTTTTTATAACCAATGTAATCTTTAAAAAAATAAAATAAAATAGTTTATGTCTGATATTTTACCCAAGCTAAAAAAAATTGATAAATTTGTCCCTTGAGTGCAAGAAGGCTTTGCAATGCCTTAGCATTGCAAAGCCTTCTTGATCTCAAGGGATGAAATACACTACCACCCATGCTATTCCATAGATTATGAGGCCTAAAACATAAACCAAGAACATGAACTTTTGATGGCAAAGAAATAATTACAGAAATAAAAAATAAAATAAAAAACCACTCGCCCGCATGCAATTTTACAAATAATGGCCTGAGAAACAGAAGATCTACTTTGTGTGGATCAAAATATTATTTTTTTATTTGCATAGCGAAATGCTATACATTTTCAAAAAATGTATAGGATTTTTTGAAAATTGTGTAACACTTTTATGTTTCAAATTCAAAAAACAATAATGAGTGCTTTTGTTACCTAGAAAGCATTTGACACTCAGTTACGTGTATATTAGTGGGAGACCTACTTGAAGAAAAAAAAATAGAAAGAAATTCATACAGTCGGGTAATGCTGCTATTAACTTGCAGTAGTAGCATTACCTGAGTCTGGAAATTTCTATAGTGCCGCCTGGCACCAATAGACGTGGAATCTTTAACTCTTTCAGTACTGTAGCTTTCAAAGTTTCAAGTAGTTTGATCCATGCATTACCGGTACATACATGTACGGTACAGACGTACTGGTTTGGTACTCTGTCATCGTGTGAGTGGGCTTCTATCCCCAATAACTTGTTCACTGGAGTGGATACTTGAGGATTTGGAGGCAAATCGGCAGTTGATGAACTGCCGATTTGCCATTGAGCCATCATGTTTCTACCAGACAAGCAGTTACAAGTTAGGACTAATGCCCGTTGTCCACCATGATATAGAACTTGAGAATGTGCATTGCATTTCGCTATGCATATTTAACGATTGCAAAGATTTTACTGAATTTTGCATAGCAAAATGCGATGCGATACCGCTAATTTTGATCCCGCATACACTCACAAACTGCCCATTTTATATGGTTCTGAAAAAGTTGTTCAAAGTGTATTCTTCCTTGAGAATTTGACTTGTAGAATACATTTATTTGTTCACTGCCTGTACAGACACCCAACAATAATGTAGAAATACTGTTGTTAAGACATCTGCAGCTACTTAAATGTATATGTGGTAGTTATTAACATACAATTTACCTGAGAACTTAAGGTTTAAAATGTACAATCGCTGATCTATCTATAACAGGAATGCTGGAACACTCATTGGTTACAAATAGAAAAGTAGCACATCAACCACCATCTTTTTAGAGTGTTGAAGCAGGGCGGGGCGAAGGGGGGGGGGGGGGGGGGGGAGCAGAGAGGGCGGTCATAACTTTTGCTATACATTTATATATGTATTGGTGTTTAACCCTTAAAGGCCCATTTCCGACTTTTACATCCTCAGAACAGCTACCCTTAACTTGCAATCATGAGGAGATCCTGTTGAAAATAGACATATTACCCTGGCAGTGGTTTCTAGTGAAGTCTTGGCTGGCTAAATGGACAGACAAGACATGGCTAGAAGTCTTTGCTTAGCTACTGGCAAATCACAGGTGGTGGTCTAGCGAGTATTCCAAGAAATTTGTCCATGCCCTTAAGGGTTAAGGTCACATATTTCTGCACGATGGGTAATCGTGACTGCAACACAGGTATAAAGTCAAGTCCAGCCAATCGTTTACACCAATGTTGCCCTTTTTATAGGACTTCCACCCCAGGCATTGGACACAAGATCCTATTTCACCAGTAAAACAGTGCTTGTTTACCACAGTATGTTAAGTAGTGCTTGTTTACCACAGTTAAGTGAAGCAGTGCTTGTTTACCACAATAAGTGAAGCAGGGCCTGTTTACCACAGTAAGTGAAGCAGTACTTGTTTATCACAGGTATGTTGGTGTAGACAATGTTCAACAAATACACTTTTTACAACAGTTTTTGATGTTATCATGCCACTAAATCATCAATGGTTTTTTAACCATTTACCCAACGAATCCTCCACATCCGCCCGCATAATATACAAATTCAGCAGCTGAATAAATACTATTTCTCAAAACATTTCAACAAAACCATATCATCTGACCCCCACCTTGGAACGAGCTTGTTCCAATGAGCAGGGACCGACCTGGGCATGTGCCAGTGCATATTTGGTTCTGAAACATCAGGACCTGGCTCTTAAATCTCAGAAATAGGCTTCTCAGTTGGCACGTAACTTCTCAGATCATATTTTGATATTCTTTCGATGGATAATCGAGAGAGAGACTCTTACATGTATTATATATATGATTATCATTTATCATTGTTGTAGAGTGCTTAAGTTAATACTTCAAGTCTTAATTACCAAGCATTAATCTTCACTGTGGTTTCTGATCAAGTCTTGGCTGCCTAAATAGGCAGCCAAGACTTGATCAGAAACCACAGTGAAGATTAATGTTTGCTATAGTGTACTAAATGAAAATGATGAGAGCTATAACATACTTGCAGTGTGTGTTACAAAAAGCAGTGTGACTCCGTAAATTGAAATCTGGCGCATGAATTGAAAAAATAGGCTCCGAGACTAGAGCGTATTTTAAATAGTCCTGATCGGTCCCTGAATGAGGGGTCACATGATATGGTTTAGTTGACATTTTTTGAAAAATGTAAAAAAATGATATTTAAAACAATAAATTTTGATATTGTTTGTATTGGGAAAATGGTTAAAGAATATACTTTGACGTCTGTGAAAAACTGATATGCTGTGTACACATTTTTGACAGAAGGTCAAATTAAATATTTACATCTTTTAGTTTTTATATCAAAAAACAAGTGCAAAAATTTACTTAGCACCCATTTATTTTTATGAAATTAGAATACATGAATGACCTGGAACAGAAAAGCAGTCTTTTGAATTCAAAGGGTTCAATGAACTTGTCAAATATGACTGAATTCCTAACCGCATCATGGGAAAAATGTTCAGCTTGACATTCCCATATTCCAACATCAGCAGATGGTTAACTCTTGATTCAATGAATGAGCTCATTCCAATTCACATGATATGGTTTTGTTGAAATTTTTTGAAAAAGTTTTTTTTTTCATCTGCTCAATTAGTATATTATGTGGGTGGATGCAGCCAAGCAATTAGTAAGGGTTAAACACAAAAAGAAAATGTGTGACAAACATCTAAATTAAGGACTATTTCCATTAACTCCACCAACCATCATATTGGGGTTCAATGACACTTTCAACAGCCAAGGTCCCCTCAGTAAGACAGTTTTATGGGTGGAGAGAACCACCAAAGCAATGGCAAGCAACTGTCAGACTCCCCAACATACTAACTCCACATAAGCAGGGTTAGCATTGGTTGATGACAAGTGCACCATCGACGTGCAGTATACCTTAGTACACAGGGCTACCATGCCCAATTAAGTGCCTTGCACAAGGTCACAACACAGTTAACCCTGCTGGAGATCGAACCTTTTGGTTTGAAGTCCAATACCGAAGCCACCACACTCACAAATATTACAAAATAACTTTCAATAAATGGTAAGACACTTCAATAGATTGAACACAGCATGCAACATACAAGAGATTATGCACTACATTATCAAGACTGAACTGATGTTAGTTTGTTGTTTATTTGGGGTCATATCAGGCCAGCAGAAATGAAATGTCACAACTAAGGCCATAAAACAAGAACCTCTGTTTCTCAGGCCCGTGCGCATGGTCATTTCTGCTGCACATGCAACATTTTTATGGCCCCAAAAAATCTTTAGAAAAAAATTGAGATATTGTGCTCATTTCGGTAAATCTATGCATTGGCAAATTTTAAATTAACACACTTCAAGCTTATTCTACATCATACTTTAATAAAGTGGGTGGGTTTCAGCAATATTCACGACAGAAAGTGTTTTATTCTGTAAAAGGTAAGTCATAATGACAGCAAGAAGGAAGGTGTCTTTCAGTCTGACAACAAACAGTCACAAAGGGGAATGGTCGATTCGCACCACGTATGATTCGCACCAACCCTCAGAAAGTCTGCAAAGTCAGGTGCTATGTTGAATGGAACACAGTCTCCTGGAATTTATTTTTAGTAACATTTGTATTGTAAATGGCCGTCACTGGGAATTTGTGTACTGTTATTTGAAACCGTTACAAGTTTCCCAGTTAATTTAAATAAATGCATTTACACCCTGGGAAACCAAAGGATAACTAATAGCAACCGTTGCTTGATATATAAGTAACAGTCATAGTTGAAAATAAATTGCATATACGCAGGTATGTGCGGTCGAATTGGTTAGTTAATAAAAACACGCAAACATTTGTTTTGTATTTCAGATTTCCGAAAAATATGATTTATGGATGAACTGCTCGTTCAAATGGGTTGTGATAATTTTGAATATAATGAGGAAAAATTGCGATTCACGATTTTATTAGGCAGGTTGCGAAGGGATTTTTTTTGGGGGGTAAAATAAATCTGTGAAAGTTGGCACTTCGACATTTGATTTGTCCCCGAGACGTTTCATCCCGAGACGTTTCACCCACGAGGCGTTTTGTACTGTGTCATAATTTTCACGTTTCACTGAAAAAACAAACATTCAAACCCCACTTCATTTATGACCCGACACCCCTACAGTGAATAACCAATGTATTTGCAAATTTTGCGTGGTCCACCAGGCGTTTGGGTGGGGGTCGAATTACCACAAACAACCTCTAAGAGAGAGAAAAAAAAAAAAAAAAAAGCCCACCCGCATGATGTGGCATGAAATTTCCACTTAAAAAATAACTTGAATTCTTCGAAACAGCATTTTTGTCTACTTTAGTTTAACAACACTTTCAATTGCCACTGTTACGTTGTGTTGGACAGTTTTATAGGTTGAAAAAGCCAGATTCCTCAAAAGAGAATCACAAAGTAGTGATGAGCAGCTATCATACTATCCAGCTTACTAACCTGGCACAAGCCGAGTTAGCAGCAGTTGAGGCAAGTCAACCATCGACGTGCAGTGTGCCTCAGTACCCGAGATGGGCAGTATTGGAATTCTGAGTTCAGTATCAGTTTCGGTATTTTTGGGAGGTAGGGTATACCTTGATATTGGATCGGTATTTGGTATCTGACTTGACTGACATTTACTGATAGTACCAAAGAGGAATTCACATCAGGGAAAACAGAATAAGTTGTTGTAGTATCATTCTTCCACAATGCTATAAATGATACTGCCAATGAGCTCAACAGGGGCATTCTTTTAAGACCACAAATATCTATAATTTTGCGACTTGTTCCAAATGAACCTTCATGTTTAAAGATCTATTTCAGGCTTTTGCGATCACCGAGCATGTGACAATAGACAAAACACCTACGCAGTGATTTCTAGTCAGGTCGTGGCTTGCCTTAACTGCGAAGTAATTGGCCATGTAAAGGTCGTAGTCTAGTGGGAATTCAGGACAGTTGCCAAGTCCATTGTGGGTTAACAAAATTGAAAAGAAAATCAGCCACTTCTAACATGAAAATGAACCTTTCAACTGTTATCAAGCCTCAACAGGGACTTATAAACAGCAAAAGAAGCTCTGTCAAACAAGATATAAAAGATAAAATACCGGTATTGGATGTATCAAGGCCAAATAGATCTATAACCAAAGAAAAACTGGGGTAATTTCTCAACATGTTAGATTTTTTATTCAATTAACAGGACTTTATAACCTTTATTGAAGTAACAGGTCAAATTTATACTGGAGGTATGGTAAATGGTTTTGTGTTGGGAAATTATATTCAATTAACAGGATTATTCAGTTAAGAGATATCCAATTAAGTGGGCTCTACTGTATCAGTAAATGTTCTGTAACACACTTTTGTTTCTCGTTTAGATGAGTATGCTGCATTGTGATCTATGTCATGTTCATTTCTTTCACTTCCAGCCTTCGGGTTGGAAGATGGTTGAAGTAGAAGAAATGGACCGATGCAACCAAAGGTGGGATTCTTTGGCTAAATGTTATTTGGGTTTGCAAATAATATTTTACAGGAAGCGTCCATTTTAACTCATTGTGTAACCGTGCAACATGTGTGTGGAAGAAAGTGGAGGCGCATGTGTTTCCTGTGCCCTCCTGGTTCTGCCACCTCTGCTTATGACCCCTCATTGGAACAAGATCAGTGAGCTTGTACAATTGAGGAGTCATGATACACTATGTTTTTCAATAAGGAAAAATCAAATGGTCATTGTTGTGATTGGTGCTGGCTGGGTATGAACCTCATGTCTGGCAATCAATATTCTCAATGTACTGTATGTTTTGATAGAAATAACTATAAAATCTACCATAATTACATTTGCAAGTTCCGTTTCAAGAAACATCTTTACACGGTTAACGTTCTTACACATTTTTAACCCTTTACCCAACGAATCGCCTGCATCTGCCCGCGTAATATGCAAATTCAGCAGCTGAAAAAATATTATTTTTCAAAAAATTTCAATAAAACCATATCATGTGACCCCTCTTTGGAACGAGTTCGTTGGATGAGCTCGTTCCAAAGAGGGGTCACATGATATGGTTTTGTTGAAATTTTTTGAAAAATTTTTAAAAATGATATTTAAAATGATAAATTTTGAAATCGTCTGCATTGGGTAAAGGACTAATATGAAATTCCATGATAATTCTATGACTTTTTCAGGATTTCAAGTTAATTTTCGCAAACATTCATGGGATTATGGGAGGCAAATCTTTGAATGAAAGTGGAATTTTTTAAGTATCTTGCTCACTACCACATTCAGAGAATTCTAAGAACCAATATTATAAAGTGAAACATTTAATAAATGAATCAAAAGGGCTATGCAATTCCCGTCCTCCATGAATTGAATTTTACGATGTTTTGTGGCCATGTTTTTGTTGTTTGATATTGTTGTTATATTTGGGGGGAAATCTCCATGAGGCAAAAATACCTCGAGCTCTGCCGTTTCCGTTTTTCGTTTTTTTTTTTTTTTTGGGGGGGGGGGGGGGGGGGGGGCAGGTAGGGTGTTATGGCACGGTTCCAGTTTTTGTGTCAAACCGGAAAACCGAACCAAATCACCCTACAAAAAACAGCTGAATAGTTTTACCGTGTTTGTGCATAAATTGATTAAACTATCTCACTGGGAGAGAACTGGACTTATGCAGGCCTGGCTTTTTCAGGAGAGTGAGTTATTCGCTCGCCTTAAAAACATTGAAGAGGGCGAAAAATAGCCCTCCTAGCCTTAGAAAATAATGATTACCACAACACCTTATTCCTAAAACCCACAGGTTTTCAGATCTCTGCTATGTTGGTGGTCTCTGCAATATGGCCACACTGCTCCTCGCACACCTCCGGGCCTTACCAAGGCCCGGAGGTGTGGGAGGGGCAGTGTAGCCGTCTCACAGATACTACCTGGTTAGCAGCACCAAATAAAATGTACAAAGCCCACTAGGCAGAAATCATTAATAGTACAACTTCATTTTGCCACTTTTAGCTTTTGTAAGCCTGAGGAGAACTAATCGCTCCCCTAGGCCATGTGAGGAGTGTGATTTTTAGCCCTCCTGCAATTTTAAGAATGCCAGGCCTGCTTATGGCCCTATGGACTCTTGTTAGTTAGTCTATCTGGCAAACGGACGAATAAACTACACTGTGTTCTCATTGTGACATTTCCTCTCTTATTGACTGATCCACCACACGAGTCAATAAGAGAAAATATGTAACAATGAGAACACGTGTGATTAGATGAACTATATTCATATCTTACTTTATGTTTTTTTCTGACTGAACAGACTAAATAATTGATTCCATAGAACCCCTAAGAATGATCAAAGGGAAGGTTGGCTGAACCCAGAGGAAATACTTACTGACAGGCCTATTTGTGGTGAGTGGTGCTGAACCCAGGGGAAATACTTACTGACAGGCCCATTTGTGGTGAGTGGTGCTGAACCCAGAGGAAATACTTACTGACAGGCCTATTTGTGGTGAGTGGTGCTGAACCCAGGGGAAATACTTACTGACAGGCCTATTTGTGGTGAGTGGTGCTGAACCCAGAGGAAATACTTACTGACAGGCCTATTTGTGGTGAGTGGAGCTGAACCCAGGGGAAATACTTACTGACAGGCCTATTTGTGGTGAGTGGTGCTGAACCCAGGAGAAATACTTACTGACAGGCCTATTTGTGGTGGGTGTTGCCGAACCCAGGAGAAATACTTACTGACAGGCCTCTTTGTGGTGAGTGTTGCTGATCCCAGGGGAAATACTTACTGACAGGCCGATTTGTGGTGAGTGGTGCTGAACCCAGGGGAAATACTTACTGACAGGCCTATTTGTGGTGAGTGTTGCTGAACCCAGGGGAAATACTGACAGGCCTATTTGTGGTGAGTGGAGTCATACAAACTATTGCAGATTATTTCCAAGCTAAGGAGCCTGAAGTGTTATTTACTTTTTGTTCTTAACCCTTTACCCAATGAATCGCCCACATACGTACGTGTAATATGCAAATTCAGCAGCTGAAAAAATATTTTTCGAAAAATTTCAACAAAACCATATCAAGTGACCCGTCTTTGGAACGAGCTCATCGAGCTCATTCCAATGAGGGCTCACATGATATGGTTTTGTTGAGATTTTTTGAAAAAATTTCAAAAATGATATTTAAAATAATAAATTTTGATATCGTCTGCATTGGGTAAAGGGTTAACACACACAAAAACCGAACTGAAACCAAGGTTTTTCCTGAAACCGAACCAAAACCGAAACCAAATCTGAAATATTAAAACTTTCCAGCTGTAAAAATACCAATTTTTCCAGAACTTCCAGACTTGGTAAAATAATTTTCCAATTTTCCGCAGACTTTTCCAGATGTCTGAGACCTGTACAAACCAGGTCTTTGTAACCAGGCATATCTACTATTTTGCCAGGTAAAGCATATTGAAAGCATTTGTCAAGGTTATAGGTTAGTTCACATTTTTCAAGTTTATTGTCACTGCGAGTAAGCACCTAGCTTAGATAGATGGATGGTAAAAATTAAACACATTTCAAGTCCATAAAGGGCAGTAACTCTGACAAAAATACATTAAATAACATCTGCATAGAACAAGGGGCTAGACATTAATAAGACACACCTGCATACCAAATATGATGCCATTCCACCAAGTATTTTAAAAGTTGTTGAGTATAAAAACATGTTGGTCACAGACCAACCAACCTTGCCACATATAGAGAGCTTCTTATTACAGCTAAAATTAAATGTTAATAACACTGTGAAAAACGGTTGCACCACATGACTTTGTACAGATGAACATTATAACAATTTTATTTCTTCATCATTCGTAATATTTTGGCAGCATTATTAACACCTACAGACAATAAAGCCTTTCTTGCTTGGTCAACAGTGTTCTTCATTAACATAGCAACGGTCATTGGTCCGACACCACCAGGTACAGGTGTAATCCATGATGCCTTCTCTTTCACAGGTTCATAGTCCACATCACCAACCAACCTTTTACCAGACTTCCTTGAAGCATCTACAATGAACAATAAAGGATGAAAATTTTGTTCAGAAAAAAAACAAACTGTCAGGACGACCAAAGTAGATCTGGTTTCTCATAACAATTTTTTTTAAAATGAATGCAGTCTTTTTTAGGCTTATAAAAATAAAAAATCTGTTTCTCAGGCCCTCCTGCATGGTCCTTTTGGCTGCCGCATGCTATCTTTTTAAAACCAATTTAAACTTAAAAAAAATAAAAATTTAATGGTTCATGTCTGATATTTTACCAAGTTAAAAAAATTGATGAATTTGTCCCTTGAGTGCAAGAAGGCTTTGCAATGCTTTAGCATTGCAAAGCCTTCTAGCACACAAGGGATGAAATACACCACCACCCATGCTATTCTGTAGATTATGAGGCCTAAAACATAAACCAAGAACATTAACTTTTGGTGCCAAAGAAGTAATTACTGAAATAAAAAATAAAATAAAAAACCGCTCGCCCACATGCAATTTTACAAATGGCCCGAGAAACAGAAGATCTACTTTGGGTGGCCTTATTTGCTTATTTTTATTTTTTGTAATTATTATTTCTTTATACAGTAGAATCCTCTTAACTGAATATCCATTTTGCCAGTGAAAATTATTCAATTAACAGGAATATACAATTAACAGGGATTTGGTTAGCTTCCTGTGTTCTGGAAGTAAACTGAGCATTTATTCTATTATATCTTGTTTGACAGAGCTCATAGAGCTCTGTCAAACAAGATATAATAGAATAAATGCCTGTATTAGATGTAGTGAGGCCAAAAAGGTTGATAAATAAGGGGAATTTGGTGTGTGCCACAGTAATTTTTTCGACATACATGTATTACAAAAATTTATATACAATTAACAGGAGTTTACTCTACAACCCATATGCAATTAACAGATCAAATTTGTAATGAAGGTATGGTAAATGGTTTTGTTTGAAAATTATATTCAATTAACAGGGATATACAATTAAGAGATATCCAATTAAGTGGGCTCCACTATACTTGATTTGTGGTATGTTTTAGTCTTCGTAATCTACATAACATGGGCAGTGGTGTATTTCGTCACCCGCTTTTTCATTGCAAATGGTGCTTTGTTGCACTCAAGGGATGATTTTACCAACTTGGGTATTTCATCGGACATAAACCTGTTATTTATTTATTTATTCATTGGAGTTTAACCCTTTACCCAACATAACGGCCAAGACCGGACAGTGCTATTCTAAAGAAGAAGAATGTTACTAAGGTAACACAGCCCCCCCTCCCCCCTGCCCCTTGTGACCTTCACCTTGCAGATGCGGCGGAAACTATTATACGTGACAAACCTTCTGACTTTCCTTAACATTTGTATAAAGTTTAACAATTGTACTATGATTCGTTTCTGAGTTATGGCTGAGACACGAATATTGACCGATTTTTAGTGTGACCTTGAAATATGACCTTGACCTTGAAGGTATGAATCCGGCTATGGTGTGTGACACATCCTCCCATGGTACTTTATAATTGTGTGAAGTTTGATGACTGTGGCCCTAACAGTTTTTGAGTTATTGGCTCGGACACACACACGGACCCACGGACACACAGACATACGCACACTTCAATCACTATATGCCACCCGACTCAAGTCGGGAGGCATAAAAATCGCCAATTATTTTTAATTATATTTTCATTTTGTGTCTCAAAAACATCGGTTATGACTCGCCATGCTCGTTCCAATGAGGGGTCACATGATATGGTTTTGTTGAAATTGTTCGAAAAATTTAGAAAAAATGATTTTAAAATAATAAATTTTGATATTGTCTACATTAAGTAAAGGGTTAAGTTACAATGCAGTTAGTGATGTTCAGTTTCGAACTGTCAGCCTTTTGGATTAATGGCCAATGCTCTAACCACTGAGCAACTGTGCTTCCATTTCCAGCTTGAAACACTGATATTTCAACATCAGTATGAAAACACAACAAATAACATCTAGTTGTGGTGGCAATCAGAGTCTACTGCATGTCCATAACCCGGATATCAATCATATCCTGGTTGTCAAATCTGGCACCTTTCTTCAAGTTATAATACTAACAAGTTCAGCTTCATAACTCTGTAATAAAAAATCGGGTCGGATCGGGTCAGGCCGGGCCGGTTTTCAAACTCGCTTGAGATATTATTGAAAAAGACTTGTATGGCAAATATGAATCAGAGACCGTTTGTTCAAGTTATTGAACTGACAAGCTCAAAATTTGTAAAAATTGACTAATTAAGGGGTATCCTTCCCGTTGAAACGTTGCGCCATAGCTCTGGCAAGGTGATCTGCATAAGACATTGTTTCCAAATGCACTCTACTTGATGAAAATGCCGTTGTAATTATGTCTGAGCAAATAGTGAATGATGCAGGCAAGAATACATCTAGGTCCCCGGGCTGCTCATTCAAACGCAGAGGAGCTCTCTGAACATCTTCTCCAACCATTTTTAAATGAATGTAGTCCATGAAATGGCATGTTTATGGAAGATGTAGTCAAGAAACTGCCCTTTTCTCGCACTCGAGAGGTAAATACAGACATCGTCTACATGGCCGAAGGCCTGCGACACCTACTTAGGCAGAACCCGGAAAAGAAAGAATGCCAGTGGTTACTCACTTATCGTCGCAGAATTCTGAATTGTCGGAACAAATTCAGGGTAGTATTGATGGATGAAATCCATCGCAACCCTGTGCAGTTCCGAAAGGGAAGGGTAATCCTCTTCCTTATCCCTTTCACCATCCGAGAGAATCAGTTGCAGATCTTGGTCCATTGCATCTGCGTGAATAGACAGCTGGACCGACCCAGCACCGTCCAACAGCTCAGGTTCTGAGACTGAGGGAGGCTGCATCTGCACTTGCTGGGATGCTGCGATCAGCTGCGCACTCTGCGACAGCAAGTCCGTCATCAAGGCCTGAGGAGCAGCGGTCTTCTTTTTCCTAGCCTCTTCCTGCTCCTGGTACGGTGTGTAAGAGATGGATCTCTTCTCCGAACTTCCCAATGATGGAGGCCTCATCTCCATAGCTACCGGATGATCTGACATCACGGGCGAAGAGAAGTTCCTTCTTCGTGCAACCAGCTAGATATCCGAAGTCGGGTAGCTTAAAAACGTTGCGGAGAAAGCCGGGACTGAAGACGACCCCGGCTGCAGACTAGATTGAGCGTCCTAAGCGGTGGGCGGATGTATGCTCCGTCTTGTGCAAGTTTCCAACCAGAAAATGAAAAAATTTATAGTAATTTATATATTTTTTATACTTACCAATGACCCAGACTTAGCTGGTGCTAACCCCAAAATATCTAGGGCCAAACACAAATTTTGCCCCCCAATCCCCAAAATTTGCATGCAAAACCGAAAATTAGAAGTCCTAACTGGCCCTCCATACATTTTACCCTCTCGCATGTGCAGATGCCAGGAAGTCACCGAATCTGGCACCAATAAAATCATTCTTTGTAGAAACAAGAGGCCCCACGGGGCCTGAAGCGCTCATATTGTACAGAACACAATTTAAACAGAGTCCAAGAATGAGTCTACATTAAGCAAGCCATCTCCATAGGCTACACTGTCAATCCTGGAGTCCCTCAGGAGTGACAAAAATAATCTAGGCATCATGCCTTTTCTTCAGTTGATCATAAGTAAAATGTAGAGCTCCCCTATGAATCCCCTTGATACAACCTATGTGGATTAATCTTAGTACCTCTAGAGGGTACTGAATACAAAATTTTGAATTCTTCAGCAAAATGGCCAATTCCGGCTCCCATAGAGAGCCTGTAAAGAAATTTCTTCGAATTGCACTAAGTTCAAATTTGGGCTACCATAGCGAGCCCAAATTATAACATATGGATCCGATTTGAACAAACTTGAATCTGACCCCCCTAGAGATGTTGTATACCAAATGTGAAAGCATTCTGACAAGTGAATCTGAAGAAGAAGATTTTTGAAGAAATTCCCTCATATTGTACTAAGTTAAATTTCATGTTCCCATATGGAGCCCAAATATTAACCTAGGCACTCGAATTGAACAACCTGGAATCTGACCCCCCTAGAGATGTTGTATACCAAATATAAAAGTATTACGACTGGTGGATCTGAAGAAGAAGATTTTTAAAGAAATTTCCTCATATTGCACTAAGTAAAAATTTGGGCTACCATAGTGAGCCCAAATATATACCTAGGGATCTGATTTGAACCAACTTGAATCTGACCCCCATAGAGATGTTGCATACCAAATATCAAAGCATTCTGACTGATGGATCTGAAGAAGAAGATTTTTTTAAATTACCCTCCATATTGAACAAAGATAAAATTTGGGCTTCCGTAGGAAGCCCAAATATTAACCTAGGGACTTGGTTTGAACAATCTAGAATCTGACCCTCTCTCCCTCCCTATGGGGCTGGGCATGCTGAGTTGAACAAAAATGAAATGCCCCTTTGGGACCATCACTCACACAAACTTTCACTTGAATTGGCCCAGTGGCTTTGGAGGAGAAGACCAAAACATGGTGTTGACGGACGACGGACGGAGAGCGATGAGATTAGCTCAGCTTGACTTTGTCAAGATGAGCTAAAAAGATTATAATAATTCAGCGAGGTGGTATGAGTGCCCAGTACTGCTCACTCATGGGAGGGCCATTCCCATCTAGGTAATTGGTAAGTATAAAAAATATATGAATTTTTTCATATTTTTATACTGTAACCAATGACCCCGCCTTAGCTGAACGTAAAAAGGCGGAGGGCGAAGAATTTCCGAAATAGTAGATCAACATAGATTAAATCTTTCAATCCATGATGAAGAAATTTGAATGTACATGTCTCTTAATAGTATAAAAGAAGAGACATAACCTAATATGTATCCCATGTATCCCAATTATGTAAATCCTAAATCTAAGCATAAAATCATGTTAATTTGGATGTAACAAATAAACAATTTTAGAGACTGGTCTGGACTAGGCCCTAAAAATTATTATAGCATAAAGTACATAAGACCATGAGACTAAATTCGCTCTAAGAAATTATCTTCTCAATTGCATCCAAGCGAACAGCTAAATGATGACGGTAAGGCTATAACTAGGATCTTAGCCTGCTCAATCAACGCTGAGGAACTCTCCACATCTTCCCCTATTGTTTTTAAAAGTATGTGAACCATCACAAACAATTTAAAAAACAGAGGAAGAAGATAAGAAACTGAATTACATTTTTTCCCGTCGAAAGTTAAATATGGTTGTGTCTACACAATCGAAGACCTGTGACACCCGTGTAGACTTAACCGGAAAGAGATCTTATTACCCTGCTCTTTACCCAGATGAAGTCAGTGTCGAACTACGCTAGCGGTTTCTCATAATTGCTTGCAGCATTTTGAATCACTGGAACAAGTTCAAGGAAATGATAATGTATGGTATCTATATCATCCAAGAGTTGTTCCGGAAGGAAAAGTTATCCTTTCCATCAAACGTTCAAATCAGTTAGAATCTCAGTCACCAGCATCTAAACAGGCAGGTGACTGGACCAAATTAGCACTATGCAGCAGCTCAAGATTTGAGACTGACATTGAGTGCCTCTGCCTTAGCAGGAATACTGCGATTAGCTGCGCAACTGCGACAGCAAGTCTGTTACAGAGGCCTGAGGAGCAGCAGTCATGAATAGCCTCTTCGCCGGCTGCTCCTAGGACAGGGAGTCCAATACATCCGGAGTCACGGTCCAAGTATCCAATCTTAACCGTTTCACCGGCGACAGGGAACTGACACCACTCATTAGGTTTTATAGCCCTGTGCAATATAAAGATCACTTTGTCTGTTATGTAGAGGAAACCATAAGACTAGCCAGCTCCGGCTGCCTATTAGACGGGACGTCCCGGACAGGAGGCATGGACGTATACTCCAACTGACACAAGTCCCCAGATGATGCTGTAAGAGAGAGAGGTCTCACTCTTGCTCACGGTCCTGGATGACCTGGACAAGCGTACCTCAGAACTTGCTGGTTTCCTCCTTCCATCGTCGCTGGCATATCATATTGTTCGCTCCACCCTATATGATCTCTCTCTTTCTAGCCCGGATCATATACACCCGGCGTTACAGTTCTCAGAGGCCTGAGTAACTACTTCACCATTCGAGCTAACTAGCGACAACAGACCTGCGCGGTCGAGTGTGCTTTTCGAACATAGAGGAAGCTATAAGACTGGCCGGCCCCTGCAGTCTATGGAAGGAGCATCCCGAGGACGTAAGTTCAAACTTGACACAAGTTCCTACCAACAACCTCTGACCACAGATGTTGTTATAAGAGAGAGGGGCCTCTCTCTTGCTCGCAGTCACGGAAGACCTGGACGAGCAAACCCCAGAACTTGTCTGACTGACATAAGTTCCTACCAACAACCTCTGACCGCAGATGTCGTAATAAGAGAGAGGGGCCTCTCACTTGCTCGCGATCACGGAAGACCTGGACGAGCATACCTCAGAACTTGTCTACATCCTCCTTCCCGTGCTTCCTCCTTTCTGTCGTTGCTGGGTGAGCATGTTCATACGTTTATAGTCCTCGCTACACCCTTATTCCTCTTCTCGACCGCAACGGACATCACGTCCCTCACATACGAGTTGGATCTGCCGGTCAAGCTAGCTGGCGACAAGGTCGTCAATCCTACTAAGGATCTAGGCACTTGTCTAATACTTGAGCATCTTTGCCGCTAGATCTTCACTGATTTGCAATGACGACAGCACACTCCTTGATGGCGTCACGAAGCCACATCATGTTCTTGTTCCTCTGTAAATAGAAACAAAAAAACTATAGTGACCTTATGACGAGAGGACCAGCCAAGTCCCTTCGCCGCAATAGGACCGATAGTGTCCACTCGCCTAACACAAACCATGACGCCCGTCATTCAGATTATCAAATCTGATACATGGAGTAGAATTAGTGGTTGTACACCAAGTAAACTCATTACAATGACCAAGTAAATAAAGGAAAGGTTTCCTCTATTTCCCATACTATCAGATAAAAATCCAGCAAGAGGATCACAGATCTAGAAGTCGAGTTTTGACATTAAATTCTGAAGAAACAAGAGCGCTCGTATCGCTGAAGCAATACAATGTCCCCTACCGGACTAATGAGCATTAATAATTATACAAATGTTATAACCTAGATGTGATCAGCATGAATTCCGTTGAAGCATTTCCAAAAAAAGTCCAGAAAACTGATAGTTTGGCGCTTTTCCATATTTCCAAGAGCCATAACTCACACAAGAATAATGCAATCAGCATGAAACTCATACTTGATCTGTAAGTCATCGTTCTATAGTAGGTTACCAAGAATGAAATCATTCGGTTGAAGCATTTCCAAAAAAAAGTCCGGAAAACTAAAGTATGACTGACAGACTGACTGACAGACTGACGGATGGACAGAGTACAAATGAAACTTGATCTGTAAGTCACCGTTCTATAGTAGGTTACCAAAAATGAAATCATTCCGTTGAAGCGTTTCCAGAAAAAGTCCGGAAAACTGATATTTTGGCACTTTTCCATATTTCCAAGGGCAATAACTCACACAAGAATAAGGCAATCAGCATGAAACTCAAACTTGATCTGTAAGTCATCCTTCTATAGTAGGTTACAAAAAATGAAATCATTCCGCTGAAGCGTTTCCAAAAACCGGAAAACTGAAATTTTGGCACTTTTCCATATTTCCAAGGGCCATAACTCACACAAGAATAATGCAATCAGCATGAAATTCAAATCAAACTTGATCTGTAAGTCATCATTCTCTAGTAGTTTACCAAAAATGAAATCATTCCGTTAAAGCGTTTCCAAAAAAACTCCGGAAAACTGATATTTTGGTGCTTTTCCATATTTCCAAGGGCCGTAACTCACACAAGAATAATGCAATCAGCATGAAACTCAAACTTGGTCTGTAAGTCATCGTTCTATAGTAGTTTACCAAAAATGAAATCATTCCGTTGAAGCGTTTCCAAAAAAACTCCGGAAAACTGATATTTTGGTGCTTTTCCATATCTCCAAGGGCCGTAACTCACACAAGAATAATGCAATCATCATGAAACTCAAACCTGATCTGTAAGTCATCGTTCTATAGTAGTTTACCAAAAATGAAATCATTCTGTTGAAGCGTTTCCAAAAAAACTCCGGAAAACTGATATTTTGGTGCTTTTTCCCATATTTCCAAGGGCCGTAACTCACACAAGAATAATGCAATCAGCATGAAACTCAAACTTGATCTGTAAGTCATCGTTCTATAGTAGTTTTCCAAAAATGAAATCATTCCGTTGAAGCGTTTCCAAAAAAAACTCCGGAAAACTAAAGTGTGACTGACAGACTGATAGACAGACAGACTGACAGATGGACAGAGTGCAAACATATAGTCCCCTCCGGCGATGCCGGTAGGGGACTAATAAGCTATTTGTAGCAACAGTGACCTTGACCTTGGTGCCCCCGACACCGAAATCGATAGGTGTCTTCCCTTCCTATAGGGTAACCTGTGGTATAAGTTTGGTGAAGATACACGGAATAGAACTAAAGTTATTGCCCAGAAACCAATTTGTCACAAAATATTCTATTGATAGTAACAGTGACCTTGACCTTGGGGACCCAGACTCCGAAAGCGATAGGTGTCTTCCCCTCCTATAGGGTAACCTGTGGTATAAGTTTGGTGAAGATACGCGGAATAGAACTGTCACAAAATATTCTATTTATAGTAACAGTGACCTTGGAGTCTCAGACTCCGAAATCAATAGGTGTCTTCCCTTCCTATAGGGTAACCTCTGGTATGGGTTTGGTAAAGGTGCTTCAAATAGAACTAAAGTTATTGCCCAGAAACCAATTTGTCACAAAATATTCTATTTATAGTAACAGTGACCTTGACCTTGGAGTCCCAGACTCCGAAATCAATAGGTGTCTTCCCTTCCTATAAGGCAACCTCTGGTATAAGTTTGGTAAAAGTGCGTCAAATAGAAGTAAAGTTACTGCCGGAAACCAATTTGTCACAAAATATTCTATTGATAGAAACAGTGACCTTGACCTTGGTGCTCCAGACTCCGAAATCGATAGGTGTCTTCCCTTCCTATAGGGTAACCTGTGGTATAAGTTTGGTGAAGATACACGGAATAGAACTAAAGTTATTGCCCGGAAACCAATTTGTCACAAAATATTCTACTGATAGTAACAGTGACCTTGCCCTTGGTGCCCCACTCTGAAATCGATAGGTGTCTTCCCTTCCTATAGGATAACCTGTGGTATAAGTTTGGTGAAGATACACGGAATAGAACTAAAGTTATTGCCCGGAAACCAATTTGTCACAAAATGTTAAAAAATTTATAGTAATTTATATATTTTTTGTACTTACCAATTACCCAGACTTAGCTGGTGCTAACTCTAAAAAATCCAGGGCCAAACACAAATTTTGCGCCCCAATCCCCAAAATTTGCATCTAAAACCAAAAGAAATCATGTCCTATAGGACCTCCATACTTTGCCCTTACTGCACATGAGCAGTGTCAAGGACGTTCCGAAATTGGCGCCAATTATCATTCTTACTGGCAGTGCCTGGTCAGCGCTATGTACTCAGCGGGGAGGTAAGAGTTCCCAACTCCTGGGAGGGCCATCCCCGTCTGGGTCATTGGTAAGTATAAAAAATATATAAATTACTATAAATTTTTTAACATTTTTATACTGTACCAATGACCCAGACTTAGCTGAATAGTAAAAAAGCTGGAGGGCCTAGGACATAGAGGAAAATCCAATAAGGTCAACTATATAATATAGAGGCAACCCCTCAAGGAGAAAAGGAGTATTAGGCTTTACATGTATCTTTCTTATTTTATGTTAAATTAGAAAGATACAATACCCTTCATAATTGAGCACAATAACATTCATGTTCTCTATTAACATCCAGTATAACCCTTTATACTAATTATTTTTAAAGTAAGCCAATAAATAAAGTTAGTCCAGAGAATTGAGACTCTTTATATTCTTTTAAAAGTGTCCGAGGATTGTATATTAACGCCCGTTTGACACTTGACATATACAAATGCTTCACACCGAGCTACACTTTAAAAATATGACATGAATGAATTTTTAACATTAATATTACACTTTAAAACCATCCCGGAAACGACTCAGAAATACTGACTTCGGAGGAGGCATTCCCTTGCTTTTCACTATAAAGCAGGTGACCTAAGGGAACACCCTCCCCCCCCCCTTCCCCTTGCCCTGGGTCAAATAGCACAGAGCGAAGAGGGCAGCCGGACGGAGTCACTGCCGGAACAGAAAGCCTGCATAACTATAGTTGCAACTGTTTAGTGGACGACATTCTGAGCAACAGATAACGGACCTAAACAATGCAGGTCTCCAGAAATGGACTCAATATTTCTGAGATAAAAATTTGTGAATGTGGATGGCTGAGACCAATAAGCAGCCTTCATTAAATCTGTAATAGCAATACTATTAGCATAAGCCCAAGAAGTAGCAAGAGCTCTTACTTCATGAGCCGAAATCTTAAGCACAGACTGCTGAGAAGAAGATAAACTCTCATAAGCAGTACGGATAGTTAATTGAATTCATCTAGCAATAGAATGGACCAAAATGTCCCTTCTATTAGGCATCAGAGACAGAAAGAAACGTTTTCGTCCCTTTCTGATAAACTGAGATCTCTGTTTATAGATACGTAACGCTCTAACAGGACAGAGTAAAGGCCTACGCCCGTCTGAAGACGGAAGAGCCTTAATAACAATAGGTTCCGGATATTTATTAGGAGCCTGATTCCTAGCTAAAAAACCCACATTAGTAGTGAAAGTGATAGTGTTCCCGACACTACGATAGTGAGAATCATCCACCGACAGTGCATGAAGCTCACTGACTCTTCTAGCAGAAGAGAAAGCTAAGAGAAAAGCTGTCTTATAAGATAAGAATTTGAAATCTACTGTCCCAAGAGGTTCAAATGGCTTTTCCTTCAGTTTAAGAAGAACCCAAGCTAAATTCCATTTAAGAATTAACCTAAGAGTTCTGGGTCTATTTATCGAGAAGTTTCTAACCAACTTAGATAAAGAGACATTAGATCCAATTTGTAAACTATCATGATGTGCATAGGTATCAGATAACATAGACTTATAACCCTTAATAGTAACAGGCTGCAGTTTGATTTCGTCAAACAAGTAAACTAGAAAGTTTGCAATGTCTGGTATAGAGGGATCAAAAATATCCACAGAATGATCCCTACACCAACGACGAAAAACCTTCCACTTAGCCGCATAGTTTAGCGAAGAGGAGGTCCTCCTACAGTTAGAAATCGCGTCTACTGCTCGTCCTGTAAAGTGCTTGCCATGCAAGAAGGACCGCACAACGGAAAAACGTGAAGGTTGAGACCTTGCGGGTTGTGATGGAGTTGACGCAATTTCCCCTGCGAAAGAAGATCCTCCCGTGGAGGAAGCTTTCGCGGTAGGTCCCACAACAGACACCTGAGTAGATTTATCCACGGTCTCTGTGGAGACAGAGATGCTACCAACAGAATCTTGCATTGAGATTGTTTTATCTTTAGCAATACTTGCTGAATTAACGGCGCTGGAGGATACGCATATCCTATCATTCCGTCCCAAGGGATCGACAGAGCGTCTACTGCAAATGCTCTTGGATCCAGACACGGAGACACATACGTCTGCAACTGATTGTTGAGATGTGTCGCAAATAAGTCTATCATTGGCCGTTCCCATTGGTAGCAAATCTGATTGAATACTTGTTTGTTGAGAGTCCACTCCGACGGCAACAAGCGACCCTTTCGTGAAAGGGAGTCTGCCAGTACATTCAGACGACCCGGTATATGACGGACCGAAAGAAGAACCTGATGTTCTAGAGCAAACAGAAGGATTCTTTCTGTTAGATTGAACAACGGAACTGAATGAGTGCCTCCCTGATTCCGTATATACGCCACTACTGTCGTATTGTCGGACAGGATTTGGACATGAGCATTGTGAATAATGTCCATCCAATGACGTAACGCAAGCCAAATTGACATCATTTCCTTGATGTTTATGTGCTTGCCCAGGAATTGCGGATCCCAAAGACCCTGGCATCTCGAATCCGTTGGGATCAATGATGCATCCCAACCTGTTTGACTGGCATCCGTCATAATGGTAAAACTCGGATCCGGCAACTGCAGCGGAACTCCCTGAGTTAACAACTGAATGTTTGCCCAAGTCTGAATCTCTCGTTTCACTTGATCTGACAAGAGAACGTCTATGTCGAGCGAATGAATTTTCACACTCCAATTCTGAGTCAAGAAAATTTGGAGAGGACGCGTGCGTAACCGCCCCATCGAATGAGATCCGCAGCGGCTCCGCACAGACCTATCAGTCTCATAAATTCTCTCGCTATGACTTTGTCTGCGTGCAGACAATAGCGAGCGTAACGACTAATTTCGCTCTGGTTAACGGCAGACGAACGAGATTGTTGTGCGTCACGAAGCTCATTCCCAGATGTGTGAATGACTTGGACGGCACCAGATCCGACTTCTCCTCGTTTACTATAAAACCGAGACGTCGGAGCAATAGAAGTAGATTCTGCACATCGTTCTGAAGCGTTAACTCGTTGCTGTACCTCTGAAGAATGTCGTCCAGGTAGGCCGACGTTACCGCAGACGAATGAGCTCGGAAATACATCATTACCGAGTTCATTACCCAAGTGAAAGCCCAGGGTGCTAGATTCAATCCGAAGCACATCGCCCGGAATTGATACACCACTCCTTGGACTGCGAAGCGTAGATACTTTCTGAATGTCGGACGTACCATGACGTGAAAGTACGCATCTTTGAGATCTATGCTCGTTGCATAATCGTTCACCCGAATACTCGCTCTGACCGATCGAATCGTCTCCATATAAAACTTCGGAGCGACGATCAGCTTGTTTATCCAGCTCAAATCTATGACTGGACGGAACGAGCCGTCTGGTTTCGGAACCAGAAACAGATGGCTGTAGAATCCCTGAGTCTCCTGGTTTTCTACGACCTCAACCGCGTTCTTCATTAAAAGAGACTGCACCTCTGATAACAGAGCGTCTCTTTTCTGCGGATTTGACGGAAGTTGAGTCCATTTTGGACTTCGAGTTAATGGAGGCTTTCGTTTGAGGGATATCTTTAGACCTTCCGAAGTCACCCCTCTCACCCAAGGGTCGTCCGTAATCGACGCCCACTCTTGTGAAAAACTCGACAACCTTCCGCCAACCGGTACGCGATAGAGGTTGAAGCCATCACCTCCTGGACCTGCGAGGCCTGCGGTAGGAGAAACCACGTCCTCCACGACCCGCACCTCGTCCCGTCGACCTCGGGGCGTCCGACCAGTTGTCCCGGCCCGAAGGACGTCCCGAACGTGAGTCGCTACCTTGACGGTCTCTTGAATAAGACCAAGAGGACGCACCGGAACCTCTATAGGAACCTCTCTTGGGCGCATTAGACCCAGAAGTGCCTGTCTTACTCTTATCTGCCGTGTCCGACTTTTTAGAAGCAGATTTGAACAGCAGAGAATCCGAAGCTTTCTTTGTAATTTTATCGTAAATTGCAGAAAGCTTGCCGTCAAAGAGAAGTTCTCCGGAGACCGAAGCGACTCTGAGAGAGTTCTTCACCTTAGTATCCACGAGTGTGGATGTAGCTAGGGCTGCGTCACGTCTAACCAACTCCAGGTTTGCCACTGAAAGGGCGGAGTTACACGTGGAATAAGCTACTGCCCTTGAAAGAAGTCTTAAAGAGGATTGTATATCCTGAAATTCTTTCCCTTGAAGGCGCAGTGATAACGCCTTAGTAAGGTGATCTGCGTAAGATAAGGCATCTAAACTGGCTCTGTTAGACGAAATAGTTGTTTCCAACACCGCGGTTGGAATAGACGCCGATGACGGTAATGAAAACTCTAAGTCTTCCGCCTCGTCGTCCATACGCAGAGGAACTCTCGGGATACCCTGTCCAGCCGTGTCGAATTTATTCCTTGCATTAATGAAAGGCAGGTTGAGAGTATTGGCGGACAAGAAACCTGCTTTTCCCGTTTTGGAAGCAAGTTTGAATATAGCGTCGTTCAATAATTCAAATATTCTTGCAACATTATTGGACTGAGACGGAAACTCGGGAGCGATGTCCCTGAACCGCTCAAAGAAATCAGAGTCCAATGACGCTATAATGCACTTGTCCGGAACCGCAGCAGTCTGGCCCGACGGAACAACTTGAGGGAGAAAGTGCCGGATGAAGTCCATGGCAGCTTTATGTTGTTCCGAAAGGGATAGCTCCAAGTCATCCGTATCCCTTTCACCATCCGGTCGGACCTCATGATGATCCCGGTCGTCCGCCCCCGATGCTTCGGCAGAGCATACCGACCCAGCGCCGTCGGATAATTCCCGATCCGACACCGTTTCTGTCGGTTGCTGGGATGCTGCGATAAGTTGTGCTATCTGCACAAGTACGTCCGACATCGAGGCCTGCGGAGGCGCAGTCTTTCGCTGCTTCGCCGAGGGCAGCTCCGCATCTGATGACTCCCGCATATTCTTCCTATGCGAACGTCCGGAGTCCATCGGCCTCGTGTCCCTGGCTACCGGATGGTGTGACCTGGTCGCCGAAGAATCCCTGATCGGCGAAGCTGGCAAAATATCGGCGGTCACGTAGCCAAGGTGCGGTCGTGTGCGCTAACGAGAGGAAGAAGCCTGAGCAGTCTCCGCGGACTGCCTATACAACGGAGTGTCCCGAGCGACGGACGTGTGCTCCGCTTGCGACACATTTTGTACCACAACATCTGGTCCCAGATGTTGTTGTACAAGAGAGGAGCCTCTCTCGCTCGCGGCCCGGCTGGACCTGGACGAGCTAGGAACCGGACTCAAAGGCTTCCTCCGATCTCGCCTACTATCTGCCGTCACTGGGTGTGCACGTTGAATGTTTATAGTGCTCGCATCACCCAACATTTCCTCCTGGACCGCATCGGACGAACCCGGCTGCCAAACCATTCGGTGAATGGACGCTACACCGGGCGAGCTAGCGGACGACATTTGTTCAATCTCCACGAGCACTTTTGCCGCTAGCTCTGTATTCATTTGTGACGACGGAAGCGCACTTGCGGAAGATAACATGGAAACATCACCCTGTTCTTGTTCCTCTGAAATAGAAACTGAGAGAGTAGAGTGACCTTGCGGAGAAAGAGCCGGCATAGCCCTTTCTCCACTAACAACATATCGTGACACACGTTTCCAATGTTTGTCATCCCAATATTGACATATAGAACAGGGATTAGTGCGAGAACACTGACTACAATTAATGCAATCATCATGAAAGTCAGAGGAAGATTTCTTCCTATTACAATTTGAACAATATCCTTTCATTGTGAAAAGTCAACAACAAGTCCTAGTTACTCGCACAAACCCCTGACACAAAGATACATAATAACATGATCCATTAATAATGAAAAAACAATTGCAAATCAAAATAATTTTTGAAAAATATTTTTTCAGCGAAGCCCAAGTTTCTGAAAAGTAACGTTGAGCCCCAATGGATCCGATGGCTAAGTGTGGTCAAAAATTTTAAATTTATATTAAATAATTAATGCAACACTTACGGATAATAAAAATGTATCTTATAGTGAGATAAACTACTCCAAAGGCAAACAGCCCCCCTCAAAAGAGACTGTTGCCAATGTAAACAAACAGTGTAAAAACACCAGAAAACATGACTCCAGGCACTGGCCCGAAATCAGTCATCAAAATTACACTCTATCTGATGCAAGACAGAGACTCCCAGGGGAGAATCTGCAGAACATCAGATGGAAGATGCAGAACACAACGTTTATACACCCATGGGTGAAAACGTAACTATGGGGAAAATAACAGAAAACATTCTGTAACCAAGCAACTCTCCCAAGAGAATTTAGAAATGATCTTCTCAAAAATATGCCAAAAGCATGGGAGAATTGCAAGGGGGAACTTAGAACACCAGGGGAGAGGAAACACTGAATAAGCAGTGCAACTTTTTAGCAAGAATGACAACAAGAGGCCCATGCCTCGAAAATAGGCAACTTAACATAATTTCATAAAAAAATTTTAAGTACAGCCCTGATTATTTTTTGTCACTCCTTTTTCCTCTCCTCCTTCTATATCCTCCTTAGAATCTCCATTTCTCCAATAATTACGTGTCTGGCAGCCTTTAAACTGAGATTTACAAGCACAAAGATCAGTGAGATGTTGACTGATGAAGGGCCAAACAGAGAATGATAATTGGCGCCAATTTCGGAACGTCCTTGACACTGCGCATGCGCAGTAAGGGCAAAGTATGGAGGTCCTATAGGACATGATTTCTTTTGGTTTTAGATGCAAATTTTGGGGATTGGGGGGCAAAATTTGTGTTTGGCCCTGGAGTTTTTAGAGTTAGCACCAGCTAAGTCTGGGTCATTGGTACAGTATAAAAATATTCTATTTATAGTAACAGTGACCTTGACCTTGGAGTCCCAGACACTGAAATCGACAGGTGTCTTCCTTTCCTATAGGGTAACCTCTGGTATAATTTTGGTAAAGGTGCATCAAATAGAACTAAAGTTATTGCCCAGAAACCGATTGTTTATGCCTGCCGCCCACCCGCCACTTCATCAAACTATAAGTCGAGTTTGACTTCGTCAAAACTCGACTAAAAATAATTACCTAAAAACTAATATATGTCATTGTACCATCACCAAATCTACATATAATATAAGATAACATTAAATATAATCAATGAAATAAATATATCCAAAAGAAAAACTCTTTCAAAAATAAAATACAAATTTTTGACAAAATTTTCCTAATATAAGAGCCCAAGTTCCCAAAGGGAACGATGAGCCCAAAAAAGCCTAAGTGTGGACAAAATTATAAAAACTGTGTAAAATTAACTACCACACAATCAGAATATTTAATGTTACTTACAACTGTTGTTCCTAAACAAAAATAGGAAACTACCTACAGTAATGTAATGTAAACAAAACACCGGAATCAAGACCCCAGGCAACACGGCCCGAAGTTAGTAACTGAAACAAGACTATCCGATGTAAAGCAAGATCTTCCACAGAAGAAAAAACGATACATTGGATGTAAGATGCATGACCAAAACGCCCGAACACCCTAAGGATAAGGACGTAACCCGGGGGATGTACAGAATAATCTTCTGCATAAAACGTTAAACTTCCAATACATTTTATTAAATTTTTTTATTAAAACAAGCCAAAAAGCTTGGGAGCTTAACTGGGGGGGGGGGGGGGGGGGGGGGATTCAAGGGAAGGAATACTAAATAAACAGTGGATAGATCATAATCAATCAGTGATAACGTCAGGCTCATGTCCCGAAATTAGAGAACATGGACTAATTTTAATAAATATTATACAAGAGGCCCCAGGGGGCCTGAGGGCACTCACCTGACATGGTAGCCTAAATATCAACACAGAGAATTGATTTCAACAAGTTGCATCTGCTCCTCCTATGAAAAGCTTATACCAAATATCCAATGATTCTGACCAGTGGATCTAAAAAAAAAAAAAGAATATTCCTCATATTGAAGTTATAATTCGGGCTCCCACAGGAAACCCATATATGAACCCAGGGACTTGGCTTTAACAAACTTGAATCTCACCCTTCTAAGGATGCTGCACACCAAATATCAAAACATTCCGACTGCTGGATCTGAAGAAGAAGATTTTTTAAGAAAATTCCTCATTTTGAACTAAGTTACAATTTGAGCTCCCACAGTGAGTCCAAATATGGAGCTAGGGACATGGCTTGAACAGATTTGAACCCCCCCCCCCCCCCCCCACCCCCAAAGGATGCTGCATACCAAATATCAAAACATTCGGACTGCTGGATCTGAAGAAGATTTTTAAAGAAAATTCCTCATTTTGAACTAAGTTATAATTCAGGCTACCACAGTGAGCCCAAATATGAAGTCAGGGACTTGGCTTGAACAAACTTGAATCTCACCTCCCTAAGCATGGTGCATACCCAATATCAAAAGATTCTGCCTGCTGGATCTGAGAAGAAGATTTTTTAAGAAATTTGCCTGAAATGCACCAAGTTTGAATTCGGGCTTCTATAGTGAGCCCAAATATGAATCCAGGGGGCCGATTTGAACAAACTTGAATCAGATCCACCCCACAATGATGCATACCAAATATCAAAAGGTTCTGCCTGCTGGATCTGGAGAAAAAGATTTTTTTAAGAAATTTGTCTGAAATGCACTAAGTTCGAATTCGAGCTTCTATAGTGAGCCCAAATATGAAGCTAGGGAGCCGATTTGAACAAACTTGAATCAGATCCACCCCATAATGTTGCATACCAAATATCAAAAGATTCTGCCTGCTGGATCTGGAGAAGAAGATTTTTTTAAGAAATTTGCATGAAATGCACTAAGTTCGAAATCGGGCTCCTATACTGAGCCCAAATATGAACCCAGGGGGGCCGATTTGGACAAACTTGAATCAGATCCACCCTACAATGTTGCATACCAAATATCAAAAGATTCTGCCTGCTGGATCTGTAGAAGAAGATTTGTTAATGTTTTTCCCATTGCCTACAGTGTTAAAAAGTGCTGACTCAGCACTTTTTCAAAGTCCTGAAAAAAAGTACCTTGTGATCAAACCGATAGGGATTTTTTTTAACCATTCTATTCTACTGGATAAAAGTAAGCTTTATACAAAATATGAATTCTCTGTGCCGTGCAGTTTTGGAGATATGGCAGTTTTAAGGTTTTTCCTATTTTTAGCTCCCGAGGTTCCCACAGGGCAATGAGAAAAATTTTTTTTGCATCAGTCAACTACTTATGACCCATTGCCATCTCATATTAAATATTAAATTTGGTTCAAACCGACCTCACGGTTCTGAAAACAGAAATTTTAGGCGTGGCCAAAATGTTTGCCCCTCCCATAACAAAGGCAAATAATGCCCGACAAACTTCTCTTGAACAAACTTGATTCTAAACCTCAAAAGGATTCTGTATACCATATATCAAGTCTCTGCTACTGGTGGTTCATTAGAAAAAGATTTTCAAAAAATGGCCATTTTTTCCACACCCCTCTGCTCAATATGAGCCAAAACCTAATTTGCATAAAAATCAAAATGCCCCTATATAACCACTACTTACATGAAATTTAATGAAAGTTAAAAAATTTATAGTAATTTATATATTTTTTATACTTACCAATGACCCAGACATAGCTGGTGCTAACTCTTAAAATATAGGGCCAAACACAAATTTTGCCCCCCAATCCCCAAAATTTGCATCTAAAACTAAAGAAAACATGTCCTGAAAGGCCCTCCACACTTCGCCCCCTACTGCGCATGCGCAGTGTCAAGGACGTTCCGAAATTGGCGCCATTAATCATTCTAATAACCAGTGCCTGGTAAGCGCTATGTACTCAGCGGGGAGGCAAGAGTTCCCAACTCCTGGGAGGGCCATCCCCGTCTGGGTCATTGGTAAGTATAAAAAATATATAAATTACTATAAATTTTTTAACATTTTTATACTGTACCAATGACCCAGACATAGCTGAATAGTAAAAAGGCTGGAGGGCCAAGGACATAGAGCAAAATGGAATACGCTCAATAAAATAAAATAGAGTCATCCCCTGTAGGGAAAAAGAAGTAATAGGCCTTACATGTATCTTTCTTATTTATGATAAATTAGAAAGATACAACACCTTCCAAAATTGAGCTTCATACATCCATGTACTCTATTAATATCCAATATAATCCTTATACTAATAATTTTTAAAGTAAGCCAATAAATAAAGTAAGTCTGGAGAATAGAGACTCTTATACTCCTAAAAGTGTCTGAGGATTGCATAATCATGTCCGTTGACATTAGCAATATTCAAAAGCTATACTTTAAAAACTAAGACTTGAATGAATTTTAAAAACCTAAACTTCTCTCTAAACAACCATCCCAATAACAGCTCAGAATTACTAACTCCGGAGGAGGTATCCCCTTGTTTTCATAGTAAAACAGGTGACCCAAGGGAACACCCTCCCCCCCCCCCCTTTTTCTTGCCCTGGGTCAAATAGCCCAGACCGAAGAGGGCAGCCGAACGGAGACACTGCCGAAACAGACAGCCTACCTAGCTATAGTAGCAACTGTTAAGTGAATGACATTCTGAGCAGTAGATAATAGACCTAACAATAGAGGCCTCCAGAAATGGACTCGATATTTCTAAGATAAAATTCATGAATGTGGATGGCTGAGCGCAATGAGCGGCCTTCAAAAATCTATAATAGCGACACTATTAATGTAAGCCCAAGAAGTAGAAGAACTCTTACTTCATGAGCCGAAATCTTAAGCACAACTGCTAAGTCAATGATATACCATAAGCAGTACCGATAGTTAATAGAATCCATTAACAATTAAATGGAGCGTAACGTCCTTCTACTAGACATCAAAGACAGAAGAAGCTTACGTCCTTTGTAATAAACAGATATCTGTTTATAAATACATAAACTGTACCCGGAAAGAGTAAAGGCCTATGCCCATACGAAGACGGAAGGACCTTAAAATAATAGGTTCCGGATAATAGGAGCCTAACTCTTATGCAACAATCCAACCTAAATAGTAACGGAAGTATAGATTCCGAAACTATGAAAGTGAAAATCATCCGTCGATAGTGCATGAAACTCACTGACTCTACAGTAAAAGAGAAACCAACAGAATTACTGTCTAAAAGGTCAGAATTTGAAAACTACTGTTTCCAGAGGCTCAAATGATTACTTAGCTAAATAAGAACCAAAGTTAAAATCCGTATAGGAATTTAATCTAAAGATTCTAAGTCTATTTATCAAAAAGTTACTAACTGACTTAGATAAAGAGACAAAAGACTCAATTGTAAACTATCGTAGAGTGCATAGGTATGAGGTAACATAAACCTATAACCTAAATAATAACAGGCTGCAGTAGATCTAGTGAAACAAGTATACTAAAAAATAGCAATGAGTAGTATGGAGGGATCAACAATATGAACATAATGATCCCTACACCACGACGGAAGAGCCTCCACTTTAGCCGCATAGAATAGCGAAGAAGAGGATCTCCTATAGTAAGAAATCGCGTCCAAAGCTCGTCCAGTACAGAGCTTACAATGCAATACGGACCACACAACGGAATACATGAAGGTTGCGACCTTGCTGGTTGTGATAAAGATGACACGATTTACCCAGTGAAAAAGATCCTCACATAGAGGAAGATTTCACGTTAAAACCCACAGTAGACAAGAGAGTAAATTACTCATGATCTCTGTGAAGATAGAGATGCTATCAACAGAAATGTATTGTGGTTGTTTATCTTAGCAATACCTGCTAAAACAACAGCGCCGGAGGATACGCGTATCCTATCATTCCGTCCTATAGATCAATAGAGCGTTAACAATATTAGCTCAGAGATCTGGACAAGCCAACACATACGTCTGCAATTGATTAGCAAGCTGTGTCATAAATAAATCATCATTGGGCGCTCCCATAGATAGCAAATCTGATTGAATACTTGTTTGTTGAGAGTCCATTCTGACAGCAACAAGCGACCCGTAAGAGAACGGGAGTCCGATAAAACAATTAGACGACCCGGAAGATGACGGACCAAAACTGAACTTGGTGTACTATAACCAACAGACGGATTCTTTCCATTAAATTGAATAACGGAAACGAAAGAGTGCCTCCCTGGTTCCGGAGATACGCCACTACTGTCGAATTAAAGGACAGGAATTTGGGCATGCGTTTCTGAATAATGTTCATGCAATGACATAAAGCAAGCCTAAAAAACATTATTCCGCGGAAGTTAAACTGATTGCTAAAAGACTGCGGAACCCAAAGACCCTGGCACTTCGAATCCGTAGGGATCAGTATTATATCCCAATCTGTTTGATTGGCAACCGTCATAACAGCCACACTCGGGTCCGGCAACTGCGGCGGCACTCTCTGAGTCAACCACCGAATGTTTGCCCCAGTCTGAATCTCTTGTAACACTAGATAGACAAGAGAACGTATAAATCGAGCAATTCATGGATTGCCGAAAAGTTGCCGTCGAAGAGAAGCTCCTCCGAGAACGAAGCGACTCTGAGAGAGTTCTTAACCTTACTATCCACGCGTGTGGATGTAGCTAGGGCTGCGTCACGTCTAACTAACTCCAATCAGCCACTGAAGGGCGGAGTTATACGTGAACAAACTACTGCCCTCAAAAGAAATTACATTGAGAATAATATCCCGTAAATCTTTTCTTGAAGACGTAATGATAACGCCTCAGTAAGGCGGATTACGTATAATAAAGCGTCTAAGTTAAGTCTACTATACATAATGTCGTTCCCAACATTGAAATTGGAAAAGACATAAACGGCGAAAAAGAATATATGCAGTCTTTAATCACACCGTCTAGACGCATATGAACTCTCGGTATGCCCTGCTCTGCCAAAATAAACTATTTGTATAAATGATAAAATGGCAGAAATGAGCAACGCGGACAAGAAACTAAACTATCATGCTTAGTAGCAGGCTTGTATATATATATATATATAGCGTCGAAAAATAAAACACATGTTGTAATGACAATATTGGACTGCGTCGGTAAGTCAGGGACAATGTCCCTGAACCGATCGAAAAATCCGAGTCCAATGACGCTATAAGTCTCTTATCCAAGATCGCAGCAATGAAGTCCAAAATAATAATCACTGGAAGATAATGCCAGAAGATATGAAAGGCATCTTCCGCTACTACTAAAGGGAAAACTCGAAATCTTTCGAATCCCTTTCGCCATCCTGTCGGACCCTATAAAGCGTTCGGTCGTCCGTACCTGATGCAACCGCGGACCGCACCGACCCAGCGCCGTCGGATAATTCCTGATTCGACCGAGAAACTGTCAATTGCTGGGATGCTGCGAAACAACTGTGCTAACTCGGATAGCACGTCCGTCACTGAGGCCTGAGGAGAAGCGGTCTTACGATGCATTGCCGCTGGAAGCTCCGTGATCGTTACCCCGTGCATACTTCCAATATGCGAGCGAACGGAGTGTATAGGCCTCGTGTCCCTTGGCTACCGGATGGCACGACCTATTCGCCGTGGAATCACTGAATGCCGAAACTGATCGGATACTCGAGGTCACGTAGCCAATGTGCGGTCGTGTGCCCTGCTGTGAGGATGAGGAAGCATTAAAGACAGTCTCTCGGACTGTCAATATAACGGAGCGTCCCGACCAACGGACATATGCTCCGAATGTAAAATATCTGAACCACAACATGCGGTCCCCTATGTTGTTGGGCGAGAGAGGGACCTCTCTCGCTCACAGCCCGGACGGACCTGGACAAGCCAGGAACCGGACTAACAGGCTTCCTCCGATCTGTCCTCAATCTGCCGTCACTGGGTGAGTACTAAAGTAATTAAAGTGCTCGCATCACCCAAATCTCCTTCCTAGACCGCAACGGACGAACCCGGCAGCCGAACCATTCGATGAATGTACGCTACACCTGGTGAGCTAGCGAATGTCACTCCGTAGGCGATAGACATATTCCATGAGCACTTATTGCCGCTAACTCTTCATTAACTATGACGACAGAGGCACACTTTTGAAAGACATCTCCATAACTCTTCGAACAAGAAACCAGAAATGCTTGGATAGCAAGCATAAAATAATAATATATATAGCGTCGTTCAATAATTCGAAAGTTTGTGTGACATTATTGGACTATGTCGGAACTGAGGGACGATGTCCCTGAACCGAACCAAAAATTTCTAAGTCCACCGACGCTATCAGTTTCTTATCCGGCATCGCAGCATTCTGGTCCGACGAAGAAGCTGTAGAAGACCAAGTCAGATGACATACACAACAGCATATGTTGTTCCGAAAGGGAAAGCTCGAAATCCTCCGAATCCCTTTCGGTATCCCGTCGGACCGGATGAAACTTCGGACGTCCGTACCCGCTTCCGCGGAGCGTCCCGACCCAGCATCGTCGGATAAAATATATGCGACAGATTCAGTTGATGCTGGGATGCTGCGATAAACTGTGCTATTAAGGAAAGCACGTCCGTTCCCGAGGCCTGTGCAGTAGCGGTCTTACGATGCACTGCCGCCGGAAGCTCCGTGTACGTTGACTTCCGCACACTTCCTATGCGAACGTCCGGAGTCTGCAGGCCTCGTGTCCCTGGCTATCGGATGGTGTGACCTGGTCGCCGAAGAATCCTTGATCGGCGAAGCTGGTAATATATCGGCGGTCACGCAGCCAAGGTGCGGTCGTGTGCGCTGACGAGAAGAGGAAGCCTTAGCAGTCTCAGCGGACTGCCTATACAACGGAGCGTCCCGAGCGACGGACGTATGCTCCGCTTGCGACACAATTTGTACCACAACATCTGGGGCCAGATGTTGTTGAACGAGAGAGGGGCCTCTCTCGCTTGCCGTCCGGATGGACCGGAACGAGCTATGAACCGGACTAAAAGGCTTCCTGCGTTCTCCCTCCGATTTGTCGTCACTGGGTGTGCATTAAGTTAATTTATAGTGCTCGCATCACCCCAAAATTCCTTCTAGACCGCAACGGACGAACCCGGCTGCCGAACCATTCGGTGAATGGACGCTACACCGGGCGAGCTAGCGGACGTCAAAGGCCGTCGAACCTACTAGGGTCCTCTTAGGCAATTGGCGTATTTACATGAGCACTTTTCCGCTAGCCCTTCATTAATTGTGACGACGGAGGCACACTGTTGGAAGACATCACAGATACATCACCCTAATCTTGATCGTCTGAAATAGAAATTGATAAAGTAGAGTGACCCTGCGGGGAAAGGACCGAAGTGTCCAAATCCCCAACAACATACCGTGACATACGCTTCCCATATTGTCATCGAAATAATACTAAACAGAACAGGAGTTAATGCGAGTACACTGACCACATATAGAATGATAATAAAGTCAGAGGAAGACTTCCTCTTAAAACAATTGATCAATATCCTTTCAATGTGAAAAGAAAACAAGTCCTGGTACTCGCACCAACCCCTGGCAATCAAAATACATAATAATAATATGATCCATTAATATAGAAAAAATAATTGAAACCAAAATATTTTGAAAAAATATTTTTTCAGAACAGCCCAAGTTTCTGAAAAGTAACGTTGAGCCCCAATGGATCCCAAGCCTAAGTGTGGACAAAAATTTTAAAAATATTTTAAACAATTTATTCAACACTTACGAACAATAATAATGTATCTAGTTATGATTAAAATAACATAAAGATATTATTTTTTAGAAATCCCCCCCTCACACAGAGGGCTGTTGTAAATGTAAACAATGAGTGTAAAAACACTAAAATAAGACTCCAGGCACCCAGGCCCGAAATCAGTTACCAAAAATACACTATCTGATGCAAAACAGAGACTTCCAGGGAAGAAACTGCAGAACATCAGATGGTAGATGCAGAACACAACGCCTAACCACCCGTAGGTGAAGACGTAAACATGGGGAAAGAACAGAATTCATTCTGTTATTCAGCTAAAACTCCCAAGAAATTTTAGTAATAATAATTACAGAAACTATGCCAAAAGCATGGGAGAATAGCAAGGGGGAACTTAAAGGACAGGGAGAGAGGAAAACACTTAAAAAAAAAAACAGTGTAACTAAATAATCAGAATGACAACAAAATGGCTGCTGCCTTGAAAATAGGTAACTTAACATAATTTCATTAAAAAATTTTAAGTTACAGCCCTGATAATATTCTGTCACACATTCTTTTCCTCTCCTCCTTCTCTATCCTCCTTAGAATCACCATTTCACTAATATTTATGTGTCTGGCATCATTTAAACTGAGATTTAAAAGCACAAAGATCAGTCAGATGTTAACTGATGAAGGGCCAAACTTAGAATGATTAATGGCGCCAATTTCGGAACGTCCTTGACACTGCGCATGCGCAGTAGGGGCGAAGTGTGGAGGGCCTTTCAGGACATGTTTTCTTTAGTTTTAGATGCAAATTTTGGGGATTGGGGGGCAAAATTTGTGTTTGGCCCTATATTTTAAGAGTTAGCACCAGCTATGTCTGGGTCATTGGTACAGTATAAAAATATGTGGCCAGTGGTTTAGGAGAAAGAGCCTCAAACACCACCTTGACGCAGGACGACGGACGACAGACAACGGACGACAGGTGAGCTAAAAATTACAGCCCTGAACGTTTCAAACCACTGTTTCTTCCTTCCTTCATCCAGTTCTGTCCTTGGACACCCGTTCTCATCCCAAGGTGATAAAAAAGGTACCCAAGAAGTTTCGTGAAGATCGGTTGATAAGTACAGCCTCTAGCCCGAGCCGTATTGACATGTGCACTTACAGTGTATAAGTAGCACTGAATAAATCAAAGTTCATCTAATTTGCATAATTTCTGCACGAGAAAAAAACCCTGTATTATATGTGATGTATCCCATGGTACTAAACAATCAAACCAAAAGTTATTCAAATCAGCGCTTTCATATGGAAGTTCTGTGCAAAAATCCGATTGCACCTAATTTTGTACAAAATGGCTGTCATCGGCCATCTTGAATTTCGGATCAGACCCAAAAACACTCGTTCTCATCCCACCGTAATACTAAAGGTACCCAACAAGTTTCGTAAAGACCGGTTCATAAATATGGCCTCTAGCCCGAGCCGTATTGGCATTTGCACTTACAGTGCTGAAAGTAACACTAAATACATCAAAGTTAGTCTAATTTGCATAATTTACGCACGAGAAAAAACCTGTATTATATGTGATGTATCCCATGGTACTAAACATTCATACAAAAAATTATTCAAATCAGCGCTTTCATATGGAAGTTCTGCGCAAAAATCTGATTGCACCTAATTTTGTACAAAATGGCAGCCAGCGGCCAACTTGAATTTCAGATCGGACCCCAAAACACGCGTTCTCATCCCACGGTCATAACTAAGGTACCCAACAAGTTTTGTAAAGATTGGTTCATAAATACGGCCTCTAGCTCGAGCCGTATTGAATTGTTGACGGACAGACGGCGACTGGCCACGGCATAAGCTGAAATTTGGCTTCGCCAAAGTTGAGCTAAAAACTACCTATGAGGACGCTGTCAATGTAAACGTCAATGTAAACAAGACATCAGGCACACAAAAAGGTCCAAAGTCAATTTAAAACAATTTAATGCTACCAGATGCAAAGCTAGATCTTCATACGAAGAAGAAACGATACATCGGATAGAAGATGCAAGACTAAATGACCTAACACTCCTAGGGTGAGGATGTAACCATGGGGAAAAACAGAATAACATTCTGTAATAAATGTTAAACTCCCAAGAAATTTAATAAAAAATCTCAATAAAAAATAGACAAAAAGCTTAAGAGTTTAACAGGAAGGGTTCATGGAAGGATAGGGAAGGAATACTTCACAAACAGTGGAATAACCATCAGCAAAAATGATGACGTCAGGCTATGTCCCGAAATTGGGAAACATGAAATAATTTTATAATTATTATAAAGTTACAGCCCTGAACGTCTAAAACCACCGATGAACACTTCCAACATCCAATAACAGCCTTGGATCCACCAATTCTTGCATTGATTTGTGTCTGGCATCCTCAAAAAAGGAGATTTTAAAGCACAGATGTCAGTTCATTGTTGCCGACTTTAGGGCCAAACAAAGAATGATTTTGGTGCTAAGTTCGGTCACTTCCTGGCAACTGCGCATGTGTGGAGAGTAAAAGTATGGAGGACCAGATAGGACTTTTAATTTTCGGTTTTACAAGCAAATTTTGGGGACTGGGGGTTCAAAATTTGTGTTTAGCCCTTGATAACTTTGAGTTTGCACCGGCTAAGTCTGGGCCATTGGGTTATAGTATAAAAATATAATTCCCCTACAAACTTGAGATAAACTTGCTAAAATACTTTATTAAATGAACAATGTTTATCTTTCTTATTTTCGTTGTTTATTGTTATTTTTTTTGTCGTAGATTCAGCTTGAGTTCTATAAAGAAAGCAGACGACATGTGTATTTGTTTATTTACAATTTCCTAATTTGGAAAATGAAACATCAATCATCATGCCCCCGCCTTTCAAACGTAGGTCCATTATGTCTCCCATGAACGGAAAACAGGTCATGACAACATGAATGCGGCAGAGGTCAGAGGACAAAAAGTCTGTCTCTACAATAGGAATGAATTCCTTCAGTGTTAAACATACGGGAAACATTTATAACCCTACTAGCAGCTGCTACTAGATGAATAAGAAAAAAATCATCCAAGACTTTTATTTTTCGAATAAACATCCATTTATGGGATAACTCAGAATAACAGAACATTATTTTTACCTTCAATTGAATTAATTCCACAGTCTATTACAACAGCACCTGGTTGAACCCAATCTTGTTTTACAAACTGAGGTCTTCCAATTGCAACAACCAATATTTCTGCACCTCTGACCTACAAAGAAAATAAAGAAGAAGTGTCTCAAGTAAAATCTGGAATAATTTCTATTGTTCTATGTTCCATTGTCCCTATATCCCAATAAATTCTGTCTTTTGATTGGTCAGAATGCCTTGGACAAATAGCCATGGCAAAGGATGCACCCAACATCCAAGGTATATGAGAGGGTGCAACATCCAGGGGGGTATATGGGCAAGCGAAACATCAGGGGTATATGGTTTAAATGAAAGCTTTTCGCATTCACTCGCCTCGGTATAAAAATCAAACAAAAGAAAGTGAAAATAGTCAAAAACATTATCAGTTTTCCGACAATTCGATCATATTTTGCAGTTATAAATCAAATAGTCGAATAATTAAAGGAAACAACTTGGGGAAAAAAAATAAGAGCAAATGTCGTCCCCTGAGTTCCAATGAGTTCTATGTGCCATTTTAGAAAGAAATACACTAAGGTCTAAAAAAAATTAAAAATCTGTTTCTCAGGCCCTCCCGCATTGTCATTTTGGCTGCCCCATGCTCTCTTTTTATAATCAATGCAAACTTTAAAAAAATAAAAATTAAATGGTTTATGTCTGATATTTTACCCAAGTTAAAAAGTTGATAAATTTGTCCCTTGAGTGTAAAGAGGCTTTGCAATGCTTTAGCATTGTTTGTTTGTTTTGTTTTATTAGGGTTTAACGACACATTAACAGCCAGGGTCACATGTCGGTGACATTTACGGGTGGAGGAAGCCGGAGTACCCAGAGAGAACCACAGAGCAGCTGCCAGCTCTCCAACATCGTAACTCAGAATTCTGCACCGCAGCACAGGCAGGGTTAGATTGGTTGAAGACATGCACACATTTGACATACAGTACGCCTTTTTAAACAGCATCATTGTGCCCCCATGTAGGCAATCGGGGTCAAGTGCCTTGCCCAAGGACACAACACAGGAACGCAAATCAGTCACTGAAATGGTCACCCATCCAACTACTAACCGTGCTCGATAATGCTTAACTTTGGTGATCTGACGAGAACCGGTTACCGTGGCACCACCACGCCCCTGCTTTAGCACTACAAAGCCTTCTTGCTCTCAAGGAACAAAATACTCCACCACCCATGCCATTCTGCAGATTATGAGGCCTAAAACATAAACCAAGAATATGAACTTTTGATGGCAAAAAAATAATTACAAAAAAAATAAAATAAAAAATTGCTCACCTGGATGCAATTTTACAAATATTGGCCTAAAACAGAAGATCTACTTTGTGAGGCCTAACAGCATTACTTTGCTGTGATAATAAAAGCAAATGAATAATTTTCACAGAATTGCATTCGCAATCTGGTTGACATTTACTGTTTATTTTTGTAACCACAAGAGTCCCAAGGGGACCCCAAGCCGCTCACCTGACAATGTTGTTTAAAGACGGATTTATTTAGAATCTATCACTAGTCAACACTACAGAGGAATGAAGTTATTTAATTATTTTTAACTGTGTTGTCCATGCCAGATGATTTTTTTCTAGTACATGTACTCAGATATACCACAGAAATAATGCCCAGATTGCCAGTAATGCAAAACTAGGGGGCCCAAATATCAACCTAGGGACTTGAAGTGAACAAACTTGAATCTGATCTCTCACCCTTCACCCTAAGGATACTATATACCGAATATCAATGGATTTTGAATGGTGGATCTAAGAAGGCGGCCTTTAAAGATTATTCCCCATATTTATTTATTTATTGGCGTTTAAGGTCACATACTTCTGCACAATGGCTAATCGTAACAACATGGAGATAAAGGCAAAGTCAGTCAATCGTTTCTGCCCCATGTTGCCTATTTTAGAGAACTTGCACTCCAAGCATTAGTGACTGGGTCCTATTGTACCAGTACTAAAATGAAGCTTGTTTACCACAGTTAACAAGCACTGTCTCACTTCCCGGGGTTCCCACGGGGGTATTCCCCATATTGCAAAAAAGGGTTTTCTGCGCTAGTGTGCAGAGATACAAACCTGAAATATGTGAATCACATGCTAATCTACTGTACAGGATACATTACTGTTTCATTCATGAATCACAATGGATGGACGCAAGTCAGTAATATAGAAGTACTGTAATTTAATTGATGTATTTGATGAGAAAACGGACACAAAGAAGTTTAAGGAATGTTTAATTTGCAAAACAAGTGGTTATAGTAAATATGTTCCTCGCTGTCAGCAAACATTTAAGCACTATATACTGTATTTCAACCCACAATTTTGGAAACCGCGCAAATTTGTTAAGATGTTGCTACTATTTATAAAGGGGAATAAGCTTTATTTTATTCAGCCTCCGCCCACCTTTGCTTCCCACCCCCCCCCCCCCCTCCAAATACAAGCAGGCACCAAGCAAAAATAAAATAATGGCAAATATGCTCCACAATTCCTTCCGCATATACTATATTGCATACAATGCAAATGTTTGGGGAAAATACTAAAATAAAATGTCAAATATGCTTTGAAAGTGTACAGGTCCATGTGTTAATTTTCATGAAACCTTTCAAGAACATGTACGTTAGGGACCTGCGAGCCGGGGATAAAACTTCGAGCCGAATCTCGAGCCGAATCATCCCTCTGGTATCGAGTCGAGTCGAATCTCGAACCTTGAAACCTGCGCGACGGCGACATTCGTGCTTCCATAGTCTGCAATACCGGTACTCTGCATGCTGGATGAGTTCAGAATCAATTGGTCTGGAATCGAGTATTCTCGCACTGCGAGAATACTCGATTCCAGACCAATTGATTCTGAACTCATAGACTCGCAGTTTTATTCTACCCACTTGGTGGTCGTGGCTCGTGCTCAGCCTCATCAGCACCAAATACCATTATTATAAAAGCAAACAAAGGCATGTCGGAAAATATGATAAAAAATCTCAAACTCAAAGTCTCGCGAAACACAGTATCGCGCACTAATAGTGAAGATAGACAACTCTATAATCTATTCTAATGAATAGTTTTGAACCTCTAATTTAAATTTTTGATCAAAACATTTTTAGAATATCTTTCTAAAAACACAAAAAAAAAAACTCAGAAAAAAAAAATGAAAAATAAACAAACAACAGATAGTCATGTGGCAACGGAATTGTCATTATCAGTTCTTCCCTGACCCTCAGAGATCGTACTGTAGCCCGGGGGTTTAATAACCAACAAAATTGGAGAGCTAATACGTTCAGAGAGCGATTTATTACACTATCGTTAGCGTATGACGGCGTGTTCTTGATGCGAGCGAGTGCACATATAATTCGCCGTTTGAACAGAGGTCGGTTCGAAAAATACGAATCGGACGGTGAGGTATCGAGTCGAATCGAATCTCGGCAATGGTTTCGAGTCAAGCCGAATCTCAAACGGTTCGCAGGTCCCTATTGTACGTCCTCATCATGTGATCAATTTTTAATATTGGGAATTGTGTTGCAATTCAGTGCAGTGTGAAATGCATTTATTCAAGGCAATAATTACCATTCTACAGACGGTGCTTGGTCCATTCTAAATTATATGGACTTATTTATGGGACCCTTTATTTACCCTGGTATTTATTTATTTATTTATTTACTTAATTAATTATTTGACAGCCAGGGAACCTCATGTCGGACAGTTTTATGGGTTGAGGAAGCCAAAGTACCCAGAAGACAACCACCAAGCAATGGTCAGCAACTGTCAGACTCCCCAATGTACTAACTTCGCACAAGCATGGTTAGCATTGGATGAAGACAAGTGCATCAGTTAGCCTTATACACAGTGCCACCCTGGGCACATGGGCAATTTGGATGAAGTGCCTTGTCCAAAGATTGGATGAGGTGCTTGCCCAAGGACACAATGCAAGTAACCCGAGGTGGGGATTGAACAGTGGAACTTTTTGTTTGAAGTCCAATGCCATAACCACTTTTTCTGGATTGTCGTTATTGAAGGTCAGTACAACATTACATTTGTGGGTTTTCTCTTTTCAAATCCTTAAGGGTTGAAAGCACACAGATACTTTTCAAAATAGAAATTTGATTGGTCAGCTCATCACAAGTCAGTTTGGTGAAGAAAACAATACTCACATGTCAATAAAGAAAGAACAAGTTTGCAAATAATGTTGTTTTAATAATTCTATTCCCACTATACAATATTTTGTGCACACAATACAGGTTCTGCACTTACAACAAAGAAAGGTGAAATATTCAGTTGAAAAAAATCATTGATTTACGATTCACTGGGATTCACCACCAGTTCGGGACGATCTTAGATTGGGTGTCTGAAAAATATTCTTTGGTGAAAAAATAATATATGAAAACAAGACGTATTCAAAAATGTAGATGAAATAAGCCAATTGAATATTATGTCCATGGGGCATCGACAAATATATATGCATTTGCATTAGGTGCGAGGTGCATATTTGCATGTGTTACGTTCTCAACAACTGTTACATCAACTAAGATTTACATGACCTCAACTAATCAGTTAACCACAGTTTTTATTGATGATTAACTGTGATTAACTGGTTAGGAAAACCCCATAACCATTTCTGCCCTATCCAAATCCAACCTCTGTAAGGATGCTGTGTACCATATATTAAAAAATTCTAACTGATAGATCTGGAGATGATTTTTAAAGATTATACTGCAATATTAACCCTTTACCCAACGCAGACGATATCAAAATTTATTATTTTAACTAGAGGTACTGTGAGCAAGCTCACAAAGTGATATCCCCCACGCCTGTCAGAACGGAATTATATTGTTTCATGCACATCTTCATATGGAGTTCTTCCATTGTGTAATGTTTCATGAAAATTCTTCAAACGATTTAGGAGAAGTTGCGCTTATAAGGATGGACAGACGGATGGACGGGTGGACAGGGTGATTCCTATATACACCCCCAAACTTTGTTTGCGGGGGGGGGGGGGGGGGGGGGGGGGGAGGGGGGGGGGTTATAAATATCATTTTTTTAAATTTTTCAAAAAATTTCAACAAAACCATATCATGTGACCCCTCATTGGAATGAGCTCAATGAGCTCGTTCCAATGAGGGGTCACATGATATGGTTTTGTTGAAATATTTTGAACAAGAGGCCCCACGGGGCCTGAAGCGCTCATCTTGTACATAACACAATTTAAACAGAGTCCAAGAATGAGTCTACATTAAGCAAGCCATCTCCATAGGCTACACTGTCAATCCTGTCAATCCTTGAGTCCATCAGGAGTGACAAAATTAATCTGGGCATCATGCCTTTTCTTCAGTTGATCATAAGTAAAATGTAGAGCTCCCCTATGAAGCCCATTGATACAACCTATGTGGATTAATCTTAATACCTCTAGATGGTACTGAATACAAAATTTTTAATTCTTCAGCAAAATGGCCAATTCCGGCTCCCATAGAAAGCCCAAATATTATCCCAGGCTCTTGATTTGAACACAGTTAAATCTGACTTCCCTAGAGATGTTGTGTACCGAATATGAAAGCATTCTGACTGTTGGATCTGAAGAAGAGAAATTGTAAAGAAATTTCTTCGAATTGCACTAAGTTCAAATTTGGGCTACCATAGCGGGCCAAATATTGACCTATGGATCCGATTTGAACAAACTTGAATCTGACACCCCTAGAGATGTTGTATACCAAATATGAAAGCATTCTGACAAGTGAATCTGAAGAAGAAGATTTTTGAAGAAATTCCCTCATATTGTACTAAGTTAAATTTCATGTTCCCATATGGAGCCCAAATATTAACCTAGGCACTCGAATTGAACAACCTGGAATCTGACCCCCCTAGAGATGTTGTATACCAAATATAAAAGTATTCCGACTGGTGGATCTGAAGAAGATTTTTAAAGAAATTTTCTCATATTGCACTAAGTAAAAATTTGGGCTACCATAGTGAGCCCAAATATATACCTAGGGATCTGATTTGAACAAACTTGAATCTGACCCCCATAGAGATGTTGCATACCAAATATCAAAGCATTCTGACTGATGGATCTGAATAAGAAGATTTTTTTAAATTACCCTCCATATTGAACAAAGATCAAATTTGGGCTTCCGTAGGAAGCCCAAATATTAACCTAGGGACTTGGTTTGAACAATCTAGAATCTGACCCTCATAACAATGATGTATACCAAATATTAAAAGATTCTGACTGGTGGTTCTGAAGAAGAAGATTTTTAAAGAATATTCCCCATATTACACTATATTAAAATTTCGGGCTCCTGTAGAGAGCCCAAATATGAACCAATGAGCTTTATTTCAACAAACTTTTATCTGACCCCCCTATGAATGCTGTATACCAAATATCAAAATATTCTGATGATTGGTTCTGGAGAAAAGATTTGTTTAAATTTTTGCAAATATGCTGACTCAGCATTTTTTCGATGCCCATCACAGAACACCCTAACATAACTGATGGCAATTTGTTTTTACCATTCAATTCTACTAGTCATAAGGATACTTCATACCAAATAAAAGCTCTCTATTCCGTGGGGTTTGGGAAATATGGGCATTTGAAAATATTTCTATTTTTAGCTCCCAGGGTTCCCATGGGGATGCGGGAATATTTTTTTTTTGCATGGGTCAAGTACTTATGACCCAATACTACCACAAACCAAATTTGGTTCATACCGGACCATCGGTTCAGAAAATAGAAATTTTGGGCGGGGCCAAAAATCTTACCCCTCCTATTACAAAGCCAAATATTATTTCACGAACTTCGTTTGAACAAACTTGATTCTACACCTCATATGGAAGCTCCATAGCAAATATCAAGTCACTGTACACACTGGTTCTTGAGAAGAAGATTTTTAAAATATTTTGGAGCATTTTCCCCCACTCCCTCCCTATGGGGCTCGGCATGCTGAGTTGAACAAAAATGAAATGCCCCTTTGGGACCATCACTCACACAAACTTTCACTTGAATTGGCCCAGTGGCTTTGGAGGAGAAGACCAAAACGTGGTGTTGACGGACGACGGACGACAGACGGGAAGCGATGAGATTAGCTCAGCTTGACTTTGTCAAGATGAGCTAAAAATTTAATTTTTTCAACTGCTCGCGCGATTTGTTAGGTAAAGGATTAAGTTAAAATTCAGGCACTCAGAGATCCAAATTATTAACCAAGAGACTTGGTTTGAACAAACTTTAATCCGACTACCGTAAGGATTCTGTATACCATATAACAAAAGAGTTTTAAACATTGGTCCTCATATTAGTCTTCAATAGGGAGAGCAAATATTAACCCAGGGATTTGGTTCAAACAACATCGATCCAACCTCCCTAAGGATGCTGTATACCAAATATCAAAAGATTCTGATCCGTGGTTCTGAAGAAAAATATTTTTTAAATTTATAGAAATATGCAGACTCAGCACTTTTCAATTTGTTGTATAGTACATATGACGTAACTGATGGCAATTTTCTTTTGACTAATCTATTCTATTGGGCCTAAGGATACTCTCTAGGCAGTTTCAGAAATATGGGCATTTGAAAAATATTTCTATTTTTAGCACCGGGGGGGGGGGGGGGGGGGGGGGGGGGGGCAAGAATGCAGGTGAATTCTATTTTGCATGAATAAAGTAAATATATATATCACATACCAAACTTGGTTCAAATCGGCCCATTGTCAATATCAAATATTAAGTCACTGTGCCCATCAGTTCATGAGATGAAGATTTTGTAAAATTTGGAAGCCTTTTCCTGACTATGGGGTGGGGCAAGTTGATTTGAACAAAATCAAAATGCAATGTCAGAACAACAATCACCTCAAATTTAACTGAAATCAGTTTAGAAGCAACCTTTAGAAGCAAAGTGAAGTGCAAGTAGTGCCGCATGCTTCAACTTCAAAGATTTGTATCAGAAGCATAACACTGAGTTATCACTAAATTTTTTGTTTGTTGGTGGTTAACGTCACATATTTATGCACTATGGCTAATCGTGACACAACATGGAGATGAAGTCAAGTTTAGTCAATCGTTGATCAACATGTTGCCCATTTTAGAGGACTTTCACCCCAAGCATTGGTGACTGGGTCCTATTTTACTAGTAAAGCGGAACTGGTTGACCACAGTAAACAAGTGCTGCTTACTTCCCGGGGTTCCCACGGGGAAGTTATCACTAAAAAGATACTGGCAAATATATTGTACACATATCTGGAATACTGAAGTTTCCAATGGACAAGCAAGTTAAAGTCCTGATCATTAACCTGGGAAAAGCTGAGTACCAAATACTGGCAAATATATTGTACAGTTAAAACTAGAAGTCCTGTCATGAAAGGCGCACAAATAGCATGTTGATATGTGCGTTAATGTACGCGTTATGGCCTAAGTAAAGCTATCAAATTCTGTACATATGGCCTGTGCACAAGTCCATTGGCAGAAACATTGCATGTGTTTGCTATGAGTAACCAAGAGAACCTGCCGTGCTTTGGATGCCATTCAATATGGCAATTGCGCGCAATTCCAACGCGCAATTAAGCCTAGATAAGCGCACTATTCGTGACAGGACTTCTAGTTTTAACTGTACACATATCTGGAGTGCAGAAGTTTCCAATGGACAAGCAAGTTAAAGTCCTGATCCTTAACCTGGGAAAAGCCGAGTACCAAATACTTGTCTGTACTGTGTATGAAACATGTAAATACTAAAAAAAAAATCTGCCTTAACCCTTCAAGCCTGATTAATTATTATGATAATAACTACAGCATATATATATATATACATAGCTGCAGTTGCAGGGCTGGATCCAGAGCAGATTTGATACCTATCATAGGTATGGGCACCCAAACTCTGGAGCCCAAATAATTCCAAATTCCTGCTGGAAAATATCATTCAACTTTGAAATTTACCAGTTTGAAGCAATTGGTCTATCATATGTATTAAGACATCTCAATTTATTTGAGGACATCCTCAATTCAAAAACAGGTGTCCCCAAAACATTCCTGGATCCATCCCTTTGCCAATTACTTAACATGGTTTCTACATCATTGTTGGCTGCCTGTAAAAACATAGTCAAGAAAAATCCATCCTACTGGTAGAGTTCTTAAGAAGGAATACACTTTGGGACAACTTTTTCAAAGCAATATAAAAGTGTCAGTCTGTCGTGGTTTGCAGCCTTAAGGATTAAATATGCATTATGCTGAGTAATGTGTACTATCAAATACGTCATAAATAAGTGTAATGATCAGATTGCAAAGACCTTTATCATCCATAGTTGATTTCAGCTGTTGTCACTTGATGTGCTTCACAAAATGCTGCAATATTCTGGATTTTCTTTGGTGACCGTATTGACCAGTGCTCAAGAAAATTAACCTTTGACACACACCACTTTGAAACAATACACTGCTTTTATAATGCTAGCAATTACAAGAGCAGAGCTGATAGATGCTCGAAAGAGGTATGACTGCACTAGTAAAAGGAAAGAATCTCTTTAGAGTGGTCAAAATTTCAGAGAAAACTGGTTGAGCATCAGCCCACAAATAATTTTTGTCATTGTATGTTGACAGGAACAAGGAGACGGTACTCCCTTGAGTCATGAGCAAGAATCATGTGGAGTTGTATATTTATTTATTAACCTCCTTAAGTTCCCACAAACTACACATTTTATACTGCATTGAAAAAGTTGCCACAAATGTATTCTTCCTTAACCGGTAGAGTGCTGGAAGCCCATATTTGGGCTTTATTCTGAAGTGCATGTGCCATAACTTAAAGGCTTCATATTCAATGGATATGCTTCATATTATCTTTGAAGTGAAATTATTCAGTGTGTAAGGATTTGCCTTGTTATAATTTATGGGAGAGTACCCATAGGCACTCACCCTTAAATTGTAACAAGGCAAAGACGTGAATAAATTTTGATAAACAAAAATAATTCAGCACTCTACCATTCAAGAAGTCGACTGGTAGGTTGCATTTATCTTGACATTGCTTTTACATCATTGTAACTCAGGGTTCATCCCAAAATTTGCTCACAAAGTTCAAGGGTTTTTCAAGGGCTTCTTCTTTTTTTTCAAGGGCTACATATACTATTCAGCTTGTTGTATGAGCTCTAAAAGTTAAAAAATTTATAGTAATTTATATATTTTTTATACTTACCAATGACCCAGACATAGCTGGTGCTAACTCTTAAAATATAGGGCCAAACACAAATTTTGCCCCCCAATCCCCAAAATTTGCATCTAAAACTAAAGAAAACATGTCCTGAAAGGCCCTCCACACTTCGCCCCTACTGCGCATGCGCAGTGTCAAGGACGTTCCGAAATTGGCGCCATTAATCATTCTAATAACCAGTGCCTGGTAAGCGCTATGTACTCAGCGGGGAGGCAAGAGTTCCCAACTCCTGGGAGGGCCATCCCCGTCTGGGTCATTGGTAAGTATAAAAAATATATAAATTACTATAAATTTTTTAACATTTTTATACTGTACCAATGACCCAGACATAGCTGAATAGTAAAAAGGCTGGAGGGCCAAGGACATAGAGCAAAATGGAATACGCTCAATAAAATAAAATAGAGTCATTCCCTGTAGGGAAAAAGAAGTAATAGGCCTTACATGTATCTTTCTTATTTATGATAAATTAGAAAGATACAACACCTTCCAAAATTGAGCTTCATACATCCATGTACTCTATTAATATCCAATATAATCCTTATACTAATAATTTTTAAAGTAAGCCAATAAATAAAGTAAGTCTAGAGAATAGAGACTCTTATACTCCTAAAAGTGTCTGAGGATTGCATAATCATGTCCGTTGACATATGCAATATTCAAAAGCTATACTTTAAAAACTAAGACTTGAATGAATTTTAAAAACCTAAACTTCTCACTAAACAACCATCCCAATAACAGCTCAGAATTACTAACTCCGGAGGAGGTATCCCCTTGTTTTCATAGTAAAACAGGTGACCCAAGGGAACACCCTCCCCCCCCCCCCTTTTTCTTGCCCTGGGTCAAATAGCCCAGAGCGAAGAGGGCAGCAGAACGGAGACACTGCCGAAACAGACAGCCTACCTAGCTATAGTAGCAACTGTTAAGTGAATGACATTCTGAGCAGTAGATAATAGACCTAACAATAGAGGCCTCCAGAAATGGACTCGATATTTCTAAGATAAAATTCATGAATGTGGATGGCTGAGCGCAATGAGCGGCCTTCAAAAATCTATAATAGCGACACTATTAATGTAAGCCCAAGAAGTAGAAGAACTCTTACTTCATGAGCAGAAATCTTAAGCACAACTGCTAAGTCAATGATATACCATAAGCAGTACCGATAGTTAATAGAATCCATTAACAATAAAATGGAGCGTAACGTCCTTCTACTAGACATCAAAGACAGAAGAAGCTTACGCCCTTTGTAATAAACAGATATCTGTTTATAAATACATAAACTGTACCCGGAAAGAATAAAGGCCTATGCCCATACGAAGACGGAAGGACCTTAAAATAATAGGTTCCGGATAATAGGAGCCTAACTCTTATGCAACAATCCAACCTAAATAGTAACGGAAGTATTGATTCCGAAACTATGAAAGTGAAAATCATCCATCGATAGTGCATGAAACTCACTGACTCTACAGTAAAAGAGAAACCAACAGAATTACTGTCTAAAAGGTCAGAATTTGAAAACTACTGTTTCCAGAGGCTCAAATGATTACTTAGCTAAATAAGAACCGAAGTTAAAATCCGTATAGGAATTTAATCTAAAGATTCTAAGTCTATTTATCAAAAAGTTACTAACTGACTTAGATAAAGAGACAAAAGACTCAATTGTAAACTATCGTAGAGTGCATAGGTATGAGGTAACATAAACCTATAACCTAAATAATAACAGGCTGCAGTAGATCTTGTGAAACAAGTATACTAAAAAATAGCAATGAGTAGTATGGAGGGATCAACAATATGAACATAATGATCCCTACACCACGACGGAAGAGCCTCCACTTTAGCCGCATAGAATAGCGAAGAAGAGGATCTCCTATAGTAAGAAATCGCGTCCAAAGCTCGTCCAGTACAGTGCTTACAATGCAATACAGACCACACAACGGAATACATGAAGGTTGCGACCTTGCTGGTTGTGATAAAGATGACACGATTTACCCAGTGAAAAAGATCCTCACATAGAGGAAGATTTCACGTTAAGACCCACAGTAGACAAGAGAGTAAATTACTCTGCTATCAACAGAAATGTATTGTGGTTGTTTATCTTAGCAATACCTGCTAAAACAACAGCGCCGGAGGATACGCGTATCCTATCATTCCGTCCTATAGATCAATAGAGCGTTAACAATATTAGCTCAGAGATCTGGACAAGCCAACACATACGTCTGCAATTGATTAGCAAGCTGTGTCATAAATAAATCATCATTGGGCGCTCCCATAGATAGCAAATCTGATTGAATACTTGTTTGTTGAGAGTCCATTCTGACAGCAACAAGCGACCCGTAAGAGAACGGGAGTCCGATAAAACAATCAGACGACCCGGAATATGACGGACCAAAACTGAACTTGGTGTACTATAACCAACAGACGGATTCTTTCCATTAAATTGAATAACGGAAACGAAAGAGTGCCTCCCTGGTTCCGGAGATACGCCACTACTGTCGAATTAAAGGACAGGAATTTGGGCATGCGTTTCTGAATAATGTTCATGCAATGACATAAAGCAAGCCTAAAAAACATTATTCCGCGGAAGTTAAACTGATTGCTAAAAGACTGCGGAACCCAAAGACCCTGGCACTTCGAATCCGTAGGGATCAGTATTATATCCCAATCTGTTTGACTGGCAACCGTCATAACAGCCACACTCGGGTCCGGCAACTGCGGCGGCACTCTCTGAGTCAACCACCGAATGTTTGCCCCAGTCTGAATCTCTTGTAACACTAGGTAGACAAGAGAACGTATAAATCGAGCAATTCATGGATTGCCGAAAAGTTGCCGTCGAAGAGAAGCTCCTCCGAGAACGAAGCGACTCTGAGAGAGTTCTTAACCTTACTATCCATGCGTGTGGATGTAGCTAGGGCTGCGTCACGTCTAACTAACTCCAATCAGCCACTGAAGGGCGGAGTTATACGTGAACAAACTACTGCCCTCAAAAGAAATTACATTGAGAATAATATCCCGTAAATCTTTTCTTGAAGACGTAATGATAACGCCTCAGTAAGGCGGATTATGTATGATAAAGCGTCTAAGTTAAGTCTACTATACATAATGTCGTTCCCAACATTGAAATTGGAAAAGACATAAACGGCGAAAAAGAATATATGCAGTCTTTAATCACACCGTCTAGACGCATATGAACTCTCGGTATGCCCTGCTCTGCCAAAATAAACTATTTGTATAAATGATAAAATGGCAGAAATGAGCAACGCGGACAAGAAACTAAACTATCATGCTTAGTAGCAGGCTTGTATATATATATATATATAGCGTCGAAAAATAAAACACATGTTGTAATGACAATATTGGACTGCGTCGGTAAGTCAGGGACAATGTCCCTGAACCGATCGAAAAATCCGAGTCCAATGACGCTATAAGTCTCTTATCCAAGATCGCAGCAATGAAGTCCGAAATAATAATCACTGGAAGATAATGCCAGAAGATATGAAAGGCATCTTCCGATACTACTAAAGGGAAAACTCGAAATCTTTCGAATCCCTTTCGCCATCCTGTCGGACCCTATAAAGCGTTCGGTCGTCCGTAGCTGATGCAACCGCGGACCGCACCGACCCAGCGCCGTCGGATAATTCCTGATTCGACCGAGAAACTGTCAATTGCTGGGATGCTGCGAAACAACTGTGCTAACTCGGATAGCACGTCCGTCACTGAGGCCTGAGGAGAAGCGGTCTTACGATGCATTGCCGCTGGAAGCTCCGTGATCGTTACCCCGTGCATACTACCAATATGCGAGCGAACGGAGTGTATAGGCCTCGTGTCCCTTGGCTACCGGATGGCGCGACCTATTCGCTGTGGAATCACTGAATGCCGAAACTGATCGGATACTCGAGGTCACGTAGCCAATGTGCGGTCGTGTGCCCTGCTGTGAGGATGAGGAAGCATTAAAGTCAGTCTCTCGGACTGTCAATATAACGGAGCGTCCCGACCAACGGACATATGCTCCGAATGTAAAATATCTGAACCACAACATGCGGTCCCCTATGTTGTTGGGCGAGAGAGGGACCTCTCTCGCTCACAGCCCGGACGGACCTGGACAAGCCAGGAACCGGACTAACAGGCTTCCTCCGATCTGTCCTCAATCTGCCGTCACTGGGTGAGTACTAAAGTAATTAAGTGCTTGCATCACCCAAATCTCCTTCCTAGACCGCAACGGACGAACCCGGCAGCCGAACCATTCGATGAATGTACGCTACACCTGGTGAGCTAGCGAATGTCACTCCGTAGGCGATAGACATATTCCATGAGCACTTATTGCCGCTAACTCTTCATTAACTATGACGACAGAGGCACACTTTTGAAAGACATCTCCATAACTCTTCGAACAAGAAACCAGAAATGCTTGGATAGCAAGCATAAAATAATAATATATATAGCGTCGTTCAATAATTCGAAAGTTTGTGTGACATTATTGGACTATGTCGGAACTGAGGGACGATGTCCCTGAACCGAACCAAAAATTTCTAAGTCCACCGACGCTATCAGTTTCTTATCCGGCATCGCAGCATTCTGGTCCGACGAAAGAAGCTGTAGAAGACCAAGTCAGATGACATACACAACAGCATATGTTGTTCCGAAAGGGAAAGCTCGAAATCCTCCGAATCCCTTTCGGTATCCCGTCGGACCGGATGAAAATTTCGGACGTCCGTACCCGCTTCAGCGGAGCGTCCCGACCCAGCATCGTCGGATAAAATATATGCGACAGATTCAGTTGATGCTGGGATGCTGCGATAAACTGTGCTATTAAGGAAAGCACGTCCGTTCCCGAGGCCTGTGCAGTAGCGGTCTCACGATGCATTGCCGCCGGAAGCTCCGTGTACGTTGACTCCCGCACACTTCCTATGCGAACGTCCGGAGTCTGCAGGCCTCGTGTCCCTGGCTACCGGATGGTGTGACCTGGTCGCCGAAGAATCCTTGATCGGCGAAGCTGGTAATATATCGGCGGTCACGCAGCCAAGGTGCGGTCGTGTGCGCTGACGAGAAGAGGAAGCCTTAGCAGTCTCAGCGGACTGCCTATACAACGGAGCGTCCCGAGCGACGGAAGTATGCTCCGCTTGCGACACATTTTGTACCACAACATCTGGGGCCAGATGTTGTTGAACGAGAGAGGGGCCTCTCTCGCTTGCCGTCCGGATGGACCGGAACGAGCTATGAACCGGACTAAAAGGCTTCCTGCGTTCTCCCTCCGATCCGCCGTCACTGGGTGTGCATTAAGTTAATTTATAGTGCTCGCATCACCCCAAAATTCCTTCTAGACCGCAACGGACGAACCTGGCTGCCGAACCATTCGGTGAATGGACGCTACACCGGGCGAGCTAGCGGACGTCAAAGGCCGTCGAACCTACTAGGGTCCTCTTAGGCAATTGGCGTATTTACATGAGCACTTTTCCGCTAGCCCTTCATTAATTGTGACGACGGAGGCACACTGTTGGAAGACATCACAGATACATCACCCTAATCTTGATCGTCTGAAATAGAAATTGATAAAGTAGAGTGACCCTGCGGGGAAAGGACCGGAGTGTCCAAATCCCCAACAACATACCGTGACATACGCTTCCCATATTGTCATCGAAATCATACGATACAGAACAGGAGTTAATGCGAGTACACTGACCACATATAGAATGATAATAAAGTCAGAGGAAGACTTCCTCTTAAAACAATTGATCAATATCCTTTCAATGTGAAAAGAAAACAAGTCCTGGTACTCGCACTAACCCCTGGCAATCAAAATACATAATAATAATATGATCCATTAATATAGAAAAAATAATTGAAATCAAAATATTTTGAAAAAATATTTTTTCAGAACAGCCCAAGTTTCTGAAAAGTAACGTTGAGCCCCAATGGATCCCAAGCCTAAGTGTGGACAAAAATTTTAAAAATATTTTAAACAATTTATTCAACACTTACGAACAATAATAATGTATCTAGTTATGATTAAAATAACATAAAGATATTATTCTTTAGAAATCCCCCCCTCACACAGAGGGCTGTTGTAAATGTAAACAATGAGTGTAAAAACACTAAAATAAGACTCCAGGCACCCAGGCCCGAAATCAGTTACCAAAAATACACTATCTGATGCAAAACAGAGACTTCCAGGGAAGAAACTGCAGAACATAAGATGGTAGATGCAGAACACAACGCCTAACCACCCGTAGGTGAAGACGTAAACATGGGGAAAGAACAGAATTCATTCTGTTATTCAGCTAAAACTCCCAAGAAATTTTAGTAATAATAATTACAGAAACTATGCCAAAAGCATGGGAGAATAGCAAGGGGGAACTTAAAGGACAGGGAGAGAGGAAAACACTTAAAAAACAGTGTAACTAAATAATCAGAATGACAACAAAATGGCTGCTGCCTTGAAAATAGGTAACTTAACATAATTTCATTAAAAAATTTTAAGTTACAGCCCTGATAATATTCTGTCACACATTCTTTTCCTCTCCTCCTTCTCTATCCTCCTTAGAATCACCATTTCACTAATATTTATGTGTCTGGCATCATTTAAACTGAGATTTATAAGCACAAAGATCAGTCAGATGTTAACTGATGAAGGGCCAAACTTAGAATGATTAATGGCGCCAATTTCGGAACGTCCTTGACACTGCGCATGCGCAGTAGGGGCGAAGTGTGGAGGGCCTTTCAGGACATGTTTTCTTTAGTTTTAGATGCAAATTTTGGGGATTGGGGGGCAAAATTTGTGTTTGGCCCTATATTTTAAGAGTTAGCACCAGCTATGTCTGGGTCATTGGTACAGTATAAAAATATCTAAGATTCATGTGACACGGATCTGACTTTGGAAGTCAGGAAGTACTGGTACCCAAAGTGAGATCTGTGTTACAGTAATCTTGGTAAAACGTTCCATACTATTTTATGTTTTTTTTTAACTGAGCGGCACGAGCGAAACAAACAAGTGAAAGGCGAGTACACATATATTTACAATGCCCAGGAAATAGCTTGGTATTCAAGGGTTTTTCAAGGGATTTTGGAAAGTTCAAGGGTTTCTCATGGGCTAATTTCAAATTCCAGGGTTTTTCAAGAAAAAACTCATTTTCAAGGGTTTTTCAAGAGCTGTATGAACCCTGTTGTTGGCGGCTGTACAACCAGACAATGGTGATGTAGAAACACTTTTAAGAAATCTACATCTGTGTACAGAAGTTATTCTAAAATTAATCTGAGGAATCAAGGGTTACAGTAGAACCTGTCTTGAGAGACCACCCTTTGGGCCACACAAAAGTGGTCTCTCAAGACAGGTGGTCTCTCATAACAGGTTTCAGGTTTTCTCAAGTCAGTGAATAACCAACCACAAAATTCAGAAATGGAGAAGAATGGATTTTTGTAATTACTTTGTAGTTGTTCATTTTTATGAAGTTTTTGTAACAAATTGAAATGGACTGTTATAAAAATAAATTAGTGTTGAAAATCTTCCTTGAAGATTTTCAACACTAATTTATTTTTATAATTTTTATAACAGACCATTTCAATTTGTTACAAAAAGATTTTCACCACAAATTTATTTTTATTCCTATCTGTCACATTTCAGGTATGTATGAAATTGTTTATTCAGCAATAATCCTAATCTTTTCACAGAGATCTTATAAAAACATCTCAATCTGTATGAGTTAGCAACTGAAACCCAATTAAGAGCTTTTAATACTTTTAATTATGTTAGTAAAACCACAATGGATTTTCCAATTCCAGAACAGGTAAAAAGTTTTTGTCATGGTTTCAGTCTTAACAGGGGCGGTCTCTCAAGACAGGTCCATTATGGCATAAAAATACAAGTTGGTACCAGGTCACAGTGGTTTCTCAAGACAGGTGGTCTCACAAGACAGGTGGTCTCCCATAGCAGGTCTATTATAGAGTAAAACCAATCGGTGCCTGGCAGATATGGTCTCTCAAGACAGGCTTTACTGTAATTAGTGTTTAAGGTCACTTTCTGCATCTATGGCTATGTCATGATAGCAATACTGTGAGGACGTCAAGAGTAGTAAATTGTTAACATATGCTGCCCATTTTAGAGGACTTTCACAAGAAACGCTGGTTACCAGGTCCTATTTTATCAGTTAAATATAATCTGTGTACCACATAAAATAAGACTGAGAACTGTAGGAAGAGATGTGAACTAGCATACAGATATGTTTATTCCAATATACCCCCAACCTCATTGGCAACAAAATTTCCTAAGTATTTATAGGAATAATGCACATACCACTTCTGGGAGATTCTTTGTTTTGGAATGGCAAATTGTTACTGTAGCATGATTCCATGTTAATAGGTTTGCCATGGGAGATCCTACTATCTTGCTTCTTCCTAACACTACTGCAGATTTACCTTCAATGCCAACACCTAGAAAATAAAAAAAAGTTAGGCCTAAAAAATTAAAAAACTGTTTCTCAGGCCCTCATGCATGGTCCTTTTAACTGCCGCATGCTCTTTTTTTATAACGAATGCAGACTTAGAAAAATAAAAATTAAATGGTTTATGTCTAATATTTTAACCAAGTTAATAAATTTAAAAATTTGACCCTTGAGTGCAAGAAGGCTTTGCAATGCTTTAGCATTGCAAAGCCTTCTTGTTCTCAATGGACGAAATACACCACCACCCATGCTACTCCATAGATTATGAGGCCTAAAACATAAACCATGAACATGAACTTCGGATGGCAAAGAAATAATTACAGAAATAAAAAATAAAATAAAAAAACGCTCACCCACATGCAATTTTACAAATAATGGCCTGAGAAACCAAAGATCTATTTTGTGTGGCCTTATATGTACATAGTAAGGAAATATAAAAAAAAATTCTTATTTCTAGGACAATTTGCCAGAATTCTTTGGTGAGAGGAGGTTTTCCAATATATTTTTCTCCTTTAATCCTTATTTATTTATTGGTGTTTAAGGTCACATATTTCTGCACAATGGCTAATCATGACCACAACACGGATATAAAGTCATGTTCAGCCAATCGTTTATACCATGTTGCCCATTTTAGAGGACTTACACCCCAGGCATTGGTAACCAGGTCCTATTTTAATGGTATATTTATTTATTTATTGGTGTTTAAGGTCACATGCTTATGCACAATGGCTAATCGTGACCATGACAGTTTTATGGGTGGAGGAAGCCAGAGTACCCAGAGAGAACCACCGAGCATCGACGAGCAACTGTCAGCTCCTCAACATTCTAACTCTGTTCAAGCTTCACTCAAGCAGGGTTACAGCGGTTGAAGACATGTGCACCATCGACTTACAGTACGCCTTAATACATGGCATCATCGTGCCCCCATGTAGGCAACCGGGATAAAGTGCCTTGCCCAAGGACACAACGCGGGTCGTCCAGGACGGGCATCAAACTCGGGACCTCTAGCATAGAAGTCTACCATTTAGCCACCGCGCTCCCAATTTATCAGTAAATAGAGCTTCTTTACAATGGTAAACAAGCACTGCTTCACTTCTCAGGGTTCCTAGCAAGAAACCTTTAACTCTTCAAGCTGTCAAGATTTTTGTACCTTTTTGTTACACTTTGACAGTCTACATCACAGTTAAAACTAGAAGTCCTGTCCTGAAATGCGCACAAATAGCACGTCGATTTGCACGTTAATTTACGCGTTATGACGATGGTAAGGCTATCAAGTTCTGCATATACGGCCTGTGCACAAGCAAAGTTTCAGCCAATGGACCTCCAGGTCATTGGCAGGAACATTGCTTGTGTTTGCTATGGGTAACAAGGAGAACCTGCCATGCTTTGGGTGCCATTCGATATGACAATTGCGCACAATTCCTACGCACAATTAAGCCTAGATAAGCGCACAGTTCGTGACAGGACTTCTAGTTTTAACTGTCATGTGACCTTGCCGTTGTCTCTAGGCAAGTCTTGGCTAACTATAGAGGCAGGCAAGTCTTGCCTAGAAATAACTGCCAAAGTACATTTTTTTTATTATTGGGATTTCACAACACTTTAAAACAGCCAGGGTCACAGTTTTAAGGGTGGAGAAAGCCTGAGTACCTGGAGAAAACCACCGTGCAGCAGCAAGCAACTGTCAGTCTCCCCAACATACTCACTCCAGACACGCAGGGTGAACATTGATTGAAGATAAGAGCACCATTGGATTAGCACACAGTGCCACAATACCCCCACGTGGGAAATTGGGATTAAGTGCCTTGGCCAATGACACAACATATGGTGGGGATCGAACCATGGACCTTTCGGTATTAATTCCAATGCCATAACCACTGAGCCTCTGTGCTCCCACTAAGTACTAAGCAGGCCTTTAGATTACCCCAAATTCAAGGTGGTAAAAGCTGTGTCCAAAATAGGAAATCCGTCAAAATCCTGTCCTTGATTTGTCTCGGTTAAATGAATTTCAAATTTTATAGCTGGAAGTGTTTTTATTTCGTTTTTTTTCTGCTGTGTAAAGTTGCTTTCAGCTTTAAAAATGATCAATATCTCTTGAAAAAGAAATTTTCTGTAATTTGGGTACATTTAAAGTCCTAAGGCCAAAAAAAAATTAATGGTTTGGTTCCGGTTACATGACAGACAAAAAAAGGGTCGATAGGTTGGGATTTCTTTTTCCCCCCCTTGAATTAATTTTTAGGACCAAATTCTTCCAACAGTTGTGACTACAATATACTGCTTTGATGTTCTGTTGAGTCTGAATTGCAAAATTACACCCAAAATGGCTGTTTATCAGCAGATGCTTTATTCGCGACTGCAGCGAACATTTTGGGTAAAATTCCACAACTTCAAAATGAAACGGACTCAGAGGTGTCTTGATAATATTATCATCAGCTATCCTCAGATTCTGAAGTAAAGTGTGCGTTTGCACGTCTCACTTTATCATGGAAAGTGTTAAAATTAACGCACTTCAGCACATGAAATAAATTGACATTTTAAGTGATTGTGCTAATGGGCTGGTTAAGTATCATTGTATTTATCTTGGCAGCGGAAGCACAAATGACTTGCTTATATGTTTATTTGAAAACAATGTACCTTGCGTTGGTCTTGTATCAAACACTTGCGTTCAGACTACTTTGATGGCAAGATGCTATCATGCTGTCACTGTCTGCGAACAGCCAATCACTTTGAAGTACAAGTGTAAACCTGCAGGGAATTCCTTGGAGTTTCCCCAGAAAAAATTTCCTGGTTTTAAATAGCAGGAATACAATTGGTCAAATGTTCAATGTGACTGACTATGCAACCTTTGTGTGATGCAGTACACGCGGTTGTGGCTTTTCACCTCCACTTGTTTTTGACAAATTAGAGGTAAACAATGTTCTATCATTTTCGTAAATGATGGTGATTGTCAAAACAAACCACTTGAACAGTTTGGAATGAAAAGGAATAAAGAAAGGTCTCATAGTCTGCAGGGGTTAGACAGGGTGGTAAAAAGTGAAAGACCTAAATTTATACCAACAGTAATCCGCACAAGAGTAGTAAATTCACTTCTTGTAAACTATGATAAACAAGTTGAAATTTGCATGCCAGAGTTAAAACAACTTCGGTATACAATTACCAATTATGATGACAGTTTTGAACATGGCACTGATTATATATATATAAATCAGTATATCAAACAAGAGGCCCCAAGGGGCCTTAATCGCTTAATGGCCAAAGTGGTTCAAAGAAGTATTTAGGGTCACATTCAGTTAGACATGGTTCATAAAAACTACAAAGGAATACAGTCATGAGAGGCAAATTTAAGGAACTAGGGACATGGCTTGAACAAACTTGAATCTTACCCCCCTATGGATGCTGCATGCCAAATATCAAAAGCATTCATCTGCTGGATCTGAAGAAGAAGATTTTAAAAGAAAATTCATCATTTTGAACTAAGTTATCATTCAGGCTCCCGCAATGAGCCCAAATATGAACCCAGGGACTTGGCTTGAACAAACTTGAATCTCACCTCCCTAAGGATCCTGCATGCCAAATATCAAAACATTCCGACTGCTGAATCTGAAGAAGAAGATTTTTAAAGAAAAATTCCTCATATTGACTAAGTTATAATTTGGGCTCCCACAGGGAGCCCAAATATGTAGCCAGGGACTTTGCTTTAACAAACTTGAATCTCACCCCCTAAGGATGCTACACACCACATATCAAAACATTCCGACTGCTGGATCTGAAGAAGATTTTTAACGAAAATTCCTTATTTCGAACCAAGTTACAATTCAAGCTCCCACAGTGAGCCCAAATATGGACCTAGGGACATGGCTTGGACAAACTTGAATCTCACCCCCCTAAGGATGCTGCATACCAAATATCAAAACATTCCGAGGCTGGATCTGAAGAAGAAGATTTTTAAAGAAAATTCCTCATTTTGAACTAAGTTATAATTCGGGCTTCCACAGTGAGCCCAAATATGAACCCAGGGACTTGGCTTGAACAAACTTGAATCTCACCCTCCTAAGGATGCTGCATACCCAATATCAAAAGATTCTGGATGCTGGATCTTGAGAGGAAGATTTTTAAAGACATTTGTCTAAAATGCACTAAGTTCGAATTCAAGCTTCTATAGTGTGCCCAAATATGAATCCAGGGGTTGATTTGAACAAACTTGAATCTGATTCACACCACAATGTTGCATACCAAATATCAAAAGATTCTGCCTATTGGTTCCGGAGAAGAAGATTTTTAAATAATTTTTCTTAAATTGCACTAAGTAAAATTCACGCCCCCATAGTGAGCCCCAATATTGGTTGAGGGACTCGATTTGAACAAACTTGAATCAGACCCATACCAAGATGCTGCATTCCAAGTATCAAAAGATTCTGCCCACTGGTTCTGGAGAAGAAGATTTTTTAATAATTTTTCTATAATTCATACGGTGCTATCAGAGTTATGCCCCATACAGAGCCCCCAAAGGGACATGGTCATTTCATTTGAACAAACCTGAATTGCCATATAGTAATGAACATCCACATGAAGTTTCGTGAAAATCGGACCAGTGGTTTCAGAGAAGTCGTCGTTTGAAAAATGTTCACGACGACGGACGGAAAGTGCTAAGTTGAGCTCCCTTCAGTGAGCTAAAAAACAATAGTCTTTTCCAGAGGGAAAAGCCTAAAAATGATTCACACCATGTGAATTGAATGACCCATGATCGCATTTATTTACTTACTTGACACAAGTACCAAAAACAATGTAGAGGCAAAACGAAAAGAAATTCTGAGATATTGCCCGCAAAAACATCTAGCTGATCTTAAGCGTTTGGGACAAAGACCAGAGGCATTACACCTTAACGACAATGACCATTCTTTCACCTATCTACATTTTCAGATCATTCAATTTCTCTGTTCAGACCCGGACAATAAATACTTGGAAACTAGGAGGTGCAAGTATGAAATCCAATGGATCTAAACACTTTGCACACTAATCCCTTTCAGTCTGAATTGCAACGACTTTTAATCCTATTCTTTTCATAATCACACCAACTATTGTGTTGCGTGTCCTGGAGGTAGATAAACCATCGACTCACCTGATTTTTTAATAAGTTCAAGACAACCTCTAGGTGTACATGGCAATATACAATCATTCAAATCTCCTCTAGCAAGCTTGCCAGCATTTTCTGTATGTAAACTGAAATATCAAAACAAAATTGTTGAAACAAAATTTTCAGAGACCTTCCATGTTTTATATCCACAGTAATGGATAGAACTGGAATAAATTATACCAGTATTTAACACTTTGAACACCAGAGGCCGTTTTACCGGCCCAAGGACATGGTATGTCATACTTTCATTAAGTAGGATGCCTGCTAAATTAAGGGTGGGGTAGACCAATCAATATTTTCAACATGCAGCCCTAAGGCTGCACATTGAAAATATTGATTGGTCTACCCCGAAATAATGAATATGGACTCTTCTAATTGCTGCATATGAACTAACATGGAAGATATCACCAGGGTTCAAAGAGTTAATTATTGGTGATAAAGGTTTCTTTTGGCATCGATGGATATATCATGGCTCAAAACACAAGTATGAAGTCAAGTTTAGGCCACACAAAGTAGATCTTCTGTTTCTCAGGCCATTATTTGTAAAATTGCATGCGGGCGAGCGTTTTTTTTATTTTATTTTTTATTTCAGTAATTACTTCTTTGCCATCAAAAGTTCATGTTCTTGGTTCAAGTTTTAGGCCTCATAATCTACAGAATAGCATGGGTGGTCTTGCACTCAAGGGACAAATTCATCAATATTTTTAACTTGGGTAAAATATCAGACATAAACCATTTAATTTTTATTTAAATTGGTTATAAAAAGAGAGCATGCGGCAGCCAAAAGGGCCATCCATGCCAGAGGGCCTGAGAAACAGATTATTTATTTTTTTAGGCCTTAAGTCAATTATTTATTATGCCCTGACCTCCTAAGAAGGATTCGGGGTATCTAGTGAAGCCTTCCATCGGTCTGTCTGTCTGTCCATCCATTTTGATAGTAATTTCAAAGCTATCAGTCAGATTTGGATCTCCTTTGGTATGCTGATAGAACTGCATGGGGAAACGGATATGCACAAGGAGCGAGTTCCATCCAATAATTTTTCCCTGAGTTATAGCTCTTTTTCACTCTTTGGACTTAGAAAATTTTTCTGTCCCACAATACCTTTAAGGCTGCTTCAAACATGCCTACAGGTCAAGGGTAATGGCCCGTGTTTATATTGCTATGCCCAAATTAAAGAACTTCCACACCAGACACTGGTTACCCAGGCACCACTAAAGCGTACGTTGTTTCCCATAGTAAACAAGCACTACTCCACTTCCTGGGGTTCCAATGCAGGAATACAGGAGTGATAACAATATTGTAACATACAGGCTATAGCGGGTATGTTATAATACTACTATTTAATTATTTATTGGTGTTTTAACGACACTTTCATCAGCCAGGGTCACCTCATGTCCGACAGTTTTACTCCACACATGCAGGGTTAGCACTGGTTGAAGACAAGTGCACCATCAACATGCACTATGCTTCAGCACACAGTGCCACTGTGCTAACACATGGGAAATTGGGATGAAGTACCTTGCCCAAGAAGTACACAACACAGTTACCACGGACGGGTAGTGAACCGTGGACCTTTTGGTTTGAAGTCCAATACCATAGCCAATGAGCCACCGCACACCCAAAAATAGTACTATCATAGGTGTATACATACCGTTAGCGATAACATTGGGTTTTAAAAGGCCGAAAAATCACCAACATTTTTTTGTGAGTATATATCAATGTACACAACTAAATATATCATCGTACACAGACCCACTGGGCTTCCCAGAGTTCAACTCAAGTGTGACAAAAATTTTGAAATTTGACACTGAAAAGTTAAAAAATTTATAGTAATTTATATATTTTTTATACTTACCAATGACCCAGATTTAGCTGGTGCTAACTCTAAAATTCTAGGGCCAAACACAAATTTTGTCCCCCCCAATCCCTAAAATTTTCATCAAAATCCCCAAAATTGATGTCCTATGTGGTCCTCCATACTTTTATCCTCTGTGCATGCGCAGTGTCAAGGAAGTACTGAAAATGGAGCCAAATCCTCATTCTTACAACCAGTGCCTGGTAAGTGTTATGTAATCAGCAGGGAGGTTTGAGTTCCCAACTCATGGGAGGGCCATCCCTGTTTGGGTCATTGGTAAGTATAAAAAATATATATAAAATTACAATAAATTTTTTAACATTTTTATACTGTATCAATGACCCCGACTTAGCTGAATAGAAAAAAGGCTGGAGGGCCTAGGACATAAAGGAAAATCCAATAGACTCAATTACATGTAAACAGAATTATCCCCTCAAGGAGAAGAGGAGAACAGGCTTCACATGTATCTGTCTTGTTTATACCAAAAAAGAAAGACACAATACCATTCTGTAATTGAGCACAATAACATCAATGATCTCTATTAACATCCAGTATAACCCATTATACTAATTTATTAAAGGAAAGCCAATAAATAAAGATAGTCCAGAGAATGAGACTCTTTATATTCATTAAAAGTGTCCGAGGATTGTATATTAACGCTCGTATGACAGGTGACATATACAAATGCTTCACACCGAGCTACACTTTAAAAATATTACATAAATGAGATAGACATTAGCTTTACACTTTAAAACCATCCCGGCACCGACTCGGAATTACTGACTCCAGAGGAGGTATTCCCTTGCTTTTCACTATAAAGCAGGTGATATAAGGGAACACCATCCCCCCCCCCCCCCCCCCCTTCCCCTTGCTCTGGGTCAAATACCCCAGAACGAAGAGGGCAGCAGGACAGAGTCACTGCTGGAACAGAAAGCCTGCATAACTATAGTTGCAACTGTTTAGTGGACGACATTCTGAGCAACAGATAACGGACCTAAACAATGCAGGTCTCCAGAAATGGACTCAATATTTCTAAGATAAAAATTTGTGAACGTGGAAGGCTGAGACCAATATGCAGCCTTCATCAAATCAGTAATAGCAACACTATTAGCATAAGCCCAAGATGTAGACAGCGCTCTTACTTCATGCGCCGAAATCTTAAGCACAGACTGCTGAGATGAAGATAATTTATCATAAGCAGTACGGATAGTTAATTGAATCCACCTTGCAATAGAATGGACCATAATGTCCTTTCTATTTGGCAGCAAAGACAGAAAGAAGCGCTTAAGTCCCTTTCTGATAAACTCAGATCTATGTTTGTAAATATGCATAGCTCTAACTGGACAGAGCAAAGGCCTATGACTGTCTGAAGACGGAAGAGCCTTAATAACAATAGGTTCCGGTTACTTATTAGGAGCCTGATTCTTAGCCAAAAATCCAACATTAGTAGTCAAGGTAATAGTATTACCTATACTGCGATAGTGAGAATCATCAACAGATAGTGCATGAAGCTCACTAACTCTTCTAGCCAAAGAGAAGGCCAAGAGAAAAGCTGTCTTATAAGATAAGTATTTGAAATCCACTGTATCAAGAGGTTCAAATGGCGCTTCTTTTAGCTTCAGAAGAACCCAAGCTAAATTCCACTTAGGAATTAACCTAAGGGTTCTAGGTCTATTTATCAAAAAGTTTTTCACTAACTTAGATAAAGAGACATTAGATCCAATCTGTAAGCTATCATGTTGAGCATAGGTATCCGATAGCATAAACCTATAACCCTTAATAGTTATTGGCTGCAGTTTGAACTCGTCAAACAAGTAGACCAGAAAATTAGCAATGTCTGGAATGGAGGGATCATAAAAATCAACAGAATGATCCCTACACCATCGACAGAAAACCTTCCACTTAGCAGCATAATTTAGCGAAGAGGAGGTCCTCCTACAGTTTGAAATTGCGTCCACTGCTCATCCTGTAAAATGTTTGCCATGGAAGAAGGACCGCACAACGTAAATACATGAAGGTTGAGACCTTGCGGGTTGTGATGCAGTGTGCGTGATTTCCACTGCGAAAGAAGGTCCTCCCGTGGAGGAAGCTTCTGCGGAATGTCCCACAGCAGACACCTGAGTAGATTTATCCATGGTCTCTGGGGTGACAGAGATGCTACCAACAGAATCTTGCAGTGAGATTGCTTGATTTTTAGCAATATCTGATGAATCAACAGAGCTGGAGGATACGCGTATCCTATCATTCCGTCCCAAGAGATCGAGAGGGCATCTACTGCAAATGCTCAAGGATCTGGGCATGGCGACACATACGTCTGCAACAGATTGTTGAGATGCGTCGCAAATAAGTCTATCATAGGATGATCCCATTGGTAGCAATTCTGATTGAATACTCGTTTGTTGAGAGACCATTCTGAAGGCAACATACGAACTTTCCGAAAAAGGGAGTCCGCTAGAACGTTCAGATGACCCAAAATATTACGGACAGACAGAAGAACTTGATGCTCTAAGACAAACAGAAGGATTCTTTCTGTTAAATTGAACAACGGAATGGAATGAGTGCCTCCCTGGTTCTGAATATGCGCTACTACTGTCGAATTGTCGGACAGAATTTGAACATGCGAATTCCAAATAATGTTCATCCACTGACATAGTGCAAGCCAAATTGACATCATCTCTTTGATGTTTATGTGCTTGTTTAGGAACTGCGGATCCCAAAGACCCTGGCACCTCAAATCTGTTGGGCTCAAAGTTGTGCCCCAACCTGTTTGACTCGCATCCGTCATTATTGTAAAAATCGGATCCGGCAGTTGCAGTGGTACTCCCTGAGTTAACTACTGAATATCTGCCCAAGTCTGAATCTCTTGTTTCACTTGATTCGACAAGACAATGTTCGTTTCGAGCGAATGAATCTTCACACTCCAATTCTGAGTAAAAAATATCTAGAGTGGACGAGTGCGTAGTCGCCCCATCGGAATAAGATCCGCAGCGGCTCCGCACAAACCTGTCAGTCGCATGAATTCTCTCACTGTTACTACATCTGAGTGAAGACAAAAGCGAGCGTAACAACTGACTAATTTTGCTCTGGTTAACGGCAGACGAACGAGATTGTTGTGCGTCTCGAAGCTCATTCCCAGGTGGGTGATTGACTTGGACGTCAATAGATCCGACTTCTTTTCGTTTACTATGAAACCGAGACATCAGAGCAATTGATGCAGACTCCGAACATCGGTGTGAAGCGTTATTTTGTTGCCGTACCTCTGAAGAATGTTGTCCAAGTAGGCGGACGTTACCACAGACGAATGAGCTCGGAAATGAGTCATTACCGAGTTCATTATTCGAGTGAAGGCCCTGGGCGCTAGATTCAGACCGAAGCACATTGCACGGAACTGATAAACGACTCCTAGGACAGCGAAGCAAAGATACTTTCTGAACGCCGGATGTACCATGACATGAAAGTACGCATACTTGAGATCTATGCTCGCAGCATAATCGTTCACTCGAATGCTCGCTCTGACCGATCAGATGGTCTCCATATAAAATTTTGGAGCCACGATCAGCTTGTTTATCCAGCTCAGATCTATAACTGGACGAAACGAGCCGTCTGGTTTTGGAACCAGGAACAGGTGACTGTAGAAACCTGGAGATTCCTGGTTTTCTACAACCTCTATCGCGTTCTTGTCCAAAAGAGATTGAATTTCTGATAGAAGCGAATCTCTCTTCTGAACGTTTGACGGAAGCTGAGTCCAACGTGGACCTCGAGCTAACTGAGGTTTTTCCTTGAAGGACAGTCTTAGACCTTCGGAAATAACCCCTTGCACCCACGGGTCGTCCGTAATTGACAACCAATTGGTTAAGAATCTTGACAGCCTTCCGCCCACTGGAATGCAATAGAGGTTTAGACCATCACCTCCTGGCCCTGCATGGCTTGCGGGAGGAGAAACCACGTCCTCCACGACCCACACCTCGCCCAGTCGATCTAGGGGCGTCTGACAGGTTATCTCGGCCAGCATTACGACCCCTACCTGAGTCGCTACTCTGACAGTCTCTGGAGTAAGACGTTGAGGTTTTCTTAGATCCTCTATAGGAACTTCCCTTGGACGTACTTGCCCCAGAAGTGCCTGCCTTACTCCTCTCTGCTGAGTCCGACTTTTTCCCGACTTTTTCGAAGTGGATTTAAAAAGCAGAGAATCCGAAGCTTTCTTAATAATCTGATCACAGATTATAGAAAGCTTTCCGTCGAAGAGAAGCTCTCCGGAGACCGGAGCGACTCGAAGAGTTTTTCACCTTACTATCCACTCTTGTGGATGCAGCCAGGGCAGCATCACGTCTGACTAACTCCAGATTTGCCACTGAAAGGGCGGAGTTATACATAGAATATGCTATGGCCCTCGAAAGAACTCTCAAGGAAGTTTGAACATCCTGGAATTCTTTCCCTTCGAGACGTAATGATAACGCTCTGGTAAGGTGATCTGCGTAAGATAAGGCGTCTAAACTGATTCTGTTAGACGAGATTGTCGTCTCTACTCCGGCCGAAAAAGTCTGTGTCCAGTGATGCTATCAGTCCCTTATGAGGTAATGCAGCATTTTGGTCAGGAGGAACAACTTCTGGAAGGTGTTGCCGGATGAAATCTACAGCCACCTTATGTTGTTCGGAAAGGGAAAATTCCAGCTCCGCTGATTCCCTTTCACCGACTGGACCACATGAGACTCTCGGTCGTCCCTTTCTGACTCTGCAGGGGAGCAAACCGACCCAGCTTCCTCAGACAGTTCCTGTTCTGAAAAAGTTTCTGATGGCTGCTGGGATGCTGCAATGAGTTGAGCTATCTGTGATAGCAAGTCCGTCACGGAGGCCTGTGGAGCTGCAGTCTTACGTGATTTAGCCGCTGGAGGCTCCTGTGACGTTAATTACTGCATACTTCTTTTATGCAAACGTCCTGATGACTGTTAAGGCTTCATGTCCTTGGCTACCGGATGGCATGACCTGATCGACGTGGAATCCCTGGTCGGTGAAACAGGCTGGATATCAGCGGTCACGTAGCCAAGTTGCGGTCGCATGTGCTGCCGTGAGGATGAGGAAGCCAATAGACTAGCCGCGCTGGACTGTCTATACGGCGGAGCATCCCAAGCAGGAGAAGTGGACGTATGCTCCGACTGACGAACGTTATGTACAACAACATCTGGGCCCAGATGATGTTGTAAGAGAGTAAGTGAGAGGGGCCTCTCTCGCTCGCGGTCCGGGCAGACCTGGACGATCTAGGTACCGGACTGACTGGCTTCCTCCATTCCATCCTCCGATCCGTGTTTATTGTGCTCGCAACACCCGATCTCCTTTCCTGGACCGCAACGGACGAACCCGGTGTCACAACCATTTAGTGAATGATTGCTTCACCGGGCGAGCTAGCAGGCGACAATGCCGTCGATCTTACTAGGGACCTCTTAGGCATTTGCCGAATTTCATTGAGCACTTTTGCTGCTAGCTCTTCATTTGACTGCAACGACGGAGGCACACTTCTTGAAGACATCACGAAAACGTCACCCTGTTCTTGTTCCTCTGAAAAAAAAGAGACTGAAAAACTAGAGTGACCCTGTGGCGAGAGGACTGGCATGGACCTCTCACCACTAACAATATACCGTGACACACGTCTCCAACGTTTGTCATCCCAATTGGCACACACAGAGCTAGAATTAGTGCGAGTACACTTACTACAAGAAATACACTGAGCATGAGAATCAGAGGAAGACTTCCTCGAATTACAATTTGAACAAAATTCTTTCATTTTGAAAAAATATTAACAGTCATCGTACTCGCACTAATCCTTGAAAACAAAGATACATGATAATAAAATAATCCATTACAAACATTTCGAAAAATAATTCAATAGAAAAAAATTTTTCAAAAAAATTTCAAGATGAGCCCAAGTTCCCAATGGGAACGATGAGCCCAAATGGATCCACAAAAAGCCTAAGTGTGGATAAAAATTTTAAAACATGTCTAAAAATTAATGTTACACTTACGGACAATTTTGAGGTATCTCGCTATGAGCAGAACTAAATAGAAGACGAGGAATCACAAAAGTGAATAAAAACTGGAAACAAGACTCCAGGCACTGAAAATATGGCCCGAAATCAGAAACCAATTTTAACACTATCTGATGTAAAACAGAGGTTCCTGAGAAGAAACTGCAGTACATCGGATGGTTGATGCATGACCAAAATGCCTAACCACCCTAGGGTGAGGACGTAACCATGGGGAAAAACAGAATAAACATTCTGTTACCAAGCTAAAACTCCCAAGAAATTTCAGTAAAAAAAATTACAAAAATTACGCCAAAAGCATGGGAGAATAGCAAGGGGGGTATTAAGGAAAGGGAGAGAGGAAACACTGAACAAACAATGGAAATTTCATAGCAAGAATGAAAACATCAGGCCCATGCCCCAAAATTAGGGAACATGAAATAATTTTACATAAATATTATAAGTTACAGCCCTGAACACATCTTTCTACTGTTCCTTCCTCTCATCCTTTTATTTCATCTCTATATCCACCATTTCTCTCATGATTATGTGTCTGGCATCATTTTAACTGAGATTATAAGCACAGATATCAGTGAGATGTTACTGATTGAAGGGCCAAACAAAGAATGAGGATTTGGCTCCTATTTCGGTACTTCCTTGACACTGTGCATGCGCAGTGGATAAAAGTATGGAGGACCACATAGGACATCTATTTTTTGGATTTTGATGCAAATTTGGGGGATTGGGGGGGGGGGGGGGGGGGCAAAATTTGTGTTTGGCCCTAGAATTTCAGAGTTAGCACCAGCTAAGTCTGAGTCATTGGTACAGTATAAAAATACAGATTTTCCTGGCTTCGAGTGATGAAATATAATTCGAAACATGGAGGAAAGTTTCTATAAACCGACTAAAACTGAGATTAACTCCTTGAAACTTGATGTCATAATACCAAAATTTTAAGTCGCACATTTTTCTAGAATACAATTTTGAGCTCCGTCAAACACAAACAGTCTTGGACATGAGATGGGTGCGAGTGCAATTGCTCTCGTCAGCACCCGTGTTTTCTATTTTACGGGAGCTAAAAAATGCACTCATTGAAAAATATTGTGGAGCACTAACATACTGTGAGGGCATATAAATGTGTGTTGTTATGAGAAAGCAACACTCGGTGACACGTGGCAAGTTACTGTCAGAATTCAGCAATTCCTTATGCATTTATCCCTTTGAATTCTAATCGAATCCTCCTGCCAGTTCAATGGCAGCAATTAGAAGAGTCCATATTGATTATTTGGGGTAGACCAATCAATATTTTCAACATGCAGCCTCAGGGCTGCACGTTGAAAATACTGATTGGTCTACCCCACACATTTATTGAACAGCCATCCTATTTAATGACATTATGATGTTATCATGTTCCTGGCCAGAAAAGCAGCCACTCATATTCAGAGTTAAGGTTTCTGGTGTTTGGTGACAGTACTCCCTTGAAAATTCAAAAACTAACATTTTACAGGTGCAATTTACTCCCGTCTCTGATTTTGCGGGAGCTTAAAACTGCACCCGCCAATTTTGTTCATTTCCAGCACTGCTCGAATGAAATGGTTGAATTTCTATTTGTCTTGTGGTAAAACGTTGCAGCTCGAAATTGTGCTACTTCGACATACAGCAACCAAATTCAAGGGTTTTCGTGGCTTTGCCAACATGAATGATGATATATGATCACTAGTGTACCCAACAATGGAGGCTGTTAATTACTGATATCATAAGCACATTTTTATTTCGGAAAAATTCCGAGATTTCAAGTACTTGAGCCACACTTTGTTCAATTCAAGGCCATTCCTTGAATCCAAGGTCCTGCGGGAACCCTGTAATCGAGGGACTTGATTTGAACAACCTGTCCCCCCTGTAAGGATGCTGTATTCAAAACATCAAAAGATTCTGACTGGTGGATCTGAATAAGAGAATTTTTAAACAGGGTTCATACAGGCCTTGCAGTATGTTTTTCCATAGCTTTTCCATACTATTTACATAGCCTGTACTTCAAATTTTCTATAGTCTTATATCCATTAAACTACAGAATGCACAGGGAAACAAAGAGGTGGAGATCTAACTGTACCTTCACTTTTAGACCAAATAGGGGTGAGGATCCAACAAGCAAATCTGCTATTCATGGACCATCGTGTATTCTATCCGGTGGTTCATGATTACCAGATTAGTTTGTTAATTCATCAAGTTTCTACAGATGTAGCAGTTAAGGATACAGGTATATTTGGCCACATGCTGTTTGAAATTGAACTAAATGGTAGTATGGCTGCTCAAGAATTCTCGTTATGGTCAATAACAATACAAAATTCTACACCCAATCCTTTGTACATATAGGAACCCTCCCAGAACTTGCATGAAATGTCACTTGTAGTTTAGATATTTGGGACATATACATGTAGAACACCAACATAAAATGTGAATTTCCATAGCCTTTCCAGAGCCTCGTAAAAAACAATTCCAGATTTTCCATAATTTTCTTGGTCCTGGGAAATGAAATTCCACTTTTCCATAACTTTCCAGGAGTTTCCATAGCCTGTAAGAACCGTGTTTAAAGATAAATCCACATACTGCACTAAGCTGAAATTCAGGCTCCAACAGAGAGCCCAATTATATACAAATGGAATAGATTTGGTCAAAGATGAATGCTTTCCCTGTAAGGATTCCAAATACCATACATCAAAAGTTTCTTACTACTGGGTCTGGAGACAGAGTTTTAAAGATTATTTCTTATATTGGACTAAGTTCAAATTCAGGCTTCAATAGGAAAGCCCAAATATTATCATAGGGACTTGGTTTGAACAAAACTTAGATCTTACCTCCCCAAGGATGTCGTATACCAAATATCAAAAGATTCTGATAGGTGGATCTGAAGAAGATTTCTAAAGATTATTCTTCATATTGCACTAAATTAAAATTTGGGCCCCCATGGGGAGTCCAAATATTAAGTGAAGGACTAGATTTGAACAAATAGATGAATCTGACCCCTGTAACAATGTTGTACACCAGATATTAAAAGATTCTGACTGGTGGTTCTGTAGAAGATTTTTTAAAGAGTTTGTCTCATATTGCACCAAGCTAAAATTTGGGCTCCTGTATTGAACCAAATGGACATAATATTAACAAACTGTTATCTTAATCTAAATGTACAAAATACTATTCTTGAAGTTCTTGCAGTTTGGTGACCTCGTAAATGTACAGAGGATAGAGCATTTTGTATTCAGTGGGACTAAATTTGGATTGCTCATCAATTTGCTCGGAGGATGATATCACGATCTGAAGTCTGCAACTTTGTGAACACCCTAAAAAGTCACTCTTGTCTGTTTGAAAGCCTATTGTGATAAAATGTGGTTATCCTGAAGATTTCACCGTCAGTCTCTAACCAAAATGTTCAGTTCTGGGAATGTTCACAATATCACAATGTCTCATTCTGCATCCCACAGGTAAGAGTATTCAATTTGATGGTCTTGTAGAGTTTGAATTTTTTGGCATCCGTTTGCTTCAGGTGTGGCATAAACCCCAAATCTTGCTCAGAGTGACACTTTCGGCATCCACCCCAGCCACTTTCACTGTGGCCTCATCATCACCCTTTCGCTCTAATGTCAGGTTATGTTTGAATCTGTACAGGATTTTGTTGTAATCTGCAGTGAAAATATGTTTCAAAGATATCCTAATGAAAAAGATCCTTTTTGATCCGAGGTTTGAACGATGTATTTATGTCTCACACCCACACCCTCATTGTCAACACTCACAATGGAGGTGGTATCCTTCACCTAGATTTAATTGAGTCCTCTCGAATTCGAAAAATCATCAGGATATTTCAAGAGTCCTAACAACACTGTGGCTTGACCGGTGGGTTGAAATATGGATTCAATCTCTTTCCCGGACAGTACATAATTTATTTAACTAGATAGATGCATTGTACCATTACTGGCCAGTGGCGATGTCACTGTCTGCATAATTGGTTTCATCCACTTTTGACAATCGTCTTTGTACCATGAGATAACTTTTGCCGAGATGAAAGAAATATGCTCATCATATTGTCTATTCATTTCATTCAGTGAGAGTTTGAAAATGTCTATGACAAATCGTATACTAACAACATGCTTGTGGTCCTATGAAAACCCCATTGACTGAACATTTTATCGCGATCACAAAAATTGTAAATTAACATGGGATTCTCCAAAGACAGGGCTTATATTTCGTCTAAATTTGTGAGAATCCATTTGGATTCTCGTGAAAATGGTTGCGAGAATCTGTACCTACTATGAGTGTCCCAGGATCCCATGATGCCACAATGGTTGAACCACTGTTGTATACTGATAACACATGTTAACCTTTTACCCAACACACCTTTTTAATTTTGAAAACTAAATTTGATATTATTTTTTAAACAATAAATAATAAATAAATAAAATAATTAAATGAACAATATTTACCAATAAAATCTTACAAATATGGCTGTCGTTGGAATCGGCTCAATGAGCCGGTTCCAATGACAGCCACATTTGTAAGATTTTATTGACATAGTGTCAGGATATTTCAGGTCACGTTAGCCTTCTATTGGTTAATTTGTTGCCGCTGTGTTAGTTAAAGGGTTAAATTGACTCAATTCTTTTCACGCGAATCCCAGCGGAGGTGCAGCATGAATCTACATGGATTCTCGATGGTTTTATTGCGCGAATCTTTGTGCGAATCGATTCTCGTCGAAATATAAGCCCTGAAAGGGAAGCGAGCCTAAGTGAAGAATATCATGTTTCGTAAATATGCTCTTTTCCGCAAAAGCTTGCAAAAACACCAGTTTCAGATATGATTTGGAAAATGACTAAGGGATTTCGCACGTTAAATTTTCCATTCACCACAGAAATTTACTTTGGGAGTTGGAATTTTCCTGCACAGGTTGGAATGCTAAAAAGCAAATTACTCATAGGATTCTAACATTTTATCAATCAAATAACTTTAGAAAATGCTGGTATGTTATCTGTTATCTGTCTGTCAATCTTCCTAGACTTTGTATCTAACTTCTAGTTACTGACCCAGCGTTTCAGCCATCAAAAAACTGAAATTTTTTGGTGTCAAGTAAACAACAACTGTCTAGACAGAGGACAAACAGAAGAATAATGGTTGGCACTATTAGAGGTCACTTCCTGGTCCTCTGTGTACATGCAGAGCATTTTCTATGAAGGGCCATACATGACTTTACCTTCTTGTCTTTTGGCTTAACTTCTTTTTGGGGGGGAGGGAGGGATGGGGAGGGATGGTGTTTCAAAACTAAGTGTTTGAACTGAATTCAATTGAATTGACTCCTAGCTTTGTCAGGGCCATGGTAATAGTGGATAAATTTTGTACATGATTTTTTGTGTCAAATGACATGGAACACAGTAAGCCATTTCCATAATGAGTTCCAAATTTCTGATTACACCACAAGCCCATTCCCACTATACCAACAAAAAGTATCCCTGTTAACTTCTTCGAGACTTGGACAATTTTCCACAATTTTTCCAATAAATGATCAGCTCTGTCTGTCCTGTGGCTTTGCAGTGGTTTCTAATAAAGTCCTTTGTAGGCAGCCAAGACTTGATTCGAAACCAATGCCAATAATTTTGCATTTAACTGGTATGTTGAAAAAGGACTGAGGATTGGGTGAACTGTTCTATTTATTTCTTATTGTTGTTTAAGGTCACTATCTGCAGCTATGACTATATAATATAATGCCGACATGGGTATAAAATCACGTTTAGCTGAACGTTTATAACTATGCTACATATTTTAGAGGACTTTTACCCCTATCAGGTCCTGTTTTGGTGGTAACACAGAACTCGTTTATCACAGTAAAGAAGAACTGTTCCACTCCAGGTTTCCATGGGAGAAGGGGAGGGATGTTTCACTTGTTCTGGAATAGAAAAAGTGTACAAAGTTGGAATTCGGCCTTAACTCTTAACCCTTTATCCAACGAATCGCCCACATCCGCAGCGTAATATGCAAATTCAGCAGCTGAAAAAATATTAATTTTCGAAAATTTTCAACAAAACCATATCATGTGACCCCTCTTTAGAATGAGCTCGTCCAGCTCGTTCCAAAGAGGGGTTACATGATATGGTTTTGTTGAAATCTTTTGAACAAATTTAAACTAGAGGTACTGTGACTCACAAAGTGATACCCCCCCCCCCCCACGCCTGAAATTGATAAGTTAGATTATCGCCCCTTGGAAATGTCCGAACGGAATTATATTGCTTCATGCACATCTTCATATAGAGTTCTTCCATTCTGTAAAGATTCATGAAAATTCTTCAAACGGTTTAGGAGGAGTTGCGCTTACAAGGATGGACAGACGGTATAAGTTAGATTATCTCCCCTTGAAAATATCAGAATGGAATTATATTGCTTCATGCACATCTTCATATGGAGTTCTTCCATTGTGCAAAGTTTCATGAAAATTCTTCAAACGGTTTAGGAGGAGTTGCGCTTACAAGGATGGACAGACGGACAGATGGACAGATGGACAGACAGAGAGACGGACATACGGACTGGGTGATTCCTATATACCCCCCCAAACTTTGTTTGCGGGGGGTATAAAAATGATATTTAAAATAATAAATTTTGAAATCGTCTGCGCTGGGTAAAGGGTTAAGGGCCTAGAGATTTTAACATGCATTGTTGCTACACTTTGACAGTCTAAATCCTGCGTCTATGCTGCTGCTTTTCGGCAAGTCTTGGCTTCCTGTATAGGTAGCCTAAAAACAACTACCGAGATACTTAGAATGTAACTTGTAGGGGCACCTGTTCTGTTGCAGAACATGTGATCAAAATCGCAATTAGGTTCTTAAGAATTAAGGTTTAAATCAGCTAAACTGAATAAAAATGTTATAAAGACTGTGGCATATTGTGAAAATTACTGCATGCTGAGTTGAGAAAATGAAATATTTACCCATCAACATCTTTCTGCCAGGCTATAGCATTAGTTACCAGGTTGGCATCAATTTCATTGACAGAATCCAGTGGAAGCTACAATACAAAAATGCTTGGTGAATAATTAACCCCCTCAACATTTAGTCAGGTCGTCGTTGACTAATCGTAATCAACATGTGAGGAGTGATGTCCATGCATGGATTTACCAGGTGATAAAACTCATCAGTAGCCAATTTTAATTAATGTACCCGGCGCTTCATTAATTAAAATTTTTGATCATTATTCCTATAATTAGTGTTTTGAATCTAATATTATTGCATTCATGGAAATATTGCCCACCCATGGAAAGTGACCTGTTAACGGCAGCCACTCTCTCCTGCCAAATAAAAGTGACATCACTATTATTAATTTCTGGAGAAAGAGGACAGCATCATGATTATTAGGCACCATCATGATTATTAAAATGAGTTACCGTCATTCAGGCCTGAAAATAAGCAGTCTGACATTTGCAGAATTAGGTGCCCAGAGGGTGAATTTGATGATGCAATCCCATACAGTGGGCCAATTTATCCTCTGGGTACCTCTTTCTATTTATTCTTGAGACTCTGATTCAGATTGAGGTTCACAGAGGGTAAATTTAGTGATGCTAGCCTGCTATAGCAGGGTAGCATCACTAAATTCTCCCTCTGTGAACCTCATTTTCCAGATGTAAGTATGCTTATTTTCTGGCTTGCTGTCATTAGAATATCAGATCAGCAAGTCGGCCAAAAAACAACACCACCTGAAAACAGCAATTGTTTGAAGAAAATATGATAAAATTTCATCGATGTACACCATGCTGGCTTGTCAGAATTTGAAATTTGCGTACCTGTGAGGAGGTCCTGCAAAAAAGTTGTGCCTGATCTCCCATTATTGTGTACCCCATCCCCTTGAGTTCCTTTTGATCCATGTCAAATTTACAGGAGAGAAATACAGGTATTGTCAAGTGACATTTGTGGGAATTTCATGCAACTGTAACTATTACTCCCATAATTTTGGTAGGCTCGCATCACTATTATTTGGCACCGTCACTTTTATTTATTGAACCCCAAAATGTGCAGCATCACTATTATTTGGCCTCTTACCATTATTTGGCAGTGGAGAGTTTTCAGCAGTACAGTAGAATCCTCTTAATTGAATATCCATTTTGCCAGTGAAAATTATTCAATTAACAGGAGTATACAATTAACAGGGATTTCGTCAGTTTGCTGTGTTCTGGAGGTAAACTGAGCATTTATTCTATTATATCTTGTGTGACAGAGCTCATAGAGCTCTGTCAAACAAGATATAATAGAATAAATGTCTGTATTGGATGTAGTGAGGCCAAAAAGGTTGATAAATAAGGGGAATTTGGTGCCTGTCACAGTAATTTTTTCGAAATATTACAAAAATTTATATACAATTAACAGGAGTTTACTCTACAACACATATGCAATTAACAGATTAAATTTGTACTGAAGGTATGGTAAATAGTTTTGTGTTTGAAAATTATCTTCAATTAACTGGGATATACAATTAAGAGATATCCAATTAAGTGGGCTCCACTAACTTGTCCACCCATTCAGGGCTTCCGCTACTATGGCCGAGGGTCTGTCAGTCCGACCCATTCACCCTGCTGATCATTTGCTGATAAAGCATAAGATCTGGTTGAAAAAACAAACAACACGTAAAACTCAAGTCAATATGCGGCCATTCTCCCAAACAAATTTTAGGAGCACCGTTTCCGGAATTGGCATTCTGCAACTTAAGATTGTCGAGTGTCATTGGGAAACTATAGCTATTTTCTTCTGTTTGTCGATTAGGTAAGATGTCACATGCCAATTGTAGTGAAGAAACAGAGATATCCAATTAAGTGGGCTCCACTGTATATATAAATTTACACCTGAAAAAAATGTTGGAAAGTCACAGAGATGATATACCCAATGAACAATACGAATGAATGGAATGAATTTATTTGAGGAAAACAATACACTGCAGGTGTGACAAAATAAATAGTGAGGATTTGTAATAATTTATTCCTATGACCCCTAGGGGGCCTTTACTATAGAACATTTATAGTTGTATTTTCTAGTTATGACTTTAAATGGGTTGCAATGAGCCATTAGCATTTTTAAAGATGTGGCAATTTTCAATCAATAGAGCATAACACCTCATATAACTAACACCAAACCATACCGGCAGGAAGAGATAACCTCCTCTAACATACGGTATCACATCCGATAGGACAATGAACTCAGCCTAGCTGAAGCAGCTAAAGGTCTTCCTACACGTGAAGACAATAAAAAGGCTGTTAACTGCGGGCTTGGAAGCTCACTAAGGAGACTTACAAGGCTAGCCGTAGCTTATAAGTCTTCATCTCCGTGAAGACAGATATATCGGTGTAAGTTGCGACATTGAAGGCTCACTGAACAGAGACTTACAACTACCTTCGTGCAAGGTAGGGAATGAAGAGCCGCTATTAACAACCCTAAATTCCCAATGAGACAGTAGTCCCAAGAGATAATAAATTCAGTTATGTCACTGCATAATTACTGAAAAAAACATCGATCATGATTCTAGCTAGGCCACTATGGCGTAAACAATAAGACTCAAGTCTAGGGCACCTAGAAAAACAAACCGAAAGGCACTCTACCTTTATCGGTTTTATTCCCAAAAGACAGTGGTCAGAGCCTAGCTAAGGTAGCTTAGAAGTCTTCCTCTCCGTGAAGACAGATATCTCGGTGTAACTAGCGACCTTGAAAGCTCACTAAACGGAGACTTACAAACATTGTCATGCAAGGTAGGGAATGACAAGCCGCTATTCTAACAGCCGTAATTCCCAAAGAAACAGTAATTCTCAAGGTAGTTATGCAGTTATGAGTCTTTATCTACGTGAAGACATATCTGTGTCACTTGCGGCCTTTGAAAGCTCACTAAATGGAGACTTACAACACTAGCCGCTAATTATAAGAAAACACCGCTGTAACAGTACAAAAGGCTACTATGCATCCACAATGGTATTAAATGGCTTGATGCCAAAGAATGCAACACTGAGAGGGAAAAGACATACTTATTCCCTCTAACGGCTCTTTTCCACATAAGACTGCTGTCTCAGCCTTTCTACGCACTATCTATCTGACTTCGGGACGAGAAACAGGTGACTCAAAAAAACCAGGAGAATATTTCGAAGATCTCTATTGCTTTCTTCAATAGGAGAGCCTGTACCTCCGCAAGGAGAGACTCTCTTGGAAGAATTTGCCGGAAGAATAGTCCAACACATACTTCTTGTAAGTGAAGATTTGCCCGGAATGATAGCTGCAGGCCTGCCGAGACTACATTCTCCTCCATTGATCTCCAGTAATTTTCAGCCACTTTTGCGAGGTTGATAACCTTCTGCTAAATGGAAAGCAACATTAGTTTTTTTTCTCGGCAACCTCTATTGCTTCCTTTAATAAGAGAGCCTGTACCTCCGCTAGGAGAGACTCTCTTTTGAAAGGATCTGCTGGAAGATTTGTCCAACGCGGACATCTTGTAAGTGGGCGTTTTTGCTTGGAATGATGGCCAAAGGCCTTCTGAGACTACACTTCTCACCCACTGATCTTCTGTGACTTCTATCCAGTTTCTCGCGAAGTTTGATAACCTTCCGCCAATTGGCAAGCAATAGAGGTCTTGTCCATCACCTGTACGACTTATGAGGCTTACAGGAGGAGAAACTATGTCCTCCCCGCAAAGAACCTCGTCCCGTCGGCTTAGGGGCATCTGACCTATAGTCTGGATCAGACAAAGTCAGGATAGTATTGATGAGTAAAATTCATCGCTACCATATGCTGTTTCGAAAGGGAAGGATTATCTTCTTCCTTGTCCCTTTCACCATCCGACTGATTCAGCTGTGACATTCGGTTCATCGCATCTGCGTGTGCAGATGACTGGAACGACCCAGGACCGTCTGACAGCTAACCACCGGAGTCTGCAGATGGCTGCTCTTGCACTTGCTGGGATGCTGGGATTAGCTGCACGATCTGCGACAGCAAGTCCATTACCAAGGCTTGAGGAGCAGCGGTCTTCCGTATTTACGCCACTTGCTGCTTCTTTAAAGCACAGATGTCTGATCATTGTTACTGACATTAGTGCCAAAGAATGATGTTGGCGCCAATTCTGGTCTCTTCCTGACTGCTGCGCATGTGCAGATGGTAAAGTATGGAGGGCCAGATAGGACTTTTAATTTTCGGTATTGTATGCAAATTTTGGGGATTGGGGAGTTCAAAATTTGTGTTTGGCCCTTGATAATATTGAGTTTTCACCAGCTAAGTCTGGACGATTGGTTATTAGTATAAAAATACACAGAGTTAAGGTATATAAATTGGTGAACATCTTATTTCTATAAATCTACATGAAAATGGTCGTAAAGACCATTTTCATGCAGTTTTATAGAAAATAAAATTTCAGCAATTTGATAATTTATCCAAACTCGGCTTATTAACTGAACTCTATCATCCCTACAGATGACCAGTGTTTAAACAATTAGTTAACAAGTCATTGTCAACGCTGATATAGCCCAACGTCAACTCTGGATTTCCACGTCGACTAGTCTGAACATGTAGTATTTCCTATAAAAACTGATAGATCATGACCAAAAGGGGACTTCTCATCTAGACATTATACAGAGTCATCCTACCAAGATATAATGAAATCCTTTCATAAATATGACCTGTAGACTGCGCTCAAGTTTTTCAGCTCGAGCAGCCATCACGGTCCACCGATCGTGACCAAAAGAGGACGTTCTCATCTAGACACGACCTCAAACCTGCATATAAAATCTTGTGATGATCAGACAAGAACTACAGGATGTAGCCTGTGCTAAAGGAAAATGTGAACTGACTCACAAACTTCCACATGCGTGATGGCAATAGCTTATCTTGACTTTGTCAAGTTAAGCTAAAAATTGCATATGCATTTGTATCTCTTCCATTAACCCATTACCAAATACAAAGAGCAGTCAATACATACAAACAAATTTCTTGAACATTTAACTGGTCGAGTGTTGGAAGCCTTTACTTGGGCTTAACTCTGAAATGCAGGTACCATATCATAAAGACTTCATATTCAGTAGATATCTTTGAAGTGAAATTATTTCATCTGTATGGATATCACCATGTTATAATTTATTGGAGAGTATCCATACACACACTCTCATAAATTGTAACTAGAAGACAAAAAAAAAATGAATTTTGCAATCATAAATAATTAAGCACTGTGCCAGTTAAAAAAAAAATCATTTTTTGCCTGAAAACATGGCTTATGACACCTGATTGGAAACAGATAATTGAGCCTGTTTCAAAGAGGATTCATAAGCTATGTTTTATTTTGCAAAATTTGAAAATATAACAAAATTCAATTTTGGTGAAATGTTTTACACCAACTAAATATTATGCCTGCCAAAGAAATAAATGAAACTAGAACTATTACTGAAAATGATCATTACCCCAATTTTCACACATCTGAATGTCGAGCTTGGAAATTTTGGATTTTTGGTATGCATGCATTCACTAGCGAACTGACACTCTTGCATGCCACCACACCGGCAAGCTTTACTTTTTGCAAGTAGACAACAGCACGCCTCTGTTCCATCTAGTGAACACTTAACCCTTACCTATTGAATCGGCTACATCCATTACATAATATGCAAATTGGGCAATAGAAAAATTTAAAAAAAACGTATGTGAACCACCCCCCCCCCCCCCCACCCCCCCCCCCCCCCCCCCCCCACACACACACTCATGCACCCCAAATTTGAGAACCTGGGCATGTCTACCTGCTAATCATCATGCATAAAAAAGTTTCATCACAACTGATTTCTTTAAGTCTTAACCTGCCGAGTATTTTCAAAATATTTTTCACCACAACCAGTCATGGCTGCTGTGAAGCAGCCATGACTAGATTTTTTTTTAAAATTCCTCTAAACTGAACTCAAACAAGAGGACCCAGGGGGCCTGAGGGCGCTCACCTGACATGGTAGTCTAAATATCAAACCAGGGACTTGACTTGAATAAGCTGCATATGCCCCTAAGAAAAGCATATACCAACTAGATGAAGCGATTGCGCCCATACAATACACAGGATTTTCCTTCTATTTTCAGTTCCTGCACTTTTACGTCCAAAAATTTAGAAATAAATGCATAAAAAACACATTTTTTTTTATTTTTGTTCGGAAATTTTCGAAGTCCCAAACAAAATATTTTCAAACCAAAATTTTGTTTCTTCTTAAAATTGACCAAAACGCATAAAAAAACAAAAAACTAATTTCCAGATTTTGGTCCAAAATTTCCAAGTCCCACCCGGACCCCAAATTTTCAGTGTTAAAAAAAAAAAAATTGTCTTAAAATTCAGGAAAATGCATAAAAAACCCCCAAAACATTTCTGGATTTTGGTCCAAAATTTGTAAGTCCACCCGGACCCCAAATTTTCAGTGTAAAAAAAAAAAAAATTTGTCTAAAAATTGACCAAAACGCATACAAAAACAAAAAAAAAAATTCCAGATTTTGGTCCAAAATTTCTAAGTCCCACCCAGACCCCAAATTTTCAGAGTAAAAAAAAAAAAAATTGTCTTAAAATTGACCAAATCGCATAAAAAACAAAAAAAAAATTCCAGATTTTGGTCCAAAATTTATAAGTCCCACCCGGACCCCAAATTTTCAGTGTAAAAAAAAAAAAATTGCCTTAAAATTGACCAAAACGCATAAAAAAACAAAAAAAAAACAAAACTCTGCATTTTGGTCAGTTTTTGGTCCAAAATTTCTAAGTCCCACCCGGACCCCAAATTTTCAGTGTAAAAAAAAAAAAAAATTGTCTTAAAATTGACCAAAACACATAAAAAACCAAAAACAAATTTCCGGATTTTGGTCCAAAATTTCTAAGTCCGGACCGGGACCCCAAATTTTCAGCCTAAATATGAACCCAGGGACTTGGCTTGAACAAACTTGAATCTCATCCCCCTGAGTATGCCAAATATCAAAAGATTCTTATTGGTTGATCTGAAGAAGATTTTTAAAGAATATTCCTCATACTGCACTAATTTGAACATTTGGGCTCCCATAGGGAACCCAAATATGGACCAAGGGATTTGATTTCAACAAATATGTCAATCAATGTTCCAAAGATGTTATGTGTGAAATTTGAAAGCTTTTGGAGCAGTGGTTTGGAAGCAAATGATTCTTTAATTTTTTCCCATTGCCCAGTGTTAAAAAATGCTGACTCAGCATTTTTTCAAAGTCCCCAAAAAGTACCTTATGACAAAACCGATGGCAATTTTTTTTTACCATTCCTTTCTGTTGGTCCCAAGGAAGCCTCACACCAAATAAAAATTCTCAGTGCCATGCAGTTTTGGAGATATGGACGTTTTTGTTTTTTTTCTATTTTTGGCTCCTGAGGTTCCCACGGGGCTGCAGAAAAAAAAATTGTGGCATAAATCAAGTACTTACAACCCAATAATACCTCTTTTAAATTTGGTTCAAACTGTCCTCTCTGTTCAGAAAATAGAAATTCTGGGTGGGCCAAAAATTCTTGCCCCTCTCCGAACAAAGGCAAATATTGCCCGTCAAACTTCTCTTGGACAAACTTGAGTCTACACCTCAAATGGAAGCTGCATACCAAATATCAAGTCTCTGCTACGGCTGGTTCATGAGAAGATTTTTAAAAATTTTCTGCATTTTGACCCCACCCCACTCCACAATATGAGCAGAAATCCAATTTGAAGAAAAACCCAAACACCCCTATATAACCGCTACTCATGTGAATTTTCATTGAACTGCAGCCAGTGGCTTGGGAGAAAATGACCCAAACACCACCTTCACAACGTACGACAGACCAGTGACAAAAAGTGATCAGAATAGCTCACCCTGACTTTCAGTCAGGTGAGCTAAAAATCATTGGTCAAAAAGTCAATTCAATTTACCAGCAAAAAATTTGATTTATTTATTATTTATTAGGGTTTAACGACACATTAACAGCCAAGGTCATATCGTGTCAGTGACAGTTTTATGGGTTGAGGAAGCCGGAGTATCCGGAGAGAACCACCGAGCAACGATGAGCAGCTGCCAGCTCCACAACATCGTAACTCCACACTGCAGCACAGGCAGGGTTAGATTGGTTGAAGACAAGCGCACCTTTGACGTGCAGTACACCTTAGTACATGGCGTCATCGTGCCCCCATGTGGACAATCGGGGTTAAGTGCCTTGTCCAAGGACACAATGGGGGAGTCCGAATCGATGGTCACCCATCCAAGGACTAACCGGGCTCAATGTTGCTCAACTTCAGTGATCTGAAAAAATTTGATTAAGCGTACCCAAATTATACTTTTTTCAGTGGCAAGAGGTTTTGTGACCTGGCAGGAATATCAGCCAGCAGCATGCAAGGAGTTAAACATAAATAATCACAATGTAAAACTGTGCATATGTGCAGCAGAGGTTCACTTGCTGCTGGTTAGTGCTGAAATGGTAAGCCGGATAACCGGTTTGCAACTGGTTATCAGCATAATCGGCTGGAAAAGCTGTCAATCAGATAACCGTTATACGTATAGTTTACGGGATAGCATCGGGAAAATAAATAGTATTTGACAGCAAGACGTTAGAATTCTTTTGCCGACACTAACATTGTCAAAACTAACAAATATTTGTTGATTTACAATGATGTGTACTCGGTGTAACATGAAAGGGTTAAGGTGTTGGAATGTTGAATGAACAATTATTTTGGTTGCTTGGGCTGTCAAGTCGCAGGTGTTTGTTAACTTTGTATCAAACTGCCAACAGTCAAGTGCACTGCAGGTTGTTTTCTGCATGGGCAGCAGTGAGCATGTGCCTGTCAGTGTAACATTGTCTTCTACAGACATATTTGACATTCTTCTCTTTGATGGGATATTGTTAATTATAGATTATAATGCTGAAAAAATCCCTCAGTGTGTGTAACGGTGCTTTCAGAATAAATCCCTCAGTGTGAGTAACGGTGCTTTCAGAATAAATTGACTGTTTGGTACTTTACAAATGTGTTTCAGAAAAACCATGTTTTGATTTTATTTCACTGTTTAAAATAGAGCTGCAGGTTTTTAAATTTCTTGTTCGGTTTCGGTTTTTCAAGCGGAGAAAAACCTCGGTTCGGTTCGGTTTTCGGTTTGTTCATGAGGCCAAGTAAAATTCAATAAAACCCATTCTTATGTCCAGAGTCATAACTGAATCTAGTGAAATTGAGTGAAACTCAATGAATGCTCGAAATAGGCTACAATACATGAAGAATCAGGAAGGCCAATATAATAATTACCTAAATATACAGAACTTTTATTGTGCTTGGCCATTTTTCGAGGTCTGACACCTAAATGCAACTTGAGGAAAGCTGCAAACACAACTAAACTGAAATGTCGGAAATTCACAGAATGTAGCCTTCCCAGAGTAGTGAGAGTACCCAGACACTGCCATTGGCAGTGTCTGGGTACTCTCACTACTCTGGGATGGCTACATTCTGTGAATTTCTGCAGCAAGAGAATATTTTAGCATTTTAAAATTTGTTTTTCAATAGTCAATGTCGGACGAGAGGCTTTTGGTCAATGGACCATATAATTATATCTTACCACACCACTTTCATGACTCACAACATATTCCCGCTAGAAATTTCATTGCAAGGAATAGGTAAATGTAAACATGGAACAGTTTGTGACTTTTGTCTTACGAGTGAACAGAAAAAAGATACTAAAAAATTTGGAGTACCGTATTTACTCGATATATTGGGACACTATAATTTGGGACACACATTTTTACCAGAAAAATATTTTTTTTTTATGCTCCAATGTTTGGGACACTCAGGAGACTTGTTTCCAGTTGGCCCAGTCACCTGAAAACGGTGCAAAATGCTCAATATTAAAACTACGTTTCTGTTTAATTTTCCTTTTTAAACAATAAAAAATTGATAATACATACTGATTTGTGTTGTTTTTATCTAAATCTGTTCCTAAATGTTAATATTTGCAGTCCGGACTGACATGAGGAAGACTATTTAATATTACATTGTGACAGTCTTCAACCCTTTACTGAATGCTAGTGGCAGATGACACTCATAAAAAGAATTCTTGTGTAACTAAAAATTTTCATTTTTTGCTTCCAAAACATAGCTTATGACCCCTCATTAGAACGAGCGCAATGCGCTCGTTCCAATTAGGGGCATAAGCTATGTTTTGGAAGCAAAAAATGAAAATCTAAAAAAATGCAAGTGTCAATGACACTGTAGCTCAACTTGTCAAGACAAAGACATGTACATGTATAGTATGAGACACAGCAATGACAAACATCTGGGTAATGACCTGATAACAAAGGTACATATAAAGTATTGTAACGGTCTGTACATAAATACTGACCGTTGCCTGTAACAAATGTATAGGTAAAGTATTGTAAAGGTGGGTGACAGTCAGATGCTAAACTAGAAAAGAAATCTTTGAGTCCCAGAGTGGGTCTGACTGAACCCCAAAATATTTGTTCTCATAGCACAGTGATAACAAAAGCACCCCAAAACACACTCGTTCCTGTCCCAAGGTGAAAACAAAGGTACCCAAGAAGTTTTGTGAAGATCAGTTCATAAATACGAGCTGTATAGAACTTGTGACAAAAAACTGATTGGACCTAATTTCGGTACAAAATGGCCACTGGCAGCCATCTTGTATTTTGGACCGCACCCAGAAACACTCATTCTCATCCCAAGGTGATAACAAAGGTATCCAAGAAGTTTTGTGAAGATCGGTTCATAAATACAGCCTCTACCCTGAGCCGTACTGACATGTGTGCTTACATTGTGTAAGTAGCACTGAATAAATCAAAGTTCATCTAATTTGCATAACTTCTGCACGAAAAAAAAACCCTTACAATATGTGATGTATTCCATGTTACTAAACATTCACACAAAAATTTATTCAAATCAGAACTTTCATACAGAAGTTCTGTACAAAAGACTGATTGCACTAATTTTGGTACAAAATGGCTGCTGGTGGCCATCTTGAATTTTGGACCACACCCAAAAACACTCGCTCTCATCCCACGATGATAACAAAGGTACCCAAGAAGTTTCGTAAAGATTGGTTCATAAATATGGCCTCTAGTCTGAGCTGTATAGAAGTTGTGTACAAAAAACTGATTAGACCTAATTTCGGTACAAAATGGCCACTGGCAGCCATCTTGAATTTTAGACCGCACCCAGAAACACTCGTTCTCGTCCCAAGGTGATAACAAAGGTACCCAAGACATTTCGTGAAGATCAGTTCATAAATTCAGACTCTAGTCTCAGCCGTATTGACATGTGTACTTACTGTGTGTAAGTCGCACTGAAAAAATCAAAGTTCATCTAATTTGCATAATTTTTGCACGAGAAAAATCCCGTATTATATGTGATGTATCCCATGGTACTAAACATTCACACAAAAAATTATTCAAATCAGCGCTTTCATATGGAAGTTCTGTGCAAACATCTGATTGCACCTAATTTTGTACAAAATGGCTGCCATCGGCCATCTTGAATTTCGGACCGGACCCCAAAACACTCGTTCTCGTCCCACAGTGATACCAAAGGTACCCAAGAAGTTTCGTAAAGATCGGTTCATAAATACGGCCTCTAGCCCGAGCCGTATTGGCATTTGCACTTACAGTGCTGAAAGTAACCCCAAAAAACATCAAAATTAGTCTAATTTGCACAATTTACGTACCAGAAAAAAACCCGTATTATATGTGATGTATCCCATGGTACTAAACATTCATACAAAAAATTATTCAAATCAGAGCTTTCATATGGAAGTTCTGTACAAAAAACAGATTTCTGCATCGTCGGTACAAAATGGCAGCTGGCAGCCATCTTGAATTTCGGACCGCACCCAAAAACACTCGTTCTCGTCCCATGGTCATAACAAAGGTACCCAAGAAGTTTCGTAAAGATCAGTTCATAAATACGGCCTCAAGCCCGAGCCGTATCCAATTGTTGACGTACGGACAGACGGCCAGACGGACAGACGGACGACGGGCCATGACAAAAGCTCAAATTTGGCTTCGCCAAAGTTGAGCTAAAAATTGGATGGCGATTTTCGTATATAGTGACGGAAAACGAATCACACACAACTTGATGCAGCATCAAAACAAGACCAGGTTGTGTTTTTTCCCCATTTTCTAAGATGTGGGACATTTGTGAAAATATTTATTTTTAGCTGTCCCAATACATAGAGTAAATACGGTACATATTCACCCAATGATCATATCAAATTCAAGTCACTCAAGTTAAAAGGCTCTTTGCTAATACAGTTAACTAATAACTATGCCTAACTACAATTTACAAACTGGTTGGAAAATTCTTAACTAATATCAATGGCATTTCTCCTTCATTTCAAATGCACACCCGTGGGATCAAATTGCAAACGTAATTTTTGTTTCAGATGTGCAGCATGCCACACGCCTGTGATTTTCACATGACGTGCACCTGTGATTTTCAAATGGCAAGGCCTTTTTGGGAACATAGCAGTCATATAAATTGTTAACAATCATTTGCACATCGGAGATTCCCATTGGCACTTGATGGTGTTCATTTGTTTACATTTTGTGGAAGTCAGGTGGCAGTGTTTTGAAGAGTTTTCTGGCCATTCCTTACTGAATTTGCACTGTAGACAATGCAATAATACCAGTAGTTAAAATTAATGGATATCCGGTTAAAATCTGGTTATGCCCGATGTTTAGCCGGTTACAAAAATGGGCTAACCATTTCAGCACTACTGCTGGTTTGATAATAGAAATCTGTACTGAAGGTTCAATAATAGAATTTGGTATTGAATCAAAGTTCAAGAAGAGATAAAATTGTTGTAGCTTGAAAATTTGGAAATGAACACAGGTTTGGTTGTTAGTGGTATTGTTTGAGAATTTCTATTGAAATCAGTTCATAAATGTCGAAGGTGAACACACAAGAGTTCAGGACAATCATACAGAGTAATGACAATGTAGCGTCCTTTTTTTTTTTAAGTGGGAGTATAAATACATATCACTTCATTAAATTGATAATAGGTATATTATATGACCCATCTTGTGCATCACATGCCATCAAGCCACTCCGAAATCACTCCATTGAAACAAACTGCAGTCAGACACTCCTTTTCTATTTTTAATCAATCGTTTTCATGTTTTACTTTCCACTGTTTTCCCGCCACGATATAGCCTTAGCTGCTGATGTGGAATTAAGCACCAATAAATAAATAAATAAATTAATAAATAAATAAATATGCAGTTGAAAATACACTAAATACTATTTAAATAACTATAGTACTTAGTACGGTTTAACCCTTTACCCAACGCAAACGATATCAAAATTTATTATTTTAAATATTATTTTTTCAAATTTTTCAAAACATTTCAACAAAACCATATCATGTGACCCCTCGTTGGAACAAGCTCAACGAGCTCGTTCCAACGAGGGGTCCCATGATATGGTTTTGTTGAAATTTTTTGAAAAATAATATTTTTTCAACTGCTGAATTTGCATATTACACGGGCGGATGCAGGCAATTCGTTGGGTAAAGGGTTAAACAAAAATGCCATAAATAGTTTTGTCCCCTCCGATGACCTAGTTTCAAATGACACCGATACAGATTTTGAACAATACTGCTATGGATCAGACCTACGGTTTTCCAATGGAATTTATTTGATCAGCAAACATTACTGGCATTTTGAAGAGAAAATTGAAAATCATATAATACTTATAAGTACCTGAACAATGATACCATGTACATTAGGGTCATTATTTAGCTTTATCACACAATCCAAAACCTGAAAAAAAATATACAACAAAGTCACTACATTTATCAAAGTAGTCATGGTTTGAGACAAAATCTCATTTGCTTATTTGTGAGAAATAAAGTAAGTACTGAGATCACATGCAAGCAGAGAATTTTGATTTAATTGTGATGTTGTGATGCAGGCAAAATTCTATGGCCGCTTACCTCCACGCAATATTACTCGCACCTGCTCAACCGGTTGAGTGCCAGAAGCCACTATCAGGGCTTCAAAAAAGAAAAGGGTACCTGAGCAAAAGCCAACATTTTACTTGTTTAAGTTTCATACTAAGAAGTCCAACACAAATAATATTTTGAGCATATAAATTTTTTTGATTACAAATTATTGGAGAGTGCCTGTGGGCACTCTCCAATAATTTGTAATAATAAAATAAATTTTGATCCGAATCGATTCACACAAATGATTCTTACAAGAAAAACAATGAGAATCAACTTTGATTCGCACAAAATCTTCATTTCAATTTTCAACCAGATTCTAAAAGCGACTTCGAAAAACCAGAAAATTTATTATTCTCTGCATCAGTGCTCAAAATAAGTGGTTTCGCATCGCTATTTGCTATGCAAAACATGCTAAAAGTTACACAATTTCCAATTATGTATAGCATTTTGCGATACAATATATTCAACTGCAGCCTAATAGGCTGCAGTTGAATATCTTGTATTGCAAAATGTAATGAAAGTGTCAATGACACTGTAGCTCAACTTGTTAAGACATGTACATGTATAGTATGTGACACAGCAATGACAAACATCTTGGTAATGACCTGATAACAAATGTACATATAAAGTATTGTAACGGTCTGTACATAAATACTGACCATAGCCTGTAACAAATGTATAGGTAAAGTATTGTAAAGGTGGGTGACAGTCAGATGCTAAACTAGAAAAGAAATCTTTGAGCCCCAGAGTGGGTCTGACTGAACCCCAAAATATTTGTTCTCATAGTACAGTGATAACAAAGGCACCCCAAAACACACTCGTTCCTGTTCCAAGGTGATAACAAAGGTACCCAAGAAGTTTCGTGAAGATCAGTTCATAAATATGAGCTGAAAAGAAGTTGTGATAAATTAGACGTACTGTCAGCAAGCTCACAAAGTCACACCACCTCTTCAAACGGTTTAGGAGGAGTTGCGCTTACAAGGATGGACAGCTGGACAGACGGACGGACAGACAGGGTGATTCCTGTATACCCCCCAAACTTTGTTTGCGGAGGGGGGGTATAAAAACTGATTGGACCTAATTTTGGTACAAAATGGCCACTGGCAGCTATCTTGAATTTTGGACTGCATCCAGAAACACTACTCATTCTCATCCCAAGGTGATAACAAAGGTACCCAAGAAGTTTTGTGAAGATCGGTTCATAAATACAGCCTCTAGCCCGAGCCGTATTGACGTGTGCACTTACTGTGTACAAGTAGCACTGAATAATTCAAAGTTCATCTAATATGCATAATTTCTGCCCGAGAAAAAAACCTGTACTATATGTGACGTATTCCATGTTACTAAACAATCATACAAAAATTTATTCAAATCAGAACTTTCATACAGAAGTTCTGTACAAAAATAGGCCGATGAAATCGTCAGATGTGTACCCATATGCGCAACTAGTATTAAGCTGTATGACGGAGGGCCACCACGCATGCCGACATTATGTACACAATACAAGGTATGGGTACATAGAGAAATGGATTGGAGGAAGTGTCTAATTTGATGGATAAAGGGTTAATATCTCCGGAGCAAATTATAAGATTTACATAAAAAAACTCTACAGCACAGCATATCAGTAACCTGAAAAAATATACAAGAGGCCCCAGGGGGCCTGAGGGCGCTCACCTGACATGGTAGTCTAAATATCAAAAAAGGGACTTGACTTGAATAAGCTGCATACGCCCCTCCTAAGAAAAGCATATACCAACTAGATGAAGCGATTGTGCCCACACAATACACATGATTTTCCTTCTATTTTCAGTTCCTTCACTTATACGTCCCAAAATTGAGATAAACACATAAAAAACAGATTTTTTTCCCAAACAAAATTCTTTCAGCCTAAATTGTTATCTTCTTCTTAAAACGCATTAAAAACGATAAAACTAATTTCAGTCCCACCCGGACCCCAAATTTTCAGGAAAAATAAAAAAAATTTTTTTGTCTTAAAATTGACAGAAAGGCATAAAAAACAAAAAAAAATTTTTTTCGGATTTTGGTCAAAAATTTTCCCACCCGGACCCCAAATTTTCAGGGGGAAATTTTTTTTTTTTTTGTCTTAAAATCGAGAGAAATGCATAAAAAACCAAAAAAAAAATTTCAGGATTTTGGGTCTTAAAATTGACAAACGCATAAAAAACAAAAAAAAAATTTTCAGGATTTTGGTCCAATATTTTCTAAGTCCCACCCGGACCCCAAATTTTCAGGGGAAAAGAAAAAAAATTTTTTTGTCTTAAAATTTACAGAAACGCCTAAAAAAAAAAAAAATGTTCAAGATTTTGGTCCCAAATTTTCTAAGTCCCACCCGGACCCCAAATTTTCAGGGAAAAAAAAAAAAAAATTTCTTTTTGTCTTAAAATTGACAGAAAGGCATAAAAATCAAAAAAAAAATTTTTTCGGATTTGGGTAAAAAAATTTCCCACCCGGACCCCAAATTTTCAGGGGAAAATTTTTTTTTTTTTTTTTGTCTTAAAATCGAGAGAAATGCATAAAAAACAAAAAAACAAAATTTCAGGATTTTGGTCCAAAATTTTCTAAGTCCCACCTGATCCCCAAATTTTCAGGGAAAAAAAAATAATTTTTTTTTTTTTGTCTTAAAATTGACAGAAACGCATAAAAAACAAAAAAATATTTTTCAGGATTTTGGTCCAAAATTTTCCAAGTCCCACCCGGACCCCAAATTTTCAGGGAAAAAATTTTTTTTTTTTTTTGTCTTAAACAGAATGGCATAAAAAACCAAAACCCAGACCCCAAATTTTCAGGGGAAAATTTTTTTTTTTCTTTTTTGTCTTAAAATTGACTAAAACGCAGAAAAAACAAAAAAAAATTTTTTCTGATTTTGGTCCAAAATTTTCTAAGTCCCACCCGGACCCCAAATTTTCAGGGAAAAAAAAAAATCTTTTTTTGTCTTAAAACTGACAGAAACACAGAAAAAAACAACAACAAAAAATTTGGGGATTTTGGTCCAAAATTTCTAAGTCCGCAACGGGACCCCAAATTTTCAGCCTAAATATGAACCTAGGGACTTGGCTTCAACAAACTTGAATCTCACCCCCCTAAGGATGCTGCATACCAAATATCAAAACATTCTTATTGCTAGATCTGAAGAAGATTTTTCAAAAATACTCCTCATACTGCACTAATTTAAACATTTGGGCTCCCAAAGAGCGCCCAAATATCGACCCAGGCAATTGATTTCAATAAACATGTGAAACAATCTTCCAAAGATGTTATATGTGAAATTTGAAAGCTTTTGGAGCAGTGGTTTCGGAGAAAAGTAGTCTTATGTTTTTCCCATTACCCACAGTGTTAAAAAATGCTGACTCAGCTCTTTTTCAAAGTCCCCAAAAAGTACCCCAGGATAAAACCGATGGCAATTTTTTTTTACCATTCCATTCTGTTGGTCCTAAGGAAGCTTCACAACAAATAAGAATTCTCAGTGCCGTGTAGTTTTGGAGATATGGGTGTCTTAATTTTTTTCTATTTTTAGCTCCTGTGGTTCCCACAGGGCTATGGGGAAAAAAATTCTGCATAAATTACCGTATATGTCCCTGTATAAGTCGCACTTTTTTACCTGAAATGTTATGTCAAAATCGGGGGTGCGTCTTATACATGGGTACAACTTGTTTCAGAGAATTTTCAGGGGACTGACTTCTTCGGACAAACGTTGTTCCTATCGTTTGTCAATTGTATAACAGACAGTACAATCGTGTGGTTTTGACTGAGTGCAGATTCACCAAAATTATTTTCATTTTATTTCAGTTTAAATTCTTCAGAAAATAAATTGTCAATAAAATATTATGTGTGTTTTCTGTTACTTTTATCCATAAATAATAATAAAGAAATATTCTATTTAGTCATCGTTGTTCAATCGGCCCATGTGTTTACATCAGTGCGTGTACCGGAAGTTAAAAAATTTATAGTAATTTATATATTTTTTATACTTACCAATGACCCAGACTTAGCTGGTGCTAACTCTAACAAAACCAGGGCCAAACACAAATTTTGCCCCCCAATCCCCAAAATTTGCATCCAAAACAAAAAGAAATCATGTCCTAAAGGACCTCCATACTACGCCTCTACTGCGCATGCGCAGTTACGCAGACGTCCCGAAATTGGCGCCAATTATCATTCTTACTGGCAGTGCCTGGTCAGCGCTATGTACTCAGCGGGGAGGCAAGAGTTCCCAACTCCAGGGAGGGCCATCCCCGTCTGGGTCATTGGTAAGTATAAAAAATATATAAATTACTATAAATTTTTTAACATTTTTATACTGTACCAATGACCCAGACTTAGCTGAATAGTAAAAAGGCTGGAGGGCCTAGGACATAGAGGAAAATCCAATAAGCTCAACTATATAGTAAAGAGGTAACCCCTTAAGGAGAAAAGGAGTATTAGGCTTTACATGTATCTTTCTTATTTAATATTAAATTAGAAAGATACACTACCCTTAATAATTGAGCACAATAACATTCATGTTCTCTATTAACATCCAGTATATCCCTTATACTAATTATTTTTAAAGTAAGCCAATAAATAAAGTAGTCCAGAGAATTGAGACTCTTTATAGTCATTTAAAAGTGACCGAGTATTGTATATTAAAGCCTGTTTGACACTTGACATATACAAATGCTTCACACCGAGCTACACTTTAAAAATAAGACATGAATGAATTTTAACATTAATATTACACTTTAAAACCATCCCGGAAGCGACTCAGAAATACTGACTTGGAGGAGGCATTCCCTTGCTTTTCACTATAAAGCAGGTGACCTAAGGGAACACCCGCCCCCCCCCCCCCCCCTTCCCCTTGCCCTGGGTCAAATAGCCCAGAGCAAAGAGGGCAGCCGGACGGAGTCACTGCCGGAACAGAAAGCCTGCATAACTATAGTTGCAACTGTTTACTGGACGACATTCTGAGCAACAGATAACGGACCTAAACAATGCAGGTCTCCAGAAATGGACTCAATATTTCTGAGATAAAAATTCATAAATGTGGATGGCTGAGACCAATAAGCAGCCTTCATTAAATCTGTAATAGCAACACTATTAGCATAAGCCCAGGAAGTAGAAAGAGCTCTTACTTCATGAGCGGAAATCTTAAGCACAGACTGCTGAGAAGAAGATAAACTCTCATAAGCAGTACAGATAGTTAAGTGAATCCATCTAGCAATAGAATGGACTGAAATGTCCTTTCTATTAGGCATCAAAGACAGAAAGAAACGTTTCCGTCCCTTTCTGATAAACTGAGATCTCTGTTTATAGATACGTGACGCTCTAACAGGACAGAGTAAAGGCCTACGCCCGTCTGAAGACGGAAGAGCCTTAATAACAATAGGTTCCGGATATTTATTAGGAGCCTGATTCTTAGCTAAAAAACCCACATTAGTAGTGAAGGTGATAGTGTTCCCAACACTACGATAGTGAGAATCATCCACCGACAGTGCATGAAGCTCACTGACTCTTCTAGCAGAAGAGAAAGCTAAGAGAAAAGCTGTCTTATAAGATAAGAATTTGAAATCTACTGTCCCAAGAGGTTCAAATGGCTTTTCCTTCAATTTAAGAAGAACCCAAGCTAAATTCCACTTAGGAATTAATCTAAGAGTTCTGGGTCTATTTATCGAAAAGTTTCTAACCAACTTAGATAAAGAGACATTAGATCCAATTTGTAAACTATCATGATGTGCATAGGTATCAGATAACATAGACCTATAACCCTTTATAGTAACAGGCTGCAGTTTGATTTCGTCAAACAAGTATACTAGAAAGTTTGCAATGTCTGGTATAGAGGGATCGAATATATCTACAGAATGATCCCTACACCAACGATGAAAAACCTTCCACTTAGCCGCATAGTTTAGCGAAGAGGAGGTCCTCCTACAGTTAGAAATCGCGTCCACTGCTCGTCCTGTAAAGTGTTTGCCATGCAAGAAGGACCGCACAACGGAAAAACGTGAAGGTTGAGACCTTGCGGGTTGTGATGGAGTTGGTGCGATTTCCCCTGCGAAAGAAGATCCTCCCGTGGAGGAAGCTTTCGCGGTAGGTCCCACAACAGACACCTGAGTAGATTTATCCACGGTCTCTGTGGCGACAGAGATGCTACCAACAGAATCTTGCATTGAGATTGTTTTATCTTTAGCAATACTTGTTGAATTAACGGCGCTGGAGGATACGCATATCCTATCATTCCGTCCCAAGGGATCGACAGAGCGTCTACTGCAAATGCTCTTGGATCCGGACACGGAGACACATACGTCTGCAACTGATTGTTGAGATGTGTCGCAAATAAGTCTATCATTGGCCGTTCCCATTGGTAGCAAATCTGATTGAATACTTGTTTGTTGAGAGTCCATTCCGACGGCAACAAGCGACCCTTTCGTGAAAGGGAGTCTGCTAGCACATTCAGACGACCCGGTATGTGACGGACCGAAAGAAGAACGTGATGTTCTAGCGCAAACAGAAGGATTCTTTCCGTTAGATTGAACAACGGAACTGAATGAGTGCCTCCCTGATTCCGTATATACGCCACTACTGTCGTATTGTCGGATAGGATTTGGACATGAGTATTGTGAATAATGTCCATCCAGTGACGTAACGCAAGCCAAATTGACATCATTTCCTTGATGTTTATGTGCTTGCACAGGAATTGCGGATCCCAAAGACCCTGGCATCTCGAATCCGTTGGGATTAATGATGCACCCCAACCTGTTTGACTGGCATCCGTCATAATGGTAAAACTCGGATCTGGCAACTGCAGCGGAACTCCCTGAGTTAACCACTGAATGTTTGCCCAAGTCTGAATCTCTTGTTTCACTTGATCTGACAAGAGAACGTCTACGTCGAGCGAATGAATTTTCACACTCCAATTCTGAGTCAAGAAAATTTGAAGAGGACGTGTGCGTAACCGCCCCATCGGAATGAGATCCGCAGCGGCTCCGCAAAGACCTATCAGTCTCATAAATTCTCTCGCTGTGACTTTGTCTGCGTGCAGACAATAGCGAGCGTAACAACTGACTAATTTCGCTCTGGTTAACGGCAGACGAACGAGATTGTTGTGCGTCTCGAAGCTCATTCCCAGATGAGTGAATGACTTGGACGGCACCAGATCCGACTTCTCCTCATTTACTATAAAACCGAGACGTCGGAGCAATAGAAGAAGATTCTGAACATCGTTCTGAAGCGTTAACTCGTTGCCGTACCTCTGAAGAATGTCGTCCAGGTAGGCCGACGTTACCGCAGACGAATGAGCTCGGAAATAGATCATTACCGAGTTCATTACCCGAGTGAAAGCCCAGGGTGCTAGATTCAATCCGAAGCACATCGCCCGGAATTGATACACCACTCCTAGGATTGCGAAGCGTAGGTACTTTCGGAATGTCGGATGTAACATGACGTGAAAGTACGCATCTTTGAGATATATGCTTGATGCATAATCGTTCACCCGAATACTCGCTCTGACCGACCGAATCGTCTCCATATAAAACTTCAGAGCGACGATCAGCTTGTTTATCCAGCTCAAATCTATGACTGGACGGAACGAGCCGTCTGGTTTCGGAACCAGAAACAGATGGCTGTAGAATCCCGGAGATTCCTGGTTTTCTACGACCTCTACCGCGTTCTTCATTAAAAGAGACTGCACCTCTGATAACAGAGCGTCTCTTTTCTGCGGATTTGACGGAAGATGAGTCCACTTTGGACTTCGAGTTAATGGAGGCTTTCGTTTGAAGGATATCTTTAGACCTTCCGAAGTCACTCCTCTCACCCAAGGGTCGTCCGTAATCGACGCCCATTCTTGTGAAAAGCTCGACAACCTTCCGCCAACCGGTACGCGATAGAGGTTTAAGCCATCACCTCCTGGACCTGCGAGGCCTGCGGTAGGAGAAACCACGTCCTCCACGACCCGCACCTCGCCCCGTCGACCTCGGGGCGTCCGACCGATTGTCCCGGCCCGAAGGACGTCCCGAACGAGAGTCGCTACCCTGACGGTCTCTCGAATAAGACCAAGAGGACGCACCGGAACCTCTATAGGAACCTCTCTTGGGCGCATTAGACCCAGAAGTGCCTGTCTTATTCTTGTCTGCTGTATCTGACTTCTTAGAAGCAGATTTGAACAACAGAGAATCCGAAGCTTTCTTTGTAATTTTATCATAAATAGCAGAAAGCTTGCCATCAAAGAGAAGTTCTCCGGAGACCGAAGCGACTCTAAGAGAGTTCTTCACCTTAGTATCCACTAGTGTGGATGTAGCTAGGGCTGCGTCACGTCTAACCAACTCCAGATTTGCCACTGAAAGGGCGGAGTTACACGTGGAATAAGCTACTGCCCTTGAAAGAAGTCTTAAAGAGGATTGTATATCCTGAAACTCTTTCCCTTGAAGGCGCAGTGATAACGCCTTAGTAAGGTGATCTGCGTAAGATAAGGCATCTAAATTGGCTCTGTTAGACGCAATAGCTGTTTCCAACACCGCGGTTGGAATAGAGGCCGACGACAGTAATGATAGCTCTAAGTCTTCCACCTCGTCGTCCATACGCAGAAGAACTCTCGGGATACCCTGTCCTGCCGTATCGAATTTATTCCTTGCATTAATGAAAGGCAGGTTGAGAGTATTAGCGGACAAGAAACCTGCTTTCCCCGTCTTAGAAGCAAGTTTAAATATAGCGTCGTTCAATAATTCAAATGTTCTTGCAACATTATTGGACTGCGATGGAAACTCGGGAGCGATGTCCCTGAACCGCTCAAAAAATTCAGAGTTCAATGACGCTATAATCCTCTTGTCCGGAACCGCAGCAGTCTGGCCCGACGGAACAACTTAAGGGAGAAAGTGCCGGATGAAGTCCACGGCAGCTTTATGTTGTTCCGAAAGGGATAGCTCCAAATCATCCGTATCCCTTTCACCATCCGGTCGGACCTCATGATGTTCCCGGTCGTACGCCCCCGATGCTTCGCCGGAGCGTACCGACCCAGCGCCGTCGGATAATTCTCGATCCGACACCGTTTCTGTCGGCTGCTGGGATGCTGCGATAAGCTGTGCTATCTGCACAAGAATGTCCGGCGTCGAGACCTGCGGAGGCGCAATCTTTCGCTGCTTCGCCGAGGGCAGCTCCGCATCAGATGGCTCCCGCATACTTTTCCTATGGGAACGTCCGGAGTCCATCGGTCTCGAATCCCTGGCTGCCGGATGGTGTGACCTGGTCGCCGAAGAATCCTTGATCGGCGAAGCTGGTAATATATCGGCGGCGGTCACGCAGCCAAGGTGCGGTCGTGTGCTCTGACGAGAAGAGGAAGCCTTAGCAGTCTCCGCGGACTGCCTTTACAACGGAGCGTCCCGAGCGACGGACTTATGCTCCGCTAGCGACACATTTTGTACCACAACATCTGGTCCCAGATGTTGTTGTACGAGAGAGGGGCCTCTCTCGCTCGCGGCCCGGCTGGACCTGGACGAGCTAGGAACCGGACTCAAAGGCTTCCCCCGTTCTCGCTTACTATCCGCCGTCACTGGGTGTGCATCTATTATGTTTATAGTGCTCGCATCACCCAAAATTTCCTCCTGGACCGCATCGGACGAACCCGGCTGCCGAACCATTCGGTGAATGGACGCTACACCGGGCGAGCTAGCGGACGACATTTGTCTAATCTCCATGAGCACTTTTGCCACTAGCTCTGAATTCATTTGTGACGACGGACACACACTTGTAGAAGATAACATGGAAACATCACCCTGTTCTTGTTCCTCTGAAATAGAAACTGAGAGAGTAGAGTGACCTTGCGGAGAAAGAGCCGGCATAGCCCTTTCTCCAGAAACAACATATCGTGACACACGTTTCCAATGTTTCTCATCCCAATATTCACATATAGGACAGGGATTAATGCGAGAACACTGACTACAATTAATACAATGATCATGAAAGTCAGAGGAAGATTTCTTCCTATTACAATTTGAACAATGTCCCTTCATTGTGAAAGGACAACAACAAGTCCTAGTTACTCGCAAAAACCCCTGACACAAAGATACATAATAACATGATCCATTAATAAATGAAAAAACAATTGCAAATCAAAATAATTTTGAAAAAATATTTTTTCAGCGAAGCCCATGTTGCTGAAAAGTAACGTTGAGCCCCGATGGATCCGATGGCAAAGTGTGGTCAAAAATTTTAAATTTATATTAAATAATTAATGAGACACTTACGGATAATATAAATGTATCTTATAGTGAGATAAACTACACCAAAGGCAAACAGCCCCCCTCAAAAAAGGCTGTTGCCAATGTAAACAAACAGTGTAAAACACCAGAAAACATGACTCCAGGCACTGAAAAAACTGGCCCGGAATCAGTCATCAAAATTACACTCTATCTGATGCAAAACAGAGACTCCCAGGGGAGAATCTGCAGAACATCAGATGGAAGATGCAGAACACAACGTTATACACCCATGGGTGAAAACGTAACTATGGGGAAAATGACAGAAAACATTCTGCAACCAAGCAACTCTCCCAGGAAATTTTAGAAATGAACTTTCTCAAAAATATGCCAAAAGCATGGGAGAATTGCAAGGGGGGACTTTAGAAGGCTAGGGGAGAGGAAACACTGAATAAGCAGTGCAACATTTAGCAAGAATGACAACAAGAGGCCCATGCCTCGAAAATAGGCAACTTAACATAATTTCATCAAAAAATTTTAAGTACAGCCCTGCTTATTTTTTGTCACTTCTTTTTCCTCTCCTCCTTCTATCCTCCTTAGAATCACATTTTCTCCAAAAATTACGTGTCTGGCATCCTTTAAACTGAGATTTACAAGCACAAAGATCAGTGAGATGTTGACTGATGAAGGGCCAAACAGAGAATGATAATTGGCGCCAATTTCGGGACGTCTGCGTCACTGCGCATGCGCAGTAGAGGCGTAGTATGGAGGTCCTTTAGGACATGATTTCTTTTTGTTTTGGATGCAAATTTTGGGGATTGGGGGGCAAAATTTGTGTTTGGCCCTGGTTTTGTTAGAGTTAGCACCAGCTAAGTCTGGGTCATTGGTACAGTATAAAAATATCAACAGGTTTGTGGGGGCCAATATGGATGAAACCAAAAAAAATACAAAATCATCAAAATAACGAAAAAATAAATAATAACAAATTAAATGTATGCCAGCAATACCTGGAGAGAAGTATTTATTTATTACATGAATCCCAATTCACTGATGTGTAATGTCCGGTTATTAATTACGCACACGTGCACCAGGTAAAGTTAGTTTCAACAGCACCAACAATGCTTAAGTGGGACAACAATTTGAAAACAATTTGCACTGTAACCTGCGCATTTGTTGTATTTTTATTGGTTTTTCCATAACGTTCCGGAAAAACCAACTTAATCACAACAAATGCGCAGGTTACGGCGCAAATAACATTCTGATTCTGAAACTTTGAAGTTTCAGTCACAAACGAGCGTTGGATTTTCTTGACAGGGATAAAGACAATGGGGTGATAAACAAACAAATAAAAACAAATAAATGCGAGTATTTTTTAAATCTTCAATAATAATTTTCCTTTATTCTTTTATCTTATTCACCACGTGGTAACTCGTGAAAACTTACCTATTTCCATTGCATCCCAAACTGCCCCAAATTGGCAAAATGTAACTTGCAACTAATTCTTTTTGACTGCATATATTTAAAAATGGGGTGCGACTTATACATGGGCTTTAGGCAAAAGGGAGGAATTCCAAGTGTGAGTTTGGGGGGCGACTTATACACGGACATATACGGTAGGTACTTATGACCCAATAAGCACTCACGTAAAATTTGGTTCAAATCGGCCTCGCGGTTTGGAAAATAGAAATTTGGGGTGGGGCCAAAATTTTTACCCCTCCTTTAACATCGTCAAATATAGCCCCTCCAACTTCTCTTGAATAAACTTGAGTCTACACCTCAAATGGAAGCTGCATACCAAATATCAAGTCTCTGCTATTGCTGGTTCTTAAGAAGAATATTTTTTAAGAATTGGAGCATTTTTGCCCATCCCTCTACTCAATATGAGCCAAAACCTAATTTGACAAAAAATCAAAAAGCCCTTATATAACCCCTAATCACATGAAATTTCATTAATATACGGCCAGTGGTTTGGGAGAAAAAGGCCCAAACACCACCTTCACGGCGGACGACGGACGCCGGATGCCGGACGAAAGTGATCAGAATAGCTCACCCTGACTTTCAGTCAGGTGAGCTAATAAAGTAACATGACAATCGGATTGATATTTTTTGAGTTATCTCATACCAAAGGGATTGGAGGAATTTTCAATTTGAAGGATAAAGGGTTAATATCTCCAGATCAAATTATCAGATTAACACCAAAAACTATACAGCTCAGCACATCAGTAACCTGAACACAATTAAAAAGTAACTTGACAATCCAAGCAATATTTTTCAAGTTATCAAATGCCAAAGGGATTGGAGCAATTTTCAATTTGAAGGATAAAGGGTTAATATCTCAGGATTAAAATAACAGATTTACATCAAAAACTATACAGCTTGGTACATCAGTAACCTGAAAACAAATATAAAGTAACTTGACAATCCAAGCAATATTTTTCAAGTTATCGAATGCCAAAGGGATTGGAGGAATTTTCAATTTGAAGGATAAAGGGTTAATATCTCAGGATTAAATATTCAGATTTACACCAACAACTATACAGCTCGGCACATCAGTAACCTGAACACAAATATAAAGTAACTTGACAATCCAAGCAACATTTTTCAAGTTATCGAATGCCAAAGGGATTGGAGGAATTTTCAATTTGAAGGATAAAGGGTTAATATCTCAGGATCAAATTATCAGATTTACACCAAAAACTATACAGCTTGGCACATCAGTAACCTGAACACAAATATAAAGTAACTTGACAATCCAAGTAATATTTTTCAAGTTATCGAATGCCAAAGGGATTGGAGGAATTTTCAATTTGATGGATAAAGGGTTAATATCTCGGGATCAAATCATCAGATTTACACCAAAAACTATACAGCTTGGCACATCAGTAACCTGAACACAAATATAAAGTAACTAGACAATCCAAGCAATATTTTTCAAGTTATCGAATGCCAAAGGGATTGGAGGAATTTTCAATTTGAAGGATATTTATATTTATTTATTTATTGGTGTTTAAGGTCACATACTTATGCACAATGGCTAATCGTGACCGTGACAGTTTTACGGGTGGAGGAAGCCGGAGTACCCGGAGAGAACCACCGAGCAACGACAAGCAGCTGTCAGCTCTCCAACATCGTAACTCTGAACTCTGCACCGCAGCACAGGCAGGGTTAGATTGGTTGAAGACATGCGCACCATCGACGTGCAGTACGCCTCAGTACACAGCGTCATCGTGCCCCCATGTAGGCAATCGGGGTGAAGTGTCTTGCCCAAGGACACAACGCAGTTGCCGCAGGTGGGATTCGAACCGAGGACCCCTCGACTTGCAGCCTGCACCTCTACCAACTGAGCCACCGCGCCCCCAATTTGAAGGATAAAGGGTTAATATCACAGGCTCAAATTATCCGATTTACACCAAAAACTATACAGCTTGGCACATCAGTAACCTGAACACAAATATAAAGTAACTTGACAATCCAAGCAATATTTTTCAAGTTATCGAATGCCAAAGGGATTGGAGGAATTTTTCAATTTGAAGGATAATGGGCTAATATCTCAGGATCAAAATAACAGATTTACATCAAAAACTATACAGCTTGGCACATCAGTAACCTGAACACAAATATAAAGTAAATTGACAATCCAAGTAATATTTTTCAAGTTATTGAATGCCAAAGGGATTGGAGGAATTTTCAATTTGAAGGATAAAGGGTTAATATCTCGGGATCAAATCATCAGATTTACACCAAAAACTATACAGCTCGGCACATCAGTAACCTGAACACAAATATAAAGTAACTTGACAATCCAAGCAATATTTTTCAAGTTATCGAATGACAAAGAAATGGATATAGACGGACGGATGGACGGACGGACAGACGGACAGACAAAGGATGGACGAATGAAGGATGGTCACCCCGGATGCCGGCATTATGTGTACCATACATAGTATGGGTACACATAAAAAACTGATTGAATTTTGTACCACACCCCAAAACACTCGCTCTCATCCCACGGTGATAACAAAGGGACCCAAGAAGTTTCGTAAAGATCAGTTCATAAATACAGCCTCTAGTCTGAACCGTATAGAAGTTGTGTACAAAAAAATAATTAGACCTAATTTCGGTACAAAATGGCCACTGGTAGCCATCTTGAATTTTGGACCGCACCCAGAAACACTCGTTCTCGCCCCAAGGTGATAATAAATGTACCCAAGACGTTTTGTGAAGATCGGTTCATAAATACAGACTCTAGCCCGAGCCGTACTGACATGTGTACTTACTGTGTGTAAGTAGCATTGAAAAAATCAAAGTTCATCTAATTTGCATAATTTCTGCACGAGAAAAAAACCCGAATTATATGTGATGTATCCCATGGTACTAAACATTCACACACAAAATTATTCAAATCAGCGCTTTCATATGGAAGTTCTGCGCAAAAATCTGATTGCACCTAATTTTGTACAAAATGGTTGCCAGCGGACAACTTGAATTTTGGATCGGACCCCAAAACACTCGTTTTCGTCCCACGGTCATAACAAAGGTACCCAAGAAGTTTCGTAAAGATCGGTTCGGTTCATAAATACGGCCTCTAGCCCGAGCCGTATTGAATTGTTGACAGACAGACGGATGACTGGCCATGGCATAAGCTTAAATTTGACTTACGTCAAAGTTGAGCTAAAAATGAAAATTTGCAACAAACTTTGCAAGCCAGTTCATTGATGCTTTACTCCTGATATAGGATTAACTCTCCGTCTCGCATTAGCAACTTCATATGTAACGTGAATTTTATTGGTTCAAATTCATCCTGCATTGTTTCTGCATCTTGCATAAAATACCCAGTCAAAATAACTTTAAGCCCATCAAATTAAGAGATCTTACGCATTTGTAAATATATAAGTCCATGCAGTTGTTAAAGGCAGCTCAGTTGAAAAACATTGCTAGTGCTTCATGTGTTGCAGCTCATTTGAAAAAGCACAGAAATGGATGGGCATTATTCTATCTGCTCAGAAGAGTTCAATACAAAACGGTATGGCATGACTCCAGTATACAAGAACTGCATTGCAATTTAAAAAAAATGCTATTCATTTTTTCGGAAATGTGTAGCATTTTGCTATGCATACAAAAAAGGTATTTTGAGCCCTGCTCTGAATCCTCATAAAGTAAAAAAAACTTCACAGAGCAGTGGTGTCTAGAGAAGACTGGGCTGTCTAAAAATGTCTGTAATTTCCATCAGCAAGACCACAAATTTAGTTATTTATTTATTTGTGTTCAAGGTCGTATCAAAATGGTTTACTCCTCTTATTTTTCCACCTAAAAAGAAAATTATTTTTAGTCACTTTCAGTTCATTTGATACCAAGACAGAACACAATCAGGATAGAGTACAGGGGACCAGAATCACAACCTGAGTTGCAGATTCTGTTCTAATTCATCTGCGCCAAAGGTGTGCATGAAATACAGGAAAAACTCAAACAAGGGTTAGGGCTGTCATGATTTTTTAGTTTAGGAATCGATTAATCGCCGCAAATAATCGATTAATCCTACCTAGATGACCCCACCCCCCTCCAACTCTTTGAAGTCATTAAAAATGAAGTTCTAGTCAATTGGCCTACCTTAAGTAAACAACGAAGACGATCCCCTTTTAGGTACATTGAAAGCTTTGATGTTCTGAACTTTTGAATCGTTAGTGTAATAATCAAGACCGGCCGTCAGTTGCGAACTTCGCAGTTCTCAACTGCCGACGTTCTTGACCTTTTACCTTTAGAAACAATAGTTTTTTCAACAAATTGTTTTTTAATTATTAAAAGTCTAGAACGGGGTAAACTTTACCGATTCTTCGACAACGAAAAGTACTAATCGATTTTGGCGTAACCGATCGACAATCGATTAACCGTGACAGTCCTAACAAGGGTAGTTGATTCCTGTCAACGTACTCAACCCGAGTTGTGTTCTGAATCTAATACCACAAACTTTTAAGTGAATGAAACCGATATTTTTAAACCAAAATATCACCTTCGTTGTTCTGTTTACAGTTAAAACTAGAAGTCCTGCCATGAAATGCGCACAAAAGCACGTCGATCTGCACGTTAATCTATGCGTTATGACCATAGTAAGGTTATCAAATTCTGTACATATGGCCTGTGCAAAAGCAATGATTCAGCCAATGGGTCTCCGGGTAACCCGGTGGTCCATTGACAGAAACATTGCCTGTGATTGTGATGAGTAACCAGGAGAACCTGTCGTGCTTTGGATGCCATTCGATATGGCAACTGTGTGCAATTCATACACGCAATTAACTGGTAGAGTGCTGGAAGCCCATATTTGGGCTTTATTCTGAACAGCAGGTACATCAGCTTAAATGCTTATTATTCTGTGGATGTCCTTCATATTATCTTTGAAGTGAAAGTATCTCATCTGCGTTGATTTGCCTTGTTGCAATTTATGGGAGAGTGCCTGTAGGCACGACTCACACAGCCTTTAGGCACTCTCCCATAAATTGTAATAAGGCAAAGATGCGTAAACCAATTCTGATGTTGAGAAAAATTTAGCGCTCTACCACAGGGTTCGTACAGGTTTAACAAAATGAAATTCAAGCACTATTCAAGCACTTTTCAAGGGCTATGTCATTCATTTTCAAGGACTATTTTTCCATTCTAAGAAGCCAACTGTGACATGTTCTTTTTATAACTGCTCTCCGCACAGTGCATATTTCAAGAATGAGTGTGTGTCAGGTAACATTCAGGCCCATTTCGGTCCTTTTGGTTATGTTTCGGAACTTCTTGCAAAGTTGTTGGGTTGTTTGTGGTAATTTGACATTCAAAATTGATTGTTCACAAACAATAATTCATGATTTATTATCAAATACCTCTGTTATTTTTATACAAAGTCAAGGTGAATCTTTGATATATTATCGCTTCCAGTAACTATCCTTTTGTGTGACACAATGAAATAAATGAAGCAGGCGGAGATGCAGACATTGATTGGAAAAACCAGTTTGCAAAACACAATTCACTGCTCATTTGAATTGGATGCTCTCCATAGTATAGCAGCCTGTGTGTACAGTGAGCCACATGATAGTATGCAAATAGATCACATGCTGCCGTTTCAATTTTCTGATTGGTTAAAATTGACCTGTACATTATGATGAACGTCATCGTAATTTGTGTACTTGTGTTTTCTCGCATTATCATGAACAAGAAAAGTAGTGTGCAGAGCACACAGGCATATTATACTATTCATGTTTTAAACTTTAATATGCTACAGCGAATTCCCGAATTTTTTTGTTATTTTGGGCAGGATTTTTTTTAGAGGAGTAGGTTGGGGTCCAGGATTAAAGGACTTTTCAAGGGGAGTGGTGGTAATTCAAGCACTATTCAAGGGGAAAAGTCAATTTAAGCACTTTTCAAGACAGACATTGAAATTCAACCACTTTTCAAGACCGTACAGACCCTGTACCAGTTAAGCCTAGATAAGTGCACAGTCCGTGTATTGTATATGTTACATGTATTGTATATATGATTATCATTTATCATTGTTGTAGAGTGCTTAAGTTAATACTTCAAGTCTTAATTACCAAGCATTAATCTTCACTGTGGTTTCTGATCAAGTCTTGGCTGCCTAAATAGGCAGCCAAGACTTGATCAGAAACCACAGTGAAGATTAATGTTTGCTATAGTGTACTAAATGAAAATGATGAGAGCTATTACATACTTGCAGTGTGTGTTACAAACAGCAGTGTGACTCCGTAAATTGAAATCTGGCGCATGAATTGAAAAAATAGGCTCCGAGGCTAGAGCGTATTTTAAATAGTCCTGATCGGTCCCTGGTACAGCCGCCATGGACTGATTACTTTCCAAGAGTGGGCAATATTTCCATATTGGATTCCGAACAATAATTATAGAATTAATCTTCAAAGATTTAATTAATGAAGGAAGCACAGGGACTAGCCAGTGGTTCATTAATGAAAAATTTGCTTATGTTTTTTATTACCTGGTAAATGTATGCATGGACATCACTGCCCAGGCAATGGATTACAATCATTCCATGGAGGCTGTACCATAAACAGACGATATCAAAATTCATTATTTTAAATATTTTTTTACCCTTTTCAAAATTTTTTGACCAAACCATATCTTTTGACTCCTCACTGAAACGAGCATGTCAAGCCGTTCTAATAAACCATCTCTAAACCTAACCATTTGGACTATCAGGCCTTCAAAATAATGGCAGGGTTTCCGCTAGGAATAAATTAGTGGGTCCGATCAGAGAGGAAAATCACAGTTCGTAAACATGGTTTGCGCCGGGCGAAGAATATTTTAGAACTGAACACTGCAGGAGGGTCATTTCCTTGCATCTGAGACTGTGATTCATGTTTTAGTGAGAACGATTTTGTCAGAATAATTATGTTGAATCTTTGGGAAAACACCCAAAGCTATTTCTGTTTCTTCACTACAATAGGCATGTGACATCTTACCTAATCGACAAACAGCAGAAAATAGCTATAGTTTCCCAATGACACTCGACAATCTTAAGTTGCAGAATGCCAATTCCGGAAACGGTGCTCCTAAAATATGTCAACTTTGTTGGGAGAATGACTGCGTCTTGACGTGAGTTTTACGTGTTGTTTGTTTTTTCAACCAGATTTTATGCTTTATCAGCAAATGATCAGCAGGGTGAATGGGTCGGACTGACAGACCCTCGGCCATGGTAGCGAAAGCCCTGAATGGGTGGACAAGTTAGTGGAGCCCACTTAATTGGATATCTCTTAACTGTATATCCCTGTTAACTGAATATCATTTTCAAACACAAAACCATTTACCATACCTTCAGTACAAATTTGATATGTTAATTACATATGGGTTGTAGAGTAAACTGCTGTTAGGCCTAAAAAAATAAAAAATCTGTTTCTCAGGCCCTCCCGCATGGTCCTTTTGGCTGGCGCATGCTCTCTTTTTATAACCAATTTACTCTTAAAAAAAATAAAAATTAAATGGTTTATGTCTGATATTTTACCCAAGTTGAAAAAATTGATGAATTTGTCCCTTGAGTGCAAGAAGGCTTTGCAATGCTTTAGCATTGCAAAGCCTTCTTGCACTCAAGGGATGAAATACACCACCACCCATGCTATTCTGTAAATTATGAGGCCTAAAACTCGAACCAAGAACATGAACTTTTGATGGCAAAGAAGTAATTACTGAAATAAAAAATAAAATAAAAAAATGCCGCTCAGGATCACCGATCCAATGTCGAGTTGTGACAACAGTTCCTCGCACCAAGGCCAACACACCTATGAAGTTTCATGACTCTAGGTTGAACCACTATCAAGTTCTCATCCGGAAACCAATTGTTGCGATATACTATGTTCAAGGTCACTGTGACCTTGACCTTTGACCTGGTGAGTCCAACATCAATAGGGTTCTTCCTCGCACCAAGGCCAACACGCCTGTAAAGTTTCATGACTCTAGGTTGAACCACTATCAAGTTATTATCCGGAAACCAATTGTTGCGATATACTATGTTCAAGGTCACTGTGACCTTGACCTTTGACCTGGTGAGTCCAAGATCAATAGGGTTCTTCCTCGCACCAAGGCCAACACACCTATGAAGTTTCATGACTCTAGGTTGAACCACTATCAAGTTATCATCCGGAAACCAATTGTTGCGATATACTATGTTAAAGGTCACTGTGACCTTGACCTTTGATCTGGTGAGTCCAAGATCAATAGAGTTCTTCCTCGCACCAAGGCCAACCCACCTATGAAGTTTCATGAATTTATGTTGAACTACTATCAAGTTATCATCCGGAAAGGAATTGTTGCGATTTACTATGTTCAAGGTCACGTTGACCTTGACCTTTGACATAGCGAGTCCAAAATCAATAGGGTTCTTCCCCTCACCAAGGCCAATCTACCTATGAAGTTTCATGAATGTGAGTTGAACCATTATCAAGTTATCATCCGGAAACCAATTGTTTAAGATTTACTACGTTCAAGGTCACTGTGACCTTGACCTTCAACGTAGCATGTCCAAAATCAATAGGGTTCTTCCTCCCACCAAGACCAACCTACGTATGAAGTTTAATGAATGTGAGTTGAACCACTATCAAGTTATCATCCGGAAACCAATTGTTTATGCCCGCCCGCCCGCCCGCCCGCCCGCCCGCCATTCACCAAACTATAAGTCGAGTTTGACTTCGTCACAACTCGACTAAAAATGCTCGCCCGCATGCAATTTTACAAATAATGGCCTGAGAAACAGAAGATCTACTTTGTGTGGCCTTAATTGTATATAATTTTTTGTAATATATCGAAAAAATTACTGTGACACGCGCCAAATTCCCCTTATTTATCAACCTTTTTGGCCTCACGACATCCAATACAAGCATTTATACTATTATATCTTGTTTGACAGAGCTCTATGAGCTCTGTCAAACAAGATATAATAGAATAAATGCTCAGTTTACCTCCAGAACACAGGAAACTGACCAAATCCCTGTTAATTGTATACTCCTGTTAATTGAATAGTTTTCACTGGCAAAATGGATATTCAATTAAGAGGATTCTACTGTATGATAAAATGGTATAGACCGATTCCAAATCACAAGGGTTCATCTCTGTCTCCGAGGCAGAGTACCTGTGGAGTTTCAGGATCCTTTGATCCTGAAACTGGTTTTTTTTTTAGTAGAGCACTCTGTGACCTTAATGCTTGACCTTGGGATCCCCACATCAATAGTTAATCCCTTTCCTAGGCATGATCCAACATTAACCCTTTAACTAACGAATTGGCCACATCCACCTGCATAATATGCAAAATAAGCAGATGAAAAACTATTAATTTTTTTAAAAATTCAATAAAACCATATCATGTGATCCCTCATTGGAATGAGCTTGAAAAGCTCATTCCAATGGGGGTGGGGTGGGGTGTGTGTGTGGGGGGGGGGGGGGGGGGGGGTGAGGGGGGCACATGATATGGTTTTGGTGAAATTCTGTTTTAAGAATGGAAAAATAATATTTAAATAAGAAATTTTGGTATCGTCAGCGTTGAGTAATGGGTTAAGGTCAAAGCATTGTCAAATTAGAAACCTGAAACCATTTTGGGGTTAAATCCCTTTGATCTTTTCATCTCCAAATCAATTGGGTTAATTCCTTTCCCTTTGGCAGTATACCTGTGAAATTTCACGATCTCAGGCCAAAGCATTACAAAGTTGGAGTCCAGAAACGAAATCAGACAAATGGATCAACCTATGGCCTGGGGACACCCAAATGGATATTTATTTGTGTACAAAATTCCTAATTCATTTCATAACAAACAGACTGTCAAATACGAATATGATGAATCAAAGAACCACAACTTTTAATGTCACTTTCATAACAGAACATTAACATTGCAATATTATAAGTAAACTGACACATACCTCAGATTCAGTAGACGTTGGTGGTAATTTCACATGCTCAGCTTTAATACCAATTGCTTCAGCAGCCTTTAGTTTTGCACCAATATATACATTTGAATCTTCTCGGTTTCCAACCTGAAGCAAAGCAGCAAATACATGTTCAATGGACCTCTGCTAACTCAATAGCCACTTCAAATAATAGGCATACTGACTTAAAAATAACTGGGTTATTTTCCCATACTGTGGGGCATTGAAATTTATCCTGATATGTACACGAGAATTATCTGTTAGACTTACAAACTCCTTCTGCAAAAATCAATTTTCAGTTCTTAAATAATTTAGAATTTGAGAGTACATGCACTGTAATGCATTTGTGATTGCAACTAGTACATATTCCACAGTATTTATTTATTTATTTACTGGTGTTTAAGGTCATATACTTATGCACAAAGGCTAATCGTGAGCGTAACATTTTTATGGATGGAGGAAGCCGGAGTACCCAGTGAGAACCACCGAGCAACGACGAGCAGCTGCCAGCTCCCCAACATCGTAATTCTGCCCTGCATCCCAGGCAGGGTTAGATTGGTTGAAGACGTGCGTACCATCGACGTGCAGTATGCCTTAGTACACAACGTCACTGTGCCCCCAGGTGGGCAATTGGGGTTAAGTGCCTTGAGGACACAATGCAGGAGTCTGATTTGATTGCTCAGACAGTCACCCATCCAATGATTAACCAGGCTCAACATTGCTTAACTTCAGTGATCTAATGAGAACTGGTTACCATAATGCCACCGTGCCCCCATATTCCACAGTAAAAAATAAACCTCATATTCATACTAGTTATTTATTTATTGGTGTTACACATTTCTGCACAATGGCTGATCATGACCATGAGAGTTTTACAGGTGGAGGAAACTGGAGTAACTGGAGAGAACCACAAAGCACATGCAAGACCAAACTAACCAATTTACATTACGTTATGTTTTATATTCTCGTACTTAAGCTAAAAAAAAATAATGTTTTGAATCTCAGGACCTCCCTCGTTGGATATGAACCTCCTCATTAGACATTTTTATTATGTCATGTTTTTTTAAGTATTTGTGAAAACTTGGAATGGTAATTTTTTCACATTTCTCGAAATATAATTATTTAGCTGTGTTTGCAGTAAATTGGTTTTTCTTGTTGCAGTTTATGGGAGAGTGCCCATAAACTGTAACAAGGCAAATTCTGATATGCTGGATCATGATTTAATTATTTATTTGCTGGTGTTTAAGGTCATATATTTCTGCACAATGGCTAATAATGGCCACAACACCAATATAAACTCAAGTTTAACCAATCATTTAGAGTCATGTTTCCCATTTTAAAGGACTCCTACCCCAAGCACTGGTTACTGGGGCCTATTTTAATGGATCATGATTGACAGATCTATACCATTAAAAAGAACAATAAAATACAAAACCTTTTAGCTGTTGTTACCGCAGTTAGTTATAAAAGGTGTACTATAATTACACTAAAATACCTTTTCTCGTTTTCAAGTGGAAAGACAGCAAAAAGATTTACTGAGTACTCAACCCTTCAGACGAAAAAAGAAAAATAAAAAAAAAAAAATTAAAATAAAATCCTCCCTCCCTACCTCACTGATTTGAAAAAAAAATTGTCTGAGAATCAATTCATTTTTTTTATTTGGCCTTATATGAATTTCGGTAATCGGTTCTCGTCAGATCACCGAAGTTAAGCAACGTTGAGCCCGGTTAGTCCTTGGATGGGTGACTATCTGAGCGATCGATTCGGACTCTTAACGTTGTTTCCTTGGGCATGACCCTTCACCCTGATTGTCCACATGGGGGCACGATGACGCCGTGTACTAACGCATACTGCACGTCGATGGTGTGCATGTCTTCAACCAATCTAACGCTGCCTGAGCTGCAGTACCCAGTTACGATGTTGGGGAGCTGGCAGCTGCTCGTCGTTACTCGGTGATTCTTTCTGGGTACTTCGGCTTCCTCCATCCATAAATAAAACTGTCACCAACACGATATGCCCTTGGTTGTTAATGTGTCGTTAAACCCAAATAAATAAATAAATTGCTATCAAAAGTTCATGTTCTTGGTTTATATTTTAAGCATCATAATCTATGGAATAGCATGAGTGGTGGTGTTTTTCGTCCCTTGAGTGCATGAAGGCTTTGCAATGCTTTGGCAAAGCCATCTTGCACTCAAGAGACAAATTTATCATTTTTTGTGGAGGGGGAGGGGGGAGAGGAGAGGGGGGGGAGAGGAGAGGGGGGAGGGGGCTGGTCACACTTTTTTATCAGCCCCCCCCCCCCCTCCAAACCAAACCAAACTCCAAACTTCAAAGTACTATCTCTGGCATAATCTGAAACGCTCAGATATGACCCCTATGGAGTCCAAATTATCCAAATATGAAATTTTATTCCTAGGACAGGGTCTACAGATCCCCAACCCCTGGCTCAGGTCTACGACATTCATTTCGACATTGCACACCCACATCTTACTTGGCTCCCTCCCCCCCCCCCCCCCCACCACCTCCAAATCAAAATCCTGTCGCGGCGACTGCTATACATTATATACCTGTTTCGTTATTTTGTGTTCAGTTATAATTTCGATCAAATAAATGATTTTTTGTTATGTTCAACATCGCCATAATACAGTGACTCCATTCCCAGTCCTGTTCCTCGATCCCTAACTGGACCTCTCGCCTCCTTTGGAAGTACTGAGTATGATCTCTCCCTCATGTTGTAATGTGTAAAACAAGAGGCCCCATGGGGCCTGAGGGCACTCACCTGACATGGTAGTGAAATATCAAACCAGGGACTTGACTTGAATAAGCTGCATACGTCCCTCCTAAGAAAAGAAAAGCATATACCAACTAGATGAAGTGATTGTGCCCACACAATACACAGGATTTTCCTTCCATTTTAAGTTCCTGCACGTTTATGTCCCAAAATTGAGAAATAAACGCATAAAAAACAGAATTTTTTTTTTTTGGTTCGGAAATTTTCGAAGTCCCAAACAAAATATTTTCAGACCAAAATTTTTTTCTTCTTAAAATTGACCAAAACGCATAAAAAAACCAAAAAACTAATTTCTGGATTTGGGTCCAAAATTTCTAAGTCCGCACCGGGACCCCTAATTTTCAGCCTAAATATGAACCCAGGGACTTGGCTTGAAAAAAATTGAATCACCTAGGGAACCCAAATATGGACCAAGGGATTTTATTTCAACAAATATGTGAATCATTGTTCCAAAGATGTTACATGTAAAATATGAAAGCTTTTGGAGCAGTGGTTTGGAAGCAAAAGATTCTTTAATTTTTTCCCATTGCCCAGTGTTAAAAAATGCTGACTCAGCATTTTTTCAAAGTCTCGAAAAAGTAGCTTAAGACAAAACCGAGGGCAATTTTTTTTTACCATTCCTTTCTGTTGGTCCCAAGGAAGACTCACAACAAATAAAAATTCTCAGTGCCGTGCTGTTTTGGAGATATGGACATTTTTGTTTTTTTCTATCGTTGGCTCCTGCGGCTCCCACGGGGCTGCAGGAAAAATTGTTTTGGCATAAATCAAGTACTTATAACCCAATAATACCTCATATTACATTTGGTTCAAATTGGCCTCTCGGTTCAGAAAGTTAAAAAATTTATAGTAATTTATATATTTTTTATACTTACCAATGACCCAGACATAGCTGGTGCTAACTCTTAAAATATAGGGCCAAACACAAATTTTGCCCCCCAATCCCCAAAATTTGCATCTAAAACCAAAGAAAACATGTCCTGAAAGGCCCTCCACACTTCGCCCCTACTGCGCATGCGCAGTGTCAAGGACGTTCCAAAATTGGCGCCATTAATCATTCTAATAACCAGTGCCTGGTAAGCGCTATGTACTCAGCGGGGAGGCAAGAGTTCCCAACTCCTGGGAGGGCCATCCCCGTCTGGGTTATTGGTAAGTATAAAAAATATATAAATTACTATAAATTTTTTAACATTTTTATACTGTACCAATGACCCAGACATAGCTGAATAGTAAAAAGGCTGGAGGGCCAAGGACATAGAGCAAAAAGGAATACGCTCAATAAAATAAAATAGAGTCATCCCCTGTAGGGAAAAAGAAGTAATAGGCCTTACATGTATCTTTCTTATTTATGATAAATTAGAAAGATACAACACCTTCCAAAATTGAGCTTCATACATCCATGTACTCTATTAATATCCAATATAATCCTTATACTAATAATTTTTAAAGTAAGCCAATAAATAAAGTAAGTCGAGAGAATAGAGACTCTCTTATACTCCTAAAAGTGTCTGAGGATTGCATAATCATGTCCGTTGACATATGCAATATTCAAAAGCTACACTTTAAAAACTAAGACTTGAATGAATTTTAAAAACCTAAACTTCTCACTAAACAACCATCCCAATAACAGCTCAGAATTACTAACTCCGGAGGAGGTATCCCCTTGTTTTCATAGTAAAACAGGTGACCCAAGGGAACACCCTCCCCCCCCCCCCCCCCCTTTTTCTTGCCCTGGGTCAAATAGCCCAGAGCGAAGAGGGCAGCAGAACGGAGACACTGCCGAAACAGACAGCCTACCTAGCTATAGTAGCAACTGTTAAGTGAATGACATTCTGAGCAGTAGATAATAGACCTAACAATAGAGGCTTCCAGAAATGGACTCGATATTTCTGAGATAAAATTCATGAATGTGGATGGCTGAGCGCAATGAGCGGCCTTCAAAAATCTATAATAGCGACACTATTAAAGTAAGCCCAAGAAGTAGAAGAACTCTTACTTCATGAGCCGAAATCTTAAGCACAACTGCTAAGTCAATGATATACCATAAGCAGTACCGATAGTTAATAGAATCCATAACAATAAAATGGAGCGTAACGTCCTTCTACTAGGCATCACAGACAGAAGAAGCTTACGCCCATAGTAATAAACAGATATCTGTTTATAAATACATAAACTGTACCCGGAAAGAGTAAAGGCCTATGCCCATACGAAGACGGAAGGACCTTAAAATAACAGGTTCCGGATAATAGGAGCCTAACTCTTATGCAAAAATCCAACCTAAATAGTAACGGAAGTAGTGATTCCGAAACTACGAAAGTGAAAATCATCCATCGATAGTGCACGAAACTCACTGACTCTACAGTAAAAGAGAAACCAACAGAATTACTGTCTAAAAGGTCAGAATTTGAAAACTACTGTTTCCAGAGGCTCAAATGATTACTTAGCTAAATAAGAACCGAAGTTAAAATCCATATAGGAATTTAATCTAAAGATTCTAAGTCTATTTATCAAAAAGTTACTAACTGACTTAGATAAAGAGACAAAAGACTCAATTGTAAACTATCGTAGAGTGCATAGGTATGAGGTAACATAAACCTATAACCTAAATAATAACAGGCTGCAGTAGATCTTGTGAAACAAGTATACTAAAAAATTGCAATGAGTAGTATGGAGGGATCAACAATATGAACATAATGATCCCTACACCACGACGGAAGAGCCTCCACTTTAGCCGCATAGAATAGCGAAGAAGAGGTTCTCCTATAGTAAGAAATCGCGTCCAAAGCTCGTCCAGTACAGTGCTTACAATGCAATACGGACCACACAACGGAATACATGAAGGTTGCAACCTTGCGGGCTGTGATAAAGATGACACGATTTACCCAGTGAAAAAAGATCCTCACATAGAGGAAGATTTCACGTTAAGACCCACAGTAGACAAGAGAGTAAATTACCCATGATCTCTGTGAAGATAGAGATGCTATCAACAGAAATGTATTGTGGTTGTTTATCTTAGCAATACCTGCTGAAACAACAGCGCCGGAGGATACGCGTATCCTATCATTCCGTCCTATAGATCAATAGAGCGTTAACAACATTAGCTCAGAGATCTGGACAAGCCAACACATACGTCTGCAATTGATTAGCAAGCTGTGTCGTAAATAAATCATCATTGGGCGCTCCCATAGATAGCAAATCTGATTGAATACTTGTTTGTTGAGAGTCCATTCTGACAGCAACAAGCGACCCGTAAGAGAACGGGAGTCCGGTAAAACAATCAGACGACCCGGAATATGACAGACCAAAACAGAACTTGGTGTACTATAACCAAGAGACGGATTCTTTCCATTAAATTGAATAACGGAAACGAAAGAGTGCCTCCCTGTTTCCGGAGATACGCCACTACTGTCGAATTAAAGGACAGGATTTGGGCATGCGTTTCTGAATAATGTTCATGCAATGACATAAAGCAAGCCTAAAAAACATTATTCCGCGGAAGAAAACTGATTGCTAAGAGACTGCGGAACCCAAAGACCCTGGCACTTCGAATCCGTAGGGATCAGTATTATATCCCAATCTGTTTGCCTGGCAACCGTCATAACAGCCACACTCGGGTCCGGCAACTGCGGTGGCACTCTCTGAGTCAACCACCGAATGTTTGCCCCAGTCTGAATCTCTTGTAACACTAGATAGACAAGAGAACGTGTAAATCGAGCAATTCATGGATTGCCGAAAAGTTGCCGTCGAAGAGAAGCTCCTCCGAGAACGAAGCGACTCTGAGAGAGTTCTTAACCTACTATCCACGCATGTGGATGTAGCTAGGGCTGCGTCACGTCTAACCAACTCCAATCAGCCACTGAAGGGCGGAGTTATACGTGAACAAACTACTGCCCTCAAAAGAAATTACATTGAGAATAATATCCCGTAAATCTTTTCTTGAAGACGTAATGATAACGCCTCAGTAAGGCGGATTACGTATGATAAAGCGTCTAAGTTAAGTCAACTATACATCATGTCGTTTCCAACATTGAAATTGGAAAAGACATAAACGGCGAAAAAGAATATATGCAGTCTTTAACCACACAGTCTAGACGCATATGAACTCTCGGTATGCCCTGCTCTGCCAAAATAACCATTCGTATAAATGATAAAATGGCAGAAATGAGCAACGCGGATAAGAAACTAAACTATCATGCTTGGTAGCAGGCTTGTATATATATATATATAGCGTCGAAAAATAAAACACATGTTGTAATGACAATATTGGACTGCGTCGGTAAGTCAGGGACAATGTCCCTGAACCGATCGAAAAATCCGAGTCCAATGACGCTATAAGTCTCCTATCCAAGATCGCAGCAATGAAGTCCGAAATAACAATCACTGGAAGATAATGCCAGAAGATATGAAAGGCAGCTTCCGATACTACTAAAGGGAAAACTCGAAATCTTTCGAATCCCTTTCGCCATCCTGTCGGACCCTATAAAGCGTTCGGACGTCCGTACCTGATGCAACCGCGGACCGCACCGACCCAGCGCCGTCGGATAATTCCTGATTCGACCGAGAAACTGTCAATTGCTGGGAAGCTGCGAAACAACTGTGCTAACTCGGATAGCACGTCCGTCACTGAGGCCTGAGGAGGAGCGATCTTACAATGCATGCCGCTGGAAGCTCCGTGATCGTTACCCCGTGCATACTACCAATATGCGAGCGAATGGAGTGTATAGGCCTCGTGTCCCTTGGCTACCGGATGGCGCGACCTATTCGCCGTGGAATCACTGAATGACAAAACTGATCAGATACTCGAGGTCACATAGCCAATGTGCGGTCGTGTGCCCTGCTGTGAGGATGAGGAAGCATTAGGGACAGTCTCTCGGACTGTCAATATAACGGGGCGTCCCGACCGACGGACATATGCTCCGAATGTAAAATATCTGAACCACAACATGCGGTCCCCTATGTTGTTGGACGAGAGAGGGACCTCTCTCGCTCACAGCCCGGACAGACCTGGACAAGCCAGGAACCGGACTAACAGGCTTCCTCCGATCTGTCCTCAATCTGCCGTCACTGGGTGAGTACTGAAGTAATTAAAGTGCTCGCATCACCCAAATCTCCTTCCTAGACCGCAACGGACGAACCCGGCAGCCGAACCATTCGATGAATGTACGCTACACCGGGTGAGCTAGCGAATGTCACTCCGTAGGCGATAGACATATTCCATGAGCAGTAATTGCCGCTAGCTCTTCATTAACTATGACGACAGAGGCACACTTTTGAAAGACATCTCCATAACTCTGCGAACAAGAAACCAGAAATGCTTGGTTATAGCAAGCATAAAATAATAATATATATAGCGTCGTTCAATAATTCGAAAGTTTGTGTGACATTATTGGACTATGTCGGAACTGAGGGACGATGTCCCTGAACCGAACCAAAAATTTCTAAGTCCACCGACGCTATCAGTTTTTTATCCGGCATCGCAGCATTCTGGTCCGACGAAAGAAGCTGTAGGAGACCAAGTCAGATGACATACACAACAGCATATGTTGTTCCGAAAGGGAAAGCTCGAAATCCTCCAAATCCCTTTCGGTATCCCGTCGGGTCGGATGAAACTTTCGGACATCCGTACCCGCTTCTGCGGAGCGTCCCGACCCAACATCGTCGGATAAAATATATGCGACAGATTCAGTTGATGCTGGGATGCTGCGATAAACTGTGCTATTAAGGAAAGCACGTCCGTTCCCGAGGCCTGTGCAGTAGCGGTCTTACGATGCATTGCCGCCGGAAGCTCCGTGTACGTTGACTCCCGCACACTTCCTATGCGAACGTCCGGAGTCTGCAGGCCTCGTGTCCGTGGCTACCGGATGGTGTGACCTGGTCGCCGAAGAATCCTTGATCGGCGAAGCTGGTAATATATCGGCGGTCACGCAGCCAAGGTGCGGTCGTGTGCGCTGACGAGAAGAGGAAGCCTTAGCAGTCTCCGCGGACTGCCTATACAACGGAGCGTCCCGAGCGACGGACGTATGCTCCGCTTGCGACACATTTTGTACCACAACATCTGGGGCCAGATGTTGTTGAACGAGAGAGGGGCCTCTCTCGCTTGCCGTCCGGATGGACCGGAACGAGCTATGAACCGGACTAAAAGGCTTCCTCCGTTCTCCATCCGATACGCCGTCACTGGGTGTGCATTAGGTTAATTTATAGTGCTCGCATCACCCCAAAATTCCTTCTAGACCGCAACGGACGAACCCGGCTGCCGAACCATTCGGTGAATGGACGCTACACCGGGCGAGCTAGCGGACGTCAAAGGCCATCGAACCTACTAGGGTCCTTTTAGGCAATTGGCGTATTTACATGAGCACTTTTCCGCTAGCCCTTCATTAATTGTGACGACGGAGGCACACTGTTGGAAGACATCACAGATACATCACCCTAATCTTGATCGTCTGAAATAGAAATTGATAAAGTAGAGTGACCCTGAGGGGAAAGGACCGGAGTGTCCAAATCCCCAATAACATACCGTGACATACGCTTCCCATATTGTCATCGAAATCATACGATACAGAACAGGAGTTAATGCGAGTACACTGACCACATATAGAATGATTATAAAGTCAGAGGAAGACTTCCTCTTAATACAATTGATCAATATCCTTTCAATGTGAAAAGAAAACAAGTCCTGGTACTCGCACTAACCCCTGGCAATCAAAATACATAATAATAATATGATCCATTAATATAGAAAAAATAATTGAAATTAAAATATTTTGAAAAGATATTTTTTCAGAACAGCCCAAGTTTCTGAAAAGTAACATTGAGCCCCAATGGATCCCAAGCCTAAGTGTGGACAAAAATTTTAACAAGAGGCCCCACGGGGCCTGAGGGCGCTCACCTGATACTGGCCGAGTCATATCACCAAAATAGCAAGGGATTCTGCCTTGTGGTTATTATCAGTTTTTCAACATAAAAGTGTTTTCTCTACTTAGTAACCCAGAGTGTTCATATGTTAGATCCCCATATTGGGTACTCAATAATTTATCTATTTAGTTATTGGAATTTAAGGTCACTTTCTAAGGCTACATCATTACAGAGGCATAATTATAATATCAGGTTTGGTCAATCGTTTATGCCTATTACTGCCCACTTTACAGGGCTTTCAACGCAGGAATTGGTTACTGGGCCCAATTTTATCAATAAACCAGAACTTGAACAAATTTCAATTTGCCGATTCTAAGAAAACTAAAAATCAAATATCAAAAGATTCTGAGAGGAGTATCAGAAAAAAAAGATTTTTTAAGAATATTTCTCATACTGAATTAAGTTATACATTGGGCTCCCATAGGGAACCCAAAAACAAAAGCTTCTGAAGCAGTGGTTTGGGAGAAGAAGATTATTCAACGTTATTCCCATTACCTACAGTGTTAAAAAATGATGACTCGGCACTTTTAGTCCTAGAAAAGAACCTTATGATAAAATTTTTACCATTTTTTTCTTCCGGTCCTAAGGAAGCTTCACACCATATAAAAATTCTCAGTGCCATGTAGTTCTGGAGATATGGGCATTTAAAAAGAAAAAAATTTTTTAGCTCCTGCAGTTCCCGTGGGGGACAGGAAAACAATTTTCGGCATAAATTAGGTACTTATGACCCAATAAGCCCTCATATCAAATTTGGTTCAAATCGACTTTTTGGTTTGGAAAATAAAAATTTTGGTATAATTTGGGCTCCCACAGTGAGCCCAAATATGAACCCAGGTACTTGGCTTTACCAAACTTCACTCTCAGCCCCTAAGAATGCTGTACATCAAATATCAAAACATTTTGACTGGTGGATCTGAAAAAAAAATTTTTTTTAAAGAATATTCCTCATATTGAACTAAGTTATAATTTGGGCTCCCACAGGGAGACCAAATATGAGCCGAAGGACTTGACTTGAACAAACTTGAATCTCACCTCCCTAAGCATACTGTATACCAAATATCAAAAGATTCTGACCGGTGGATGCGAAGAAGAAGATTTTAAAAGAATATACCTCGTATTGCACTAAGTTACAATTTGGGTTCCCAAAGGGAGTCCAAATATGAACTCAGGGACTTGGCTTGAACAAACATCAATCTCACCCCCCTAAGGATGATGCATAGCAAATATCAAAAGATTCTGATTTGTGGATCCGAAGAAGAAGATTTTTAAAATATATCCCTCATATTGCACTAATTTGAACATTTGGGTTCCCATAGGGAACCCAAATATGGACCGAGGAATTTGATTTCTACAAATATGTGAATCAATGTTCCAAAGATGTTATATGTAAAATATGAAAGCTTTTAGAGCAGTGGTTTGGAAGAAAACAATTCTTTATTTTTTTCCCATTGCCTACTGTGTTAAAAAATACTGACTCAGCACTTTTTCAGAGTCCCGAAAAAGTACCCTATGATAAAACCGATAGCAATTTTTTTTTACCAATCCTTTCTGTTGGTCCCAAGAAAGCTTCACACCAAATAAAAATTCTCACTGCCGTGCAGTTTTTGAGATATAGGCGTTTTAATTTTTTTCTATTTTTAGCTCCTGTGGTTCCCACGGGGCTACAGGAAAAAAAATTTCTGCATAAATTAGGTACTTATGACCCAATAAGCCCTCACATAAAATTTGGTTCAAATTGGCCTCTCGGTTTAAAAAATAGAAATTTGGGGTGGGGCCAAAATTTTTGCTCCTCCCATAACATCGCCAAGTATAGACCTACAAACTTCTCTTGAACAAACTTGAGTCTACACCTCAAAAGGAAGCTGCATACCAAATATCAAGTCTCTGCTATTGCTGGTTCTTGAGAAGAAGATTTTTTAAGAATTGGAGCATTTTTGCCCCACCCCTCTGCTCAATATGAGCCAAAACCTAATTTGCCCAAAAATCAAAATGCCGCTATATAACCCCTACTCACATGAAATTTCATTAACATGCGGCCAGTGGTTTGGAAGAAAAAGACCCAAACACCACCTTCACGCCGGACGACGGACGACGGACGACGGACGAAAAGTGATCAGAAAAGCTCACCCTGACTTTCAGTCAGGTGAGCTAAAAATATTTTAAACAATTTATTCAACACTTACGAACAATAATAATGTATCTAGTTATGATTAAAATAACATCAAGATATTATTTTCCAGAAATCCCCCCCTCACACAGAGGGCTGTTGTAAATGTAAACAATGAGTGTAAAAACACTAAAATAAGACTCCAGGCACCCAGGCCCGAAATCAGTTACCAAAAATACACTATCTGATGCAAAACAGAGACTTCCAGGGAAGAAACTGCAGAACATCAGATGGTAGATGCAGAACACAACGCCTAACCACCCGTAGGTGAAGACGTAAACATGGGGAAAAGAACAGAATTCATTCTGTTATTCAGCTAAAACTCCCAAGAAAATTTAGTAATAATAATTACAAAAACTATGCCAAAAGCATGGGAGAATAGCAAGGGGGGGACTTAAAGGACAGGGAGAGAGGAAAACACTTAAAAAACAGTGTAACTAAATAATCAGAATGACAACAAAATGGCTGCTGCCTCGAAAATAGGTAACTTAACATAATTTCATTAAAAAATTTTAAATTACAGCCCTGATAATATTCTGTCACACATTTTTTTCCTCTCCTCCTTCTCTATCCTCCTTAGAATCACCATTTCACTAATATTTATGTGTCTGGCATCATTTAAACTGAGATTTATAAGCACAAAGATCAGTCAGATGTTAACTGATGAAGGGCCAAACTTAGAATGATTAATGGCGCCAATTTCGGAACGTCCTTGACACTGCGCATGCGCAGTAGGGGCGAAGTGTGGAGGGCCTTTCAGGACATGTTTTCTTTGGTTTTAGATGCAAATTTTGGGGATTGGGGGGCAAAATTTGTGTTTGGCCCTATATTTTAAGAGTTAGCACCAGCTATGTCTGGGTCATTGGTACAGTATAAAAATATAGAAATTCTGGGCGGGGCAAAAATTCTTGCCCCCCTCAGAACAAAGGCAAATATTGTCAGTCGAACTTTTCCTGAACAAACTTGAGTCTACACCTCAAATGGAAGCTGCATACCAAATATCAAGTCTCTGCTACGGCTGGTTCATGAGAAGATTTTTTAAAATCTTGTGCATTTTGGCCCCACCCCCCTCCTCAATATGAGCAGAAACCCAATTTGAAGAAAAACCCAAATGCTCCTATATAACCGCTACTCATGTGAATTTTCATTGAACTGCAGCCAGCAGCTTGGGAGAAAATGACCCAAACACCACCATCATGACGTACGACGGATGACAGAAGACGGACGACAGCAGGCTTGGCAATTTCAGGAGAGCGATTTTTTAGCTCTCCTTACTGCCCTCCTGAAAGAATTAAGGAGAGCGAAAAATTGCCCTCCTAAATATTTTGGTCTGGGATGATTGAAATTACATGTATTATGGTCACATTAAATTTTTGTTGTAAAGCAAAAATGTAATTTAACTTCGAATTCACATAACATCACGTAATTTCATTTTGAAAGTGGTTTTGTGGTAAAAGGTAATGGCTGCAACCATACCCAAACATAGTTGCAATCATTTGAAGCAAAATGGGTCACAGCAATATTTTTTTTTCTGTCAGTTTCAAGTTCAACAACTGACATCACAGTTTGAGGGGTAATTATTCAAGGAATATTGACACTATAATATACTACCATTACTACTATCCTGTCACTTGAAGCACTTGCACCAGGATGTGGCTGTAGATTCAAGCAGACCTGTTGTCCAAGAAAGTCATACGCCTACTACTACCACCTTCAACCCCCCTTGGGGGGGGGGGGGTACCACCTTCAACCCCCCTTGGGGGGGGGGGGGGGGGTTTGAAGGTGGTAGTGGTAGGCGTATGACTTTCTAGGACAACAGGTCTGGGTACATACACATGTCTTGTCAAGTGTGTGTTCGGTTGTTGAGTGAGACATCTAGATGTCTAAGAGATTTCGCTTTACCTTAGTAAAGTTAATAAAAGCACTGATGTAGTCTGTTGGTTTCAGTTTCAATGAGTTTGTTCAACTGGATACTTAAAATGCTGTGTAAATCTAATTGCTCTCCTAAGCTGATTGAGGAGAGCGATTTTTTGCCCTCCTGCATTTTTCAGAATACCAGGCCTGCGACAGACAAAAAGTGATCTAATAAAATGGATTTACGGAATCAACGAGTATCACATGGGGAATAAATGGTCAAAGTAAATAACACTATAATTTTTATTATTATTTTATTTTATGCATTTAATATGAAATAAATACGACTGAAATGAAAAAAAAAAAACATTCACAAGTTCTGACACTCACCTAATTTCATGCATTAAAAGCCCACAATCACTGGCCATTGTCAATCTTGTGTCGGCCCCACTGGCTATTCTCAGTCGGGGTGCGACTTATACAAACGTAATTATATTTATTTATTAATTGGTGTTTAAGGTCACATATTTTTGCACAATGGCTAATCATGACCACAACCAAGCTGTTCATCTGATTACCACCTTTGCGGTGCAGTACCTCATTTACGGTTTAAAAAACAGCAAGTTGTTACACATACAAGTTGGAAAATTGATAAGTACACGCATTTCATCAAGCCTACTTGTGTTGCAGACTCTTTCAGGGTAGGTATTAATCACCAATACTTTCATCCAAGAAATATTTTCATGAGAGAAATAAAAAACAATTTTTTTGAAGTATTTTAAAGTGGAAATATGGAGATAAAAATTCCAGTTGTTGGGTTTGAACTGCGAATTATATTTAAAATATGCTATTTTGAGTCCTTGGAACAGCATCCGTATAGAGAATTGTCTTATTTTAGCCAAAGGTGCAAGTTACGTTTGTGAGCCTTTTGTGAAAACATGTTTAAACGGAATTTATCGAAGGTGGGTAATTGATTTTTATGAATACCTTATTTGCAGTGTAAGTTACCACCTTTTGCGGTTTAGACAACACTGCAAATCAGGTATTCTAAAAGTTCAACACCTCTCGTCAAAGCTGCCAAATAAGGTGAATGCAGGACTTTTTATGAAAGCTGTTCAAAGCTGACCTGAACTCAAAGACCAAAGTCTGAAGCAACAATGGAGCGAAGGTTTGACCTTCTACAGTTAAAACTAGAAGTCCTGTCCCGTATTGTGCACTAATTTCAAATAATAGTGTGTTAGGTTAGCGCAGCAAATCATCAGAAAATCACATCTTATACACGGTAGTGTATCGCGATTTCTGCAGAATTGTAACCCACGACGGCTGATTGATATTCAGTTCTTGAAACAGGCAATCAACTGTAATTAAGTCGCACCTCCTACTGACATAAGGTGGCAATTAAATATTAGATATTAGAATGCTGATAATCAGAGGACGAGATGATGTCCACCATCAGTAATATCACTTCATTTCACGACAATACAGCAAGACAGGAAGTATTTAAAAACACATATTGCGTGATTTTTGTTTTCGAAGAATGAGAAGATCATGCAGGTTGATTCGAAACTGCTGAACCTTAAGAATGCATAAGTAATGACGTATTCATTTCGAAAATTTTTAGCCTACTATGAATCGCAGCTGTTCTGGAGGAACTATGAGAAGACAAGCATGGTTGGAAACAAAGAACACTCTCCACAGAGTTCCGAACTGACAGTGTTGGCCTATTGAAAGTGCTGTAAGTGAATTAAGAAATCGGAATTCTTAGCTATTTATAAAGAAAGTTTCAATATCAAGAGATAGTTGGCGATCTGTAGAAACAAGAGGCCCCAAGGGGCCTTAATCGCTCACCAGGCAAAGTGATTCAAACAAAGTGGTTCAAAGAAGTATTTGGGGCCACATTCAGTTAAACATGGTTCATCAACACTACAAAAGAATGAAGTCATGAGAGACAAATTTGATGGAACTAGGGACATGGCTTGAACAAACTAGAATCTTACTCCCCTAAGGATGCTGCATACGAAATATCAAAAGCATTCATCTGCTGGATCTGAAGAAGAAGATTTTTAAAGAAAATTCCTCATTTTGAACTAAGTTATCATTCAGGCTCCCACAGTGAGCCCAAATATGAACCCAATGACTTGGCTTTAACCAACTTGAAGCTCACCCCCCCCCCCCCCCCCCCCCTAAGAATGCTACACACCACATATCAAAACATTCCGACTGCTGGATCTGAAGAAGAAGATTTTTTAAGAAAATGCCTCATTTCGAACTAAGTTACAATTCAAGCTCCCACAGTGAGCCCAAATATGGACCTACGGATATGGCTTGAACAAACTTGAATCTCACCTCCACCCCCCCCCCCCCCCCCCCCTCACCAAGGATGCTGCATACCAAATATCAAAACATTCCGACTGCTGGATCTGAAGAAGATTTTTAAAGAAAATTCCTCATTTTGAACTAAGTTATCATTCGGGCTCCCACAGTGAGCCCAAATATGGACCTAGGGACATGGTTTGAACAAACTTGAATCTCCCCCCCCCCCCCCCCCCCTAAAGATGCTGCATACCAAATATCAAAACATTCTGACTGCTGGATCTGAAGAAGAAGATTTTTAAAGAAAATTCCTCATTTTGAACTAAGTTATAATTCGTGCTACCACAGTAAGCCAAAATATGAACCCAGGGACTTGGCTTGAACAAACTTAAATCTCAGCCCCCTAAGCATGCTGCATACCCAATATCAAAAGATTCTGCCTGCTGGATCTTGAGA